>JAMXBB010000001.1:93515049-94073433 GCA_024138015.1 Lumnitzera littorea | reverse complement strand
GGGGGTGGGGTGGGGTGGGTGGGGGAGAGGGAGTAAAAGAAAGAATCGGTGAAGGATGTATAAACATATTGATTAAATCGAAGCATTTGATCTTTGAAAAAATAGAAAAGAAAAGAAAAGAAAAGAAGAATGAGCTACTAGTCTCTTCTAGTAAACAACTCGAGTCTTCAATGGCAATATTGATTTTCATCGCGACAACTTCTTACCTTTGTCTTCAATTTTCCTCTTTTAGTAGGGTCCTCTTTAAGGAGTAACTTAGCTATTCAAGGTGATGTGAGTTTCTTTAGCATTTGATTCTTCATCAAGAGCTCTAATCATCAATGGCAGTCCTTCATTTGTCTTCAAACCCTATGGTTAGTTCCATCGCAGCTCCAATTCAACTCTCTTTGCACACAATTAAAATCCTTTCAAGCAAATCATCTATGGAGGGCTTCAACAAAATGAAAAAAAAAAGAAAAAGAAAATTAAAAAAAAAGGTGAAGACAATATGCAATAAAAATATGGGAAAAGAAGATATCACACCAAAAAAGTGTAGGGCAGCTTTAATTTATGTAGTAAGTTCACGAGAAGAACCTGCTCTACTATTTTCTTTTCCTTTTACTATAAAGGCTTGTAGTTGTATTGAACGTGAAAGGAATTGAGGAACTCATTGCTATAGAAAAGAAAAGAAAAAAGTAAGGGGATACCTGTCAAGCTACTAATAGTGCAAGAAAATAAAGAAACATACTATCCTAGCCTTGTCTTTTATCTATATTAATGATATGAGTGTTATGTACATGCACTCTCTTTTTTTTTTAGAAGAGTACTTCAACATTTAAGTTGACTGGCCAATATTACCGTACGAAGGATTGTGGCTTTTAATGAAGATAATAGTGTCAAAGCATACCCTGATGTCAAATCAATGGGACCACCAAAGTGTTATATTATATGTGGAGACCTTATAAGAAGAATTCTCCAATATAAGAAGAAAATCAAGGCGATGTTGAAGTCAACCCCATGAGATCACTAATGATAACTCAGCATATAAATTCAACTCATTGAAATCAATAATTCATATGGATTGAATCAAGGAGACAAATTAGCTCAAAGGGAGGCAACTTGAAGAAGACCTATCTCAAAGTGTTGTCTTGGGGGCAATATATAACCTAATCCAATTAAGGCATGACACGAGATTAAGAGGTATTGTGGATTCATGTACTAAGACAACTCTCAAATTAATTTGGCAGCAATGCAACTATTTAATAGCGCATACATGCCTAAGTCATCTAAAAAGACTCACTTGGTGCCCAAACCCCTTCGACTTTGTCTGAAGGACTTTGGTCATGGGGTAAAATGTAGAGTGCCAAATTTAATATTTAGCTTCAAGTGTATTAATTAAATAGATTTGACTCTTCGGGCTAAGGTAATAAGACTCAAGGAGCTAAGCCTATAAATTACCAAAATGATCAAGGGAGATTTGGTATGGTGAGCTTGGAGTATGGCCCATTGGATAGGTTCATTTAATTCAACCTTTATTGGTTTGGCTCACACTAAAATAATAAATAAAATCCTTATCTAGGCTTAAACCCATAAAAATAGCCTAGTTAAAATCCATTAATAAAGGGTTTCAATCTTAACCATTGATCACGATCATGATGTGATCAACTATCATTTCTTATAAATACTTCATTTACATCCTCATTTGAATAAGAGAAAAATCCCCATTAATGCCATTACTCTGCTAGAATTTTATCTCAAAAATCAAACACTTAAATACCTTAAGAACTTTACCTTGTTTTTCATTAATCTTGAAGTTTGATGCCAAGGCGCTCCTTCACCTATCACCATATATGTTAGAGCCTTATCAAAATTGTCTACCCCTCATCCTTATATTTCTCTCCCGATCATCCCATGCGAGTTACATGTAGTGTGACTTTTCACATGGCACACACGTAACCCTTGCATCTATACTCATACCCCCTACAATATTGAATAAGAAAATCTAATTCTTTTTATAAATTAATTATTAGTACTCTACTAACACTGTAAAAGGTTAGAAGTAATCTTTTTAATATTTTCTTTCTAGCATATATATTGATTAAAATAAAATTATCAATTTATAAAAAAATAAAGTCAACACACAAAAGTCGTGTAAATTTTTTTGTTAAGAAAAATAAATTACAATAAGTATTTATACAAAAAATTATAAGTATAATGAAAAGGACAACAGAATATAATAAATTGTATTCAATAATTTCTTTATAATGATTTTATCGAAAGAATTTTCGAATTAATAATGCAATTATTATTTATAATAATATTATTAGTGAATAAATAGTGTTTAATGAAAATTCATTTAATTAATTATCAAATTTTTTAGTGAAATTTAATGTTATTAATTATTGTAAAAAAAGCAAAAAGAAGATGAAAGTTATTTGTTATAGACAATAAATGCAACTTGAATGTAAAAACTATGAGAATTGAATCCTTGACCTTATGGATATAAAAGCAAAAACTTAATCACTCAACCATGTTTAATTATATTATAATTTTACATGGTTAAAATAAAAATAAAACTTCTTTTTAACATTTATTATACCCTCCCCCCCCCCCCGAAGTTTGTCCATGCCCCTAATTAATTTTCTCTCATCGTGATATAAACTCTGATACTAATATGATATGAATGAAATCTATATTTGAATTAATGCATAAAAGTTTGAAATTTAAGAAAGAATGAATGAAATTTATAGTTTTTGTACTTTTTTGGTACATTTATAAATTTTTATAGATTTTTCAAGTTTATAAATTTGAACGAGAAATAAAAAGGATATGATGTATTATAATTATAACACCCTGAAACTTGAGATGCTATAGTTTGCCACATATCAATATTGAGTATTGACACGAAGGCTCAAAACTTGCTAGTAACTCTATAGATTCTTACCATATACATATATAACCATAAATAAGTATCTCAACACTTAGATGGAGTCTCTCACATGCTCCTATTAAAAGTAACTCATAAGATCAACCATAACTAATCAAGCAAATAACAAAGTTTGACCTCTAATACAATAACAATCCGCAACGACAATAACATATCTAGCCAAATCCCTCTTACTACTCCTCGTAGTAATGATAGGTATAGTTATTATTGCCTCTTAGGTCATGGACCAAGTTGTATCTTAGGTTGTTGTATGGATCTTGATCTCTTATGGTATCTACATCTAAAAGCAAGAATCTTTGAAGGGTAAGCAAAAACACCTAATATAAGGATTAGCTTAAGCATACATGTGTAAGCATACATCATTCATCAATACATACACATAAAATCATGTGAGGACACCAACCATTTATTATCTTTTATTTTAGGTCCAACACCAAAAACAATTTTAGCATCCCAAAACTTAAGGTAACTTATGACCCCAAGTCACAAACATAATATGTAACACTTATATATGTGGTGTTGGGTACTCCCCAATACCCTAAAGTTCAATTAAGTATCCTAAATTTACCCGTATTCTCTTAGTGTATAACTCCACTCATCATAATGCCTAATACTAATTAACATGATAACACCCTAAGATCATTAGTACTCTCAATCCCTTACACCCATCCAAACATACTCAACAAAAACATTATTAGAGTCGAAAAAGAGTTAAGTTCATTTTTTACTAATACTACACAGGCGCATGGATCAAGCATGGTAAACCCCATACCTCAAGCTATCAACACAAGTGATAATTAATTTATGCCAACATTTAATTCAACACTAACACCTAAACAAAAGTACATAATCGCCTAAGCATCAAAGTCCTGTTCTTATGTCAAAGACATTCTAGTGTCACTATGGTTTATTCATTGACTTGATTGGTAAAAACAAGTTTAGGATTAAGATTATCACATTTGTTACGTAACAAAGCAAATACCATGTAATCGACTCAACCATTAAGCCAATGTTTATGTCGAAAAGGGAGTGTTCTATGGGTAAGCAATGGCAAAACCAACAAGTTTATTAGCTGATGTCCACTTTTGGTACATCAATCCATGATTAGATCCATAAATTAGCCAGTCCTTAGTGTACCCATCTACATAAATTCCCTCTTTGACGAACACGTAAACAACTTGCTGAACTCAACATTAATTCTATTAAACTTCCTTCTAAATTCCTTATTTCTCATATAACATTATAAACCCCCTTTTGTAAACATCTACTTCTCATTCAAACATCATATTAACTTCAAACAAGAATTTAGAAACTTACTTGCAAAAGTGTCTTCTTGCAAATAATGCCTTTCCACACTTCTTTCACAATAATCTATTTAAAAGGAATATATTACTGTCAACAATTCTTTACATGGTTTATGTGACACTAAACTTTCCATCTCATAGCATCCAAGAATTCACTTACCAAACAAAAACTTCTTTTAGGAACACGTTTCACTACAAATCCCTACCAAAGTCATCAACTCTTTCTACTTTTGGCTAGAGGTTTGTTTCAACAACATATACGTTTGTAGGGATTCAAAGAATAACAAAGAAGACATTGCACTTACCTTCCTCCTTTGATTTGTCTTGTGATTGATACTCTGGAACTATTTTGGTTTGAAGTTACATTAAGGAAGGAAGAGGGAAGATATAAGGAAACAATTTTAATGTCTTAATTCAAAGGATGGAAGTGTCTTTTTGTTAGGAAAAATAACCAACCTACTACTCATCTTTAAATAGAATCACCATTCATACTACTTCTTAATTTATTTATTTTCTTAGAAATCCATGTCATCACAATAACATTAAATATGATGCACTAAAACTACTAATCAAATTAGGTTCATTTAATTTTTAACTGATATGACTCATGACAAAAAAAAAAAAAATCAAAATTTCAATTTATTCAATTGATATTACACACAATTAAATAAACTATAGATGTTGTCACCATAATCTAGGTAGATTTATGAGATAGAGGTTTAGAGAAAAGTTCTTAGAGTTTTTTTTTTTTTTTTTTTTGCCCATGAAATCAGTATTCTAATGAATTAAGCTTAAATACAATAATTAATATGTGCTAAAAACCTTGACTAGTTATAACGACAAAATTATAAAATATTGACAAAATCGTAAGAATAGAAAACAACCTAAAATTTAAAACTGAAAAAATAACATGAAATAAAAGAGAAGATGGTCTTCATGCAATAAATCCCAAAAGGTAGTGTCATTAATATATCGTGCATGCAAAATTGACTACTTTATGCAAGTTGACAAGTTAATAATCTTCATTGAATAGCTGAATAAAAGAAGTCTTTTAGTCTTTAAGGATTGATCCCTATCATTTACTTTGTACATATAACTTTGAAGATCTTGCCCTTATCCTCATTCTTTTTTTTATAATTTTTTAATTCGTTTAAAAGCAGTTACTGTAGCCCTATAAGGGCTTTGAGTAGAAGTCTGGAGACATAACAATAATCATAGCCAAACGACTGTACTTTTTACTCTCATTTTAAAAAAAAAAAATTACTAGAACAACTTATGCATAAGGCGGAACTACTAATATCACTATCTAATTCACTCATTGCTTCTCTTTTAGTTCAAATTGTTGCTTATTGGTGGTGCATATACTTAACTGACTGTTGTATAATTTAAGTAAATATAAAGGAGAAATTTCCTAAAGATATAGTTTTTGAGAAATAACCAATTCAATTCCTTTCCTAATTGCTTAATCAGGACCAACATCATGGACACAACTCAAGTAACTCTCATACGTTAGGCTATGGAGGATGGATTACACCTTAGCAACAAGCATCATACATGTTTCAAGTCTCATCTCCAATGTAATAGTAGTCTCTTGTTGAGTCATGTCTAGTGCCTTGCTCTTTCTCCTTCTGTAGCTTCCTTAACTGACCAACTGTAATACCATAGAAGGAGGGCTTGGTAATTTTGCCTAAAATCTTTATATTACGTTTACACCCATGATATTAAGACTACCTTGCAAGGTAGAGCTTACAAGGCTCTAACTAGTGAGTTTCTAAGGGTGTTTATTCATTTTACCTACATCTATTAAACTATATTTTTACCTATAAGTGATCCAACAATCCACAATCACCAGAATTGCAAAGAGTTGAAATCAACAACCAAACAATAAGATACGGTATCTAAATTCAGATGATTATAAAACTACTAAATGCTTTAAAATTTTAACTCAACTATCCTACTTTCTTTTCTAAACTTATCATTCTACTTCCTCAACCTGATAGAGTACTCTACACTTAAATCTTAGCTTAGCCTCAGATTTATAAGACTTGCAAGAGAAATTAGCCTTAAAATCTAGTATTCCCAATAGTCTTTAGTATCTTAGACTTAATATCCTAAATCACCTTAAACTAGTTTATGCGAGCTCTAAATTTTCCACTAAAAAATGAAATCAAAATGTGCTTCTTTAAGTGCAAATGTTTGTCGGTAAGAAACTAAAATGTGTGTGTAACATTTTGATGGTGCCAGTTTGTGACTTGGTGGCGTGTGGTGATGGTAGTGGTGAAAGGCACTAATGTGTACAGCAGAATTCAAGAGCACTTCTTAGTTTTCCTTCCTTCTTTCTCTAATTTTTATTTAGGTTTGTAAAGAGGGTTTCCTAAAGTTTCATAAGAGTGAAAAGTGGAGTCAAATGAGGCATTTATTGGGATGAAATGGTAGATATTGAAGGTAGATTAGGCGAAATAAGAGGTGGCTATTTTGAGATAAGGGTACATGATCCCGTCTTTGTACTATTGTACCTTATTTGCTTTTTGCCATATAAGGAAGGATTTCGTCTCTTAAAGAACAAGTGTCCTTTAATTCCCAATTAATCCTTTATCCCTTGTTCTTAATTGAGTTTGAATTGTTACTAATTAAGATGTAATGAGAATTAGTAGATGAATTAAAGGATAATTAAGCTCATTAATCGTGATTATACTTGATTAAGTAATTTAGGCTTAATTAAGGTGTAACTAGGGTCTTACCATATTTTTTCACTTTAATTAAGTTCATTGACCTATATTACTTCATTTGTTAAAGTCATTTATTATTTGGGATCGATTAGGGTTTTTTTTTTATCGCATACAAGACCGGTGATTTAGAGTTTCCGAACGATTGGAGAAATTATCCGTGATTGGCAAATAGTTTAAGGATATACTTAGGATTCATTAGTTTAGGGTTTTTGACTTCTAATTAAGGTTTTAGTTAGTATATTGATATTTTCTATCATTTTAGGCTTTCCTACGTAGTAGGGGTTTTAGGGTTTTACATGTGCAATTAAGGTTTAAGGTTTTACTCTCTTTAGGGTTTTTCAACTTATTATTTAAGGTATATGACATATTATTTAGGGTTCAATTGTTTTATTTTAGGGTTTTATTATTTTAACTTTAATAATTATATCTTGAGCAATTCTAAGGATTATCCATTGACTCTTGTATTCGACTCTAAGTTCGGATTCAAAAGTTTATGGAGTTCATATTATCTCCCTAAGTATAACGTCGGCATTCCTTAAGGAGATATTTTCATATAATTACTTTGGTTTCATATAATTAATCGTTCTTGATTTGTAGTTAATTATAATATAAAACCCAATTAGCAGATTAAGGTATAATTAAGTTTCTTAATCTTAATTACTCGTATACTTAGCATAAATTAGGCATATTTTAGGGCTTACTGTGTCAAATTAAGTTAGTTAAGCCCATTGGATCATCTTGTCTAGATAGTTAAGAGCCATAGAGTAAGGAATCAAAAACCCTAGTTCAAAAATGAAAACCCTAGACCTTAATTCTAAAACCCTAGACTTGATGAAGCCTTAAATGAATTTAGAAAATCTAAAACTTTATTATGAATTTGAATCGATGGATAAGGGAATCAAATTAAGTCTTAAATCACTTTAACTAATCTTGTTTTGAATAATTTTATCAAGTGTAACTGTTGAACAAAAAAAGAAGAACAAGAATACGAAGAGAATGAAGAGGAACACCATGCTTAGCCCCTTCCTCTTACATTTACTTATGTCCAATAAGTTAATTAAACGGTAACTAGCCAATTGCGAAGAAACTAAAGTAGCTTAAACTCATTCCTATGTTGATAAGACTTAACCACACATTTAACTAAACAAATCACACCAAATACGATAAGTTGTTAAGGGATCACACATCCATCAACCAAAGAAGGAAAAAGAGGAAACTTGAACCACTTCCCCTCCACTATACCTAGCGATGGCACTTCCAATCCCTATACCCAATCACATCATCTTTTCTCTCCCTTTCAAGATTTAAATGCACTATAATATCCTAAAGGTAACCCTTAAAATTGGTTCTTCCCTTCCCTTCCTATCACATTTTACATTTCACATTATAAGACAAATAGGACTCCAAATCAAGACCTCCCTAGCTCTTCTCCAACCAGCCATTAGCACCCGATCTCCCTACTTGTTTTCCTTTCAATTTCACCCTAACTTAACACTTAAAACTTCCAACCAAGGACCCACACCCTTTGTAAGGTTGTATTAGTCCAAGCCTTACATGCACTCTTCATATCTCCTTCTTCAATTCTTCTTTCAATGACCAAAAGCCCACCTTATAAACCACTACTTAAGCTAGTCTTTCTTAGAGATCTCAAGCCATCACTAATCCTCAAGTTGCAAGCTCAAAGGCCAAAGGATACTCTATCTAGGTGCTACTTCCTTACACTCTAAGTATAGTAAAGTTTCTCTCTTCACTTTGATGTAATCTTAAAGTACTCATGTATAAGGTTTCTTCGTTTCCTTCCTTATAGCGTATCTTGTAACTCTAGGAGCCTTTATTTAAGTTAAGCCTGTAGTTTTTCTTAGGAAGAAATCTTGTAAATAATGGTCCTAAGTTATTTAAATCTTGTAACTCAACAAGAAATAAGTGTATACTTAAGGATACTTAAAGGAAAGTTTTGTAACTTGAGAAAAACACAAAATAATGTCATGTTGGATCCCTACAAGATGCTAGATGTAAGCTATAAAATACTACTAAGAATATTTTCTTAACTTAACACAAGTTACTTATGAACCAAAATACATCCAGGTAGTTATATGGTAAGTGCATGTAGCATTACTAAGGAAAACACAATTAAATCTTAAGGGAACCCATTAAAACCCATGGCTACAAAGATTTCCAAGTTAATCACAAATATTTTGTGGAATAAACTAACAAATAAGAAGTGAAAAGAAAGGCTAAACAAGTGTTAAGTTAGAAGACAAGTTGGTTTAAGGCCTCATGTTAATGTATGGGCTAAAACTCAAGAAAACAAGCTTAGAAGTGGACTTTAAGGACCTAAAACCCAACCGGCCAAATCTAGAAGTCAAGGAAAAAATGTAAGTCTAGTAGAGATAATAGGCCTTATAAAGCTTAAAAGAGGTAAAAGATCTAAAACGAGCCTAATACCAATGACCTAACTTAGTAAAATTCCATTATTAGCAGATGAAAGAATAGTAAAAGACCTTAAAGAGGCCCACTAAGAACTTCTTAGTCCCATTAAGACATTTGGTAAGCTCATCTTAAAAACTGAGATCAAATGTAATATAAAAGATCGCTTAAGAACTCATAAAATAAAAGTTAGACTCAAGACAAGAAGTGAATGTAATATATTTAAGAGGTTGGCCACAAATGAATAATAAAGCCCAACAAATAATCCAAGGCCCAGAACAAGCTTAAACTACAAATAAGAATACCCAATAACTTGAAACAGAACTATAAGAAGGTGAATAATTAAAATTCATCATTGTTCAGACCAATAATTAAAATGCAGGCCAAACTCTCAAAACTGATCTCACCACATGAAAATACATTTGAAATCAATGGAAATCAAAGATAAAAATCAAACTTAAAACGAAAATATTATATACGATTGAAGAAATAAGCTTAATAATGAAAATACAAGAAAAGAGAAACTAAGTGAAAAAAAAAAAAAAACCTTAGTGAAATAATTAGGATGAGACTCTAAAATAATAAATTCTTAACTTTCTCTTCTATAATTATTAGGTGAGATTAATTTCGAGGATGAGCTGCCACCTAACTACTACAATTAGCAAATATGGTCGAGTGAGTAACTCCCAATGACTCCATGTTTAGTTGTGCTTGTAGTTAGTTACACTAAATGATACATATACATAAATGATAAATTGTTGCATGTGAGATTAGGGTTATGCATGTGTAGTGTTACTTGCATGCTAAAAAACTTAATGCTATTACTAAAAGCTACTTGTATGATAATTAATTAATAGGGATTATGGTTATGTGAGAAGACTGGATGGTTACTTAAACTAAATGAATCTAATTCCTACTTGGCTAATAATCTAAGTGGATCATGTATTTCATTCCATTACATTAATTATACTAACTGTCACCTTACGTAAAAAGTAGGAAAGAGCTCTTAAGAGTAAGAGCAAGAGCTCTTAAAGGGACTATTTTTTAGCATACTATATGTTCCATATTTGTTGAGTCCCTATCGTGGCCTACTAGCTTAGTAAGAGCTAAGAGACACTAACTGTATGGTTAAAAGTCATATCTTGAGATTTCCACTTAGGGCATGTGCGTAGACTACGAAGGCCATCACACCACTAAACTTAAGAGTTTTTTAGTTTTGGAAAAATGTATTACTTTCCAAGTATTAGAGTTGTGTGAATATGTATCTGTATGAGTGTGTATTTGTACATTGGTGCACCTATTGGATAAAAACCTAAGTGCTAGAACCTAGTTGATGGTTTATGTCAATTAATAATCTCTAAGCCTAGCTACAGAGGGCATAATTCCAAATTGCATACAGTTCTCAGGTTGCGTACATATTTGTTTAGCATACTACTTATCTTATGCATTCATATGCTTGATAATTTATTATTGCTTAAGAGGGATAGCTCACTGAGTGTAAGGTCATACCCCCATATATTTCTATTGATGTAGGGTCATCTTTTTGTCGTCAGGCCATGGTATCCCAAGGTCAATGTTAAAACTCTAAAATGTTCCATGGGAAGGATGAAGCGATGGAGTGGACATAGATTGAATATTTAGAATCTAGTATTTTCTATTTGGAGACATTTCTAATATATTATTATTAATAATCACTCTTGAGACAAATTCATGGCTTAGACTTATCCGTGCTTTTGGGGATCTAGTATCCTATTGAATTTATTAATAGTTATGATATTTTAATAAATTTGTATGGTTAAATTATTCTGCAATGATATTACTTATCTAAATGGCCTGGAGTGACTAGAAGTAGAAATAGCCTTGTACATTGTATAGAATAGTGGCAATTAATAAGGACATTAATCCTTAATCTTCATGTGATGTACGGTAATTTATCACAATTAGGGGATTGAACAAGTCATGTCATGAATTACTTATATCTCTATGATGATTAAGGAGAGTTTGGGAGTTTTGATGATTTGGTTCGGGAGTACTAGACATATGTAGAAACCTTGGCTACTATGATCTTAAGATGCTACTTTGTTTTGGGAGATGAACTGTTTATACCTGTTATGTTAACTAGTTGGAAGTGGGAAGACTTCCATGATTGCCAACATTTGATTTGTTTTTAGTTTGATGAACTTGTTAAGTGAATGATGGTATTGCCACTCTTGTTTTATCTTGTCAACTTATGATTCTAGTTAATATGTTGATATTGGATTTTGCTTGTTCGAGTTGTAAAGCCTTAATTTTTCTTTGGCTAATAGGGGCATCTAGCGGATTATAATGCACATAGGGCTCCCAAGGCGTTACATTACAACTTGTAATTACTTGTGAGGATGTATACTTTGTAATTAGTTCAACTCTTGAGTAATGATCATCTAATTACAATATATTCATTTTCTGTTTTTGTGAGATTATAAGTACAAATTCAATGATAATTGAACTTATCTTTTACTCCTATCCTTTTATATATATATATATTATTAAAACCTTTGGAAGCTTAAATGACTATTATAATTAAAATTACTATTTAGATCAACATTAAATATTATTTAATAGAAAAACCAATATTAAAATAATATTATAAAATTATATATAACTTATATCATATGCAAAATTATCTTTCTTTATAATACCCACATTTAATTTTTCTCTCATGCTCTCTAAAACTGTACTCCACTTTTTTCTCTCTTTCTTTCTTCTCTCTCCCACTTTCTTCTCTCTTTTCTTTTACAATTTTCAATAAAGCCCCCCCCTTTTTTTTTTTTTACAATTTCCATAATTTCTTTCATTCATATAATTTTTTGAAAGAAGTTATTATAAATTACATAGGTACATTAGAAGTAAAATTTATAATAGTAAATACAAAATATTTTACTATAAACTTAAAATAAATATGTGTTTCTGTTTTTTTATTAAATGCAAAAAAAAAAAAAAATTATACATGCAATGCATATACAACAACAATTAATATATATATATAAACCCTTAAGACCCATAGATTGTTGCCTAATACCGGTTGTGATTTGCGGGTACCTAGAGTCGAGTCACACCATCTTAAATGTTATTTACAGAATTCTAGTTGGTAATAAGCTTTGTAGTGGAAATATACAGAAACTATTCACATCCATTTGAATCGTGTAGAGAAAAAAGAAAGGAGGCTACTAGATTACGTTAGGCGTTGGTGAAAAATGAAAAGGGGCAGATGTGCTGGCTTTAACAATCCGCGTTTTTGAAATAGAATCCATATATACAAATATTAGTCCTATGTCAAAATTTAGTTCAATGTCCGTTAATTACTTGTGTTGGAGAATGTACAGAAAATTCCATACATCCCACATTAAACACATCAGTCAGCATCGTTATGGAGTAGTGTCTGAACTTGTTTAGGCATATGCAAAATTAGGAATTGATTCATCCCACGAACAATTAGCATTAAATTAAATTAATAGTATAAGAAAAGAGCATAACTTTCTCTGCATGCTTGGACAACTAGAATCCATAAGACATAGAAATCATATCATCACGGTGCCCTTCAAAACTCATCACCATCAAAGGTTGTGCACATCCAAAACATCTTTTCATAATGAATAAATCACTAAAAAAGTTTTTATTATTTTATTTTTTCTTTCCGTCAATTATATATTACTAAAATATAGCAACTTGCAATTAAAAAAATAAAAAATCCATTTTAGAATAAAAACAAGCAATACCTTATAGGTTTTTCTCTATTTTTTATTCTATGTAAACTGGTCACATTCTTCGTTAACAAACCCACTACAGTATAGATTCCCTGTGATTAAATTCTTAATTATTCCTAAAGGAAAAGATAAAGAAAATTCATGGGCATCACACTCAAACCAGAACCATAAACGGCCCACGTGGATGATAAGGACTGCATTGTCCTCTTCTATCTTTGGACTTTGCACGCAGTTCACCGTTCCTTAAGTTGTGATTGCTGGAAAATTTGCATCAAGATTTAACATTGATACGACATAATAATATATTCATCGTAAAGTAAGATTCTGCATACTTGAAATTAAGGAGAAATCTCTTTTATAGTAGTTTTTTTTTTTATATAAAATTATAAAAAGTACGAGGAAAAACTACTTTCTTCTAGATAAAATAATTAGGCTATATTAAAACTATTTAATGGAAAAGTAATTTTTATATTTTTATCAAATGAGAGTAAAGAACTTTCATTAAATAACAAAATGAGTAATCTTAAGCATCACAAGTTATCCATATTAAAAACCTAATTACGATGTTCATATTCATAAAATGCTATAATTATTCCATAATTGATTTATTAATAATTCAAAAGCATATATTCTAAATAATTGATTAATACTAATCAAATAATATAACATTCTCTCACATAAATAGCACTAGTCAATTATGAGAAACATATGAATTATTTGGATGAGAATATCAAATATATTCAAAGCACATATTGACCAAACTTTATGGAATATGAAGCTTAACATTGTAGATATAATATCCAAATAGAGATATATATATCATATATATTAATATGCTCATATTTCATGCAAAAAAAAAAATGGATAAGAGAAACACAATTAAATAATACAAATGTGTCATCTCAAAGAATAGTCCAATCATTTCAACAATGTTATAAGATATATGATAATAAAAGTAACGTTATCTCGTATATATCTCATAATAATTAATAAATATACAATTTTAGACCCCCACTAACCCAAAACATTAAAAGGCTTAATCAAGCTTATATGAGTTATATGGTTTTAAAAAACTCCAATAGTTAGCTTTAGACAATAGATTTGCTAACATATTCTTTAAAGTAAGATGCTCAATTTAAGTCCAAAAACTCTAAAAATTTCATTCTAACAAATAGATATTTTATTTCAAGTAGCCTACCCATCACACGCTATCCATATTAAAAGCTCAATTATAGTATTCATATTAGTCAGTGCTATAATTATTTCATAATTAGTTTATTAATAATTTAAAAGGATATATTTTAAATAATTAATTAATGCTAATCCACATAATCAAATAATCTAACGATGATAGCTAACATCAATCGGTTAAAATTATTAAAATGAAATATTGGATTAAAACTAGATGATAGAGAGCATTAGATTTTCTCTTTAAATTAAAATCTTACTCGACTAACATAAAAATTACATCAAGGTGGAGTAGATTGAGTTCTCTTTAGGTCTGCAAAAATCAAACCCTTATAATAGGTATCTAGATTTGAAAATTCAAAACAAAAGAATTGCATCTCAACATCGATAAAAAAATTTATTAGTACCAACATACTATGTATTTTGATTAATATGAATAAGTATTAGTGATATTTAAACATATATTAATAATAATAAGTTTGTATTTTCACCCAATTACTCGAGATTTGTTTGCCAAGTAGTAATTCATTGGCTTCCCTGCATAAGAGTGATAAATGCTTTGAGGCTCAATAAAATGCGAATTCTCTGGATGATGTAAAATGTTTTCGAATTTGCTGCCGTTTGCCCTCGAATCTCTCCCTCGTTCGCATCTCTGCTTTATTTCCTAATGATTCACATAGTTTAAGAATGTCTTTCTAAAGTTGGTAATCTTGGAAGCGCTCATAATGGACCTTACTTCTATAAATTTATTGATTCTTATAAGTGGCTTTTACATTTTAATTACCCGTTACTTTGTAAGTATTTTCTGTGCTTTGTAAACTTTTTTAAAAACTTCATTAACATTTTTGTTCATCGTAAATATCCCATAATTCATAATATGGAACCCTTTATTTTTTTTTTTATTTTTTTCGTAACATCTATTTATTAAAATTTCTTTAGGGAATTACTTTGTCGCGTATAGTCATGATCATGTAATTATCTTACTTTCATTGTGTTCTCAATTGTTTTCTAAAGTGACTTTATAGTAATAAAAATCTGTATCTTAGCTTTGATAATTTTTATCATTATTTGTCATAATTATCTCCAAAATATTCATGATAAAAAAAAAATTGTAATACCAACTAATGAATTAGTTACTTTAGTGTGACTGGATACAAGAAGCTCCCGATACATAAATTTCTTTTTCAATTTTAAAAATTTTTGGTACTTGAGGATGAACGATGAAGTTGTTATAGTAAACATATATTCAAACCGAAGAAAATTCAGTAAACTAGAAAAAGATCACCTAGCTAAACTGGTTATAACGAGGAAAAGTTACGTAATGGACATATAAGCTCCTTTCTTGTTTCACGGATTTTGATTAAAGTTGGAGCTCAAAAGTATTTGTATATGTGCCAATTGCCACACGATCACGTGGATGATCAAATAGGAAATCTCAATCACGGATTTAGTCTTTTACTGTGCAGACGTGATTACTAGGCATGTGCAAGAAGGTTTTAGGCTTAATATTGAAATGATTATTCCGTCTCCCACACGCCCCTATTCCCCCACCAGACCATTTTCATTTTCTTTTCTCCTTAAGTGCTAAAACTCCCCTGCGCCAGCACTCCCTTTGAGCGAAGTCCTATATTCTCTGAATTTTCACATTGATACAAGTCTAGATTTTTCTCTTCTTTTTTTTTTTTTTTTCCCCTTTAATTGCATGACTAGAATTATTATATATTTGCTTTATTTTCATTTTATTTACATACCCTATACTTTCGCACTTTTCCAGTTTAGATACCCATTAAATATCCTATATTATTTTGTGCGTGTGTGTGTGTGTTTTTTTTTCCTCCCCCTCTCTTCCTATTGCCCCTTACATAAAAGCTAATTAAATAAAAAGCTTACTAGATCTACCATATTTTCACGTTTTCCTTTAGGCCTTTCCTTTTTTAACAACAACGAAGCGGTTTTTACGTTAGACTCGTAGTTGTGTAAATGAAAAATGATAATATAGGTATGTAAAGTAAAAAAAAAAAAAAAACCTAAAAAATTGGATTGCACAATTAAAAATATAAAATATAGATATTGCAAAATGGGGTGTGAAAATTTAGGTTTTTCTTGTTTTTTTTTTTTAATTTTTATATAACGGTTGCCATAGTTAATCAATTAAATGCATCAAACATGCCGATTAATTTTAGAGAAGTTTTAATTTGATGATATATAAAGAGATGATCTTAGAGAGAAGCATAAGAGGAGGAATGACAAGGTTGTTGTCTCATGATGCACACATTTGACAATGGATTGAATATGAGGATCTTGACGTGTTCCTGACTTGTTCCTAATGGTTTTGGTATTTGATCTTTTATGGAATCATTTTGATAGTGTAACAACGTCCTGTAAAAAACTTATCAAAACTTCAAATATTGCAAATAATGAAGAGAAGACTCATATATATTGATTTTGGACCCTAATCTTAACCATTGGATGAAGCCAAAATGAAGGGTCCAAATTAGTTGGATAATGAACGGTCCAAATTAAAGCCTTTAACTCTTGTATAACTCATAAGCTTTAGGCTTGGTTCAAACCAAAGCCCAAGTTTCTTAAACTTACAAAAGGAAGTCTATTTTCTTATAAAATAAGCTCATAAACTTATTTGATCCTTTTTAAAGCCTATTAAGGCCCGACAAGTCGAAAAAACCGTCTTCGTTGTATTTTTTGCATGCAAACAATCAAGCAAGGTTGAGAGTTAAAAACCCAATGCAATAATTCCTATTCTAAATCTATTAAGATGAATCTATTTAAGATATTGCTAATTAGATCCAATTTCTTAGATTCTGTCATTAGCCCATTAAATTAGTCTATGATATTAAATTAAGTTAAAAACCTAACTACTAAAATAGTCCCCTGCAATTTTTTTTTCTTTTGGAAACTGAAATAAATTTCTCATATTATTGGTGATTCAAATAAGTTTGCCACGATGAAGCGGAAAACGAGAATTCCAGCTTGGGTTGTGCAAACATTCGTGAGCATCCACGTTAAAATTATGAATAAATATTCAACCTTTTGCCTTTTGTCAAAGGGAATAAGAATGATAACACGACGATTATTGGAGGTCTACATCAATGAAGTGCTGAGTACTGACGGCTTAGGATGCATCTTTTGCTAATTTGCTATTTTTTGGGCAAAGGAAACTGAAGGTGAAAGAATCATACAAGAAGCCCTGTATATTTATACCAAAATTTTAATCAAATCCATTATATGTTAATGGAATCATTTCAATTTTCTATGTCTGCGAGAAATTCAACTTATATCTTTAATGTTTTAAATGAGTAATAATTAAATTTTTCTCTATTTATCTCATTGTTCCAAGTAAGTGATCTATACTTATAGCGATAATCTAGAGCAGATACAAATGAAATGATTTACATGCATGATGCTGAAACACATGCCCAGAGAATTTAAACAACTCGTTAGAACATTGTTGAATTTTAACACAAGCATACAATTTAAATGACTCGATAAAATAAAATATAACTAATCGAAGTTTAATACAAATATAAGGGACTTGTAGTACACTTTTTCCCTTTGATCCTAATTGATTGAACCAACATCTAAGAAACCTAGTTGGAAAAGATCCCTCGCAACATAAAATGTGCAATAGGTTTACAACGAGAAAAAAGATTTTCGTGATTGAGCAATTGAATCATATAAAACCTTCATGCAAAGGAATAAAATAATACTAGGTTGCTGAAAATAACTATATTTGAATATTTCAAATCTTAAAATTAGAAAAATTATCAAACCAGCAAAAAAAATTTATTAAAAAAGAACATGGCAAATTATAGGAGACCATGGCCCAATACCATGTGGTTCTAAACTTTTATACAATCACAGAGATTGAAAGTTTTAAACATGATTATAAAATAACAAAAATTTTAGAATTTTTTATACTATGTTTTCAATTATATACATCGTCTAGGCATCTTTACCTATGCACACTCAAATCTGCAGGACAATCTTCTAAATTAGTTAAAAATGCCGTAATGTACTTAAAAGACTACTTTGGTCTGGTAGAGTGATGTTTGCCTAGTCATTTAACTATAGTTGTACACTCATACATGAAAAGATATATTGGGACGTAAGGCGCCAGTCCGCCAGAAAACTTTGTGCAAACTTTTTGTACATTTATGAGTCACTTTATAATATTGCATTACATTAGCAATAAAAATAATAGATAGATAAATAAATAAATTTCCTGATAAATGTATATTAAGAATTTAATGATTGTCCTTTCCATATTAGGAGGCATCCAATAATTACATTATACGTATACAATTTTATCATGTTATATGCATTTCTTTTTTGAAAAAAGATTCAATTATACTAATACGGCGCATGTCATAATAAATATATCCTAAAGATAAAAAGGAATAACTAAGGGGGCATTCATTAGGAGGAAATGAAATAGTCATTCCCCTCCTATTCCATAAAGTTTCTCTATTACACCGTATACTTTCCTTAATTGTAGTTCGTCGAGAGAAATCTAAATTGGGATTCACAAAGCCAAGCTAAGAATGGGGATTTCAAGTCTAAGAGACCCTTACTACCCTTGCTTTACCTAACATAGTAGAGCACCACCACACACCACCACCATACACCTTCTTTATAGACTACTATCAGTTTAGTTGAGATAAGAAGAGAAATGGAGAGAGAGAGAGAGTTGAGTATCTAAAATAAAATAGAAAATAAAATAAGAAGATAAAAAGAAAAAGAAAAATAATAGGTGTTATAAGCTAAGGGCAAGCTTAGTATTAATGATATTAATAAAAGGCATTTTGGGTATAGAAAATTTTAGCGAACCTTAAGTATAAAAGGATCGATTAAGGTTTTTGGGAAACCATATTCTTACATTTTTCTTATCACATGTTGCATTGCCTAAGGTTTGCACAAGTTCTTGAAGCTATGAAGTGAAAACATTAAGGACTAGCAAAATTGAGTTAAGAAAACTAAGGTAAGGCCTATGTAATGCCTCCTTGTTTTAAAATCTTAATGAATTCTTATTAGAAACCTATTTTTTCCATGTAGGACTACCCCAAAAAGAATTTAAGAATTTTAAGGAGTCCTATAGTGAAATCTTGCGTGGTGAAAGCAAGGCTGAAGTCATAAGATATCAAGTAAGGTTGTAAGAAACACTTTTGCTTTAAGTTTTTGTTCAAATCTTTAAAGCAGCTTGTTTTTCCACATAAAGCAATGGGTAAAATGATCCTAAGGTAATCCTACATGTATCCTATAGTGGTTCTTAGGTGGTGGATGCGAGATTTTGGGTCCTAATGGTAAGTATCCTATCCTAAGTTGTATGTCTATTATTGTTTCTTGAAAGAGTTGTTGAATCCTTAGATTTTTTATGGTGATCTAATTAAATATTGATGTTTAGATGATATTTGGTAAGTGACAATGATGTGTTGATGTTGAAAAACACCATAGAAGGGTAGTTTTCAGAATGGGGCAAAAGTAAGATTATGCATAAGGGATGAAACCTCGATGCAATTTGCAAAATTTTACAGATTACAACTAACATCCAGACGCCATCCCTTAAAGCATCTAAACACCAGGGGTTATTCTATACCCCTTCGACTGTAGTGTTTAGATGCCACTTAAAGTAGCATTTAGATGCCATGTACCTAGTTTTGAGTAGTGACGTTTCTCCAAGTTTTCTATCGTGTTTTAAGCTTGTTTTCCTATTCTAAACCCTTACCTAAGCCTTTCTAAACATAGAACTTCACCTAAAACATCTTGTGAATCAATATATTCTTATAGTAATCCTAAGCTCCTTAAGTGATTCAAAAGATAATGAGAGTACAAGTGTTATTCTTTTATGATCAGGTTGAAGGCCCTTGTTTTGGATTTTGAGCAAACACTACAATCAAGTATATGGTTTGGTTGTTGTTTGTATGTGTATAGGATTAATAACTATTAATTAACTTGATCAATATTTGGCTTAAATAAGTATGCGATGTGTCCTCAGCTTAACCTAAGGGACTAGGAAGACCAAACCTTAAGGTGGTACCCCATGATCATAGTGTAACAGTATCCTAATTAGAGTCTTACTTTGAAATGATCTAAATAGATTAGATGTTCCTTGGGTCCTAGGGTATTAGGGAGACCCAATACCAATAATATAGTGTACTAGAGTCATGAGTAATTCCAAGTTTCAAGACACCGAAACTATATTGCTTATCGAGCCTAAATAAAGATAATAACTGGTGGTTGTGCATTTAGTTACATCGAATTGTTATTGTGTATATATATGCATTACTAAGTGATCATGTGCATGTGATTTGCATACCCTATACTGAGCTTTGCTCACCCTACTAGGGAATTATTGTTTTTAGATGTAGGGACAAGATATGAGGACTACAAGGATACCTATAGCAAGTATGATTACTATTATGGAGATGTGGCAAACTACTATGATTATTATTTTGATGATGGACATTGATTTATGTAGTTTAAGTAGGGTCATGGAAATTGTTGAAAAGAGTTGTCAAACATTGTTTTTGTTCTTACTTTTGTACTGTTACTTGGGTCATGAGAAGTCTCTTAGGACTTCTGCTGTTATTATCCAGTTAGTTGTCAACTTTCATACATGGTGATTTTAGAAACATTGAAGTTTTGGTAAAAGGTTCCTTGAAACAGTTTGTAATTGTATCGTGAGTTTAATTCTATTTCATGAAATAAAGCAGTTCAAGTGTTGATCTTTATGTATTATTAGTGAATTGAGGATATCTAAGTTATCCTTGAATTATTGTGTTGGAGTTATTACAAGTGATTAACGATTGTCGAATTATGAGGAAATGTTAGTAGGTTATAATCTAGATGTCTAATGTGTCAATAGAATATAGGGATACATATCAAGCTGTAATTTCTCAAGTTTTGAGGTGTTACAATTTTAGTAATATTAAAGCCTTAAGTTTTAAATCTAAGTCATAAATAGCCTAGGCATGAACCCTAGTAGCTTATACTATGAATGTAAGGTTAGGAAGCGTAGCTTGTAAAGTTATATTGAGATTATGTGCTTAAAGTAGTTCTTTGTGCTTAAGTTGCTCGTTCTATTTAAGTTCATAGTAATCCCTCCCTTTGATGTCAAACTTACATGACTTTGTTCATGTGTTTTCTTCTTGTAGCATGCTTAGACATGATGCTACATCCAGCTCTTCCTCACATCTTTAGGGTGGTAGGGATGCCAACCGAAACTACATCCTTCTACCAAATCAAAACCAAAATGAGTCAGGTTTGCTACCTCAAGGACAAAGACCTCCACCACCAGACTAAGGCTAACCTACCCTTAGCTAGTCTCAAGCCCAATAGACTTAAGGCTAAGAGCAAACCCACCCTCCTTTAGGCATGCATATCCCAAACTAGAGCTAGCCTTAGTATGATTAAGGTCAAGGATCAAACACTGTAATAGCTACCTAAGTTTTTAATTCGATGAATGCTATGATTGGGGTATTGGTGCAACAGCAGTAGTGGCAAATTTAGAGCAACATGCATGTCATTCAGGCAAACACTAAAATTTAGAGGTAAGAGAGATAGGTTGCCATGGATACTGTATATGTGGTCGTATCGATAGGAATACTTTTCACCAGTTTGTGAAGATCACCTGTGATTACTACCCCAAGCCAAATGATCTAGTAGGAGCTGAAGAGTAGATAATTGAGGTGAAAAGTCTTTTGCCACGGTAGAGGTACCAAACAACAAAAAAGTGACCCATGCTAGTTTCTTTTTAAAGGGTTCTATAGCCTAGCGATGGGAGAGTGCTCCCAAGACTAATAGGAATGCAACAAGTCCTATCACTTAGGAGGAGTTCAAGCAGTTATCCTTTGACAAGTTCTTCCTTGATAATATCAAGGAGTAAATGGAGCTTGCCTACTTGACCTTGCAATAATGTAATCGATCAGTATTAGAGTATAAGGCAAAGTTAAACCACTTAACCTAATTCTTGCCGGAGTCAATCAAAAGAGATGAGAGGTCGCATACCATAAGTTTCATTTTTGGTTCAAAGCCTAAGCTGTAAGAGCAAATGGCAGAGTTTAAAGGCACATATGTTGAGATAGTTGAGCAAGCTAGAAGTGTAAAGTAGGGCATGAAAAGAAAGGGAAAGCTGCTAACTCGGAGAGAGAAGAAAGCCTTAGGTAAGAGGCCTGTGCTGAGCCCTGGACCCTTAAAGAGGTTCAAGAGACTTGCTACAAGCATGGTGATCAAAGAAGGAGGCCAATGAAGTGGCTAGCACTAATGCCAGCCCAATTACCTATGTTAGTACCAATTAGGTGCACTTACTACTATGAACCACATAATATTTCTAAGTACAAATGGACTCTAGGTGCATTCTTCTTATGTGGTAAGACCAAACATGTCAGCAAAGACTACAAAGAGCAAACTTTGATGCACCAACTTTTTTGCTTCAAATGTAATTAGAAAGGGCATCGAGCAACAAATGTAGAGAATCATGGGAACAGCCTATGCAGACCACTCAACCTACTACTACTCAGAACAAAGCTAAAGTTATTTAACTTCGGTTAAGACACCGCTAAAGAGCACCGGCTTGGGTCTTTGTGCTTTAGTAACAGAGTCAAAGTTAGGAGACTATTGATGCAAATAATCTTCTAGGTATGCTCACTATTCTTAACCAAATAGTATATGTTTTACTTGATACTAGATCTTCTTGTTTTAGCATTGATGAGTCCATAATGAATCCTTGTGTGTTGTATGCTACACTTCTGGACATTCCCTTGATTGTGAATACCCTCATGGGGATTGAAACTATGTGAATAGAATGTGTCAAGATGTAGAGATTGTTGTAGAAGGAAGGATTTTACCAGCGGGCTTGTTAGTGCTAAACATGTTAGACTTTGATGTAATCTTGGGTATAAACTGGTTGGTGAGACACCATGCAACCATTGACTGTTACAATAAGGTGATCACTTTTGAGCCTCTAGGAGAAGTACCTTTTCAGTATCAAGTGAAAGGTTAGAGGCCAGTAAATTGTATTGATTATGAGTTATGGAGAAGGCTTACCTTAGCAACCTTAGGTACAAAGACTAGTGCAAAGTTGAAGTTGGAACAAGTACCATGGAACAAGAATTCCTAGATGTCTTCTCAGATGATCTACCTGGATTACCACCAAACTGAGAAGTAGAGTTCATATTAGATTTAATACCGAACACCAAGCCCATTTCAAAACTAGCATATAGAATGGCACCTACTGAACTTGTTAAGGTGAAGACACAACTGTAAGAGCTATAACACAAGGGTTTCATAAGACTAAGTTCGTCTTTGTAGGGAGCCCCAATCCTTTTTGTAAAGAACAAAGACGGGAGCATAAGAATGTATGTAGACTATAAGGATTTGAATCAGGTGACAATCAAGGACAAGTACCCACTTCCCCAACTTGATAACCTGTTTGACTAATTATAAGGGGCATGAGTATTCTCAAAACTAAACTTAAGGTTATGCTACTACTAGCTGAAATAAAAGCAAAAGATATGGAGAAAATGCCATCCTAAACTAGATATGGGCTATATGTGTTCCTAGTCACGCCATTCGGTCACATAAACACGTCTACGACATTTATAGCCCTCATGATCAAGTATTTCAAGATTATCTAGATAGATTAGTAGTGGTCTTTATTGATAATATTCTCATATGCTCTAAAAGCAAAGAAGAGCATGAGCAGCATTTGAGGATCATACTAAGTAAACTTAAAGTAGAGAAGTTGTATGCTAAATTTAGCAAAAATAGGTTTTAGTTAGATCAGGTAACCTTCCTAGGTCACATAATAAACAATGAAGGTATATCAATGGATCTAGAGAAGATAAAGGCTGTGATGGAGTGGTTGAAACCAAAAATGGTAACATAGATTAAAAGCATTTTAGGCTTGTAGGTTACTATAGAAAGTTCATTGAAGGCTTTTCTAAGTTGGCAATGCCCTTAACTCAGTTGAGTTGACTTAGAAAGGGATGAAATTTAAATGGGATGACAAATGCGAGCAGGATTTTCAACAACTAAAAGAGAAACTTGTGAGTACTCCGGTGTTATCTTTACCTTGTAGTACGAAAGTGTTTATGATTTTTAGTGACCCCTCAAATTAGAGAATAAGGTATGTGTTGATGCAAGATAATCGAGTGATAATGTATACATTACACTAACTCAAGCCTTGTGAGAAAAACTATCTAATCTATGACTTAGAGTTAGTAACAGTGGTCCATACCTTGAAACTATGGAAGCATTATCTAGTAGGGGAAAGGTGCAAGGTTTATACTAATCATAAGATTTGAAGTACTTTTTCACTCAACAAGATCTAAATAAGAGGTAAAGAAGGTAGTTAAAGCTGATAAAGGATTAAGACTTGGACATACAATACCACTTCGAAAAAGCTAATGCTGTGGATGAAGCATTGAGTCGGAAGCAATATGGGAATCTATCTAGCTTATTAACAATGCAGAGGCCATTGCTAGAGGACATTAGAAGACTAGATTTAGAGATTTAGACTAAAGAAGCAAGTGTTAAGTTGGTAAACATTTGCATTCAACCCATAATAGTAGACAGGATTAAGATAGCTTAAGCTAAGGATGAGAGTGTATAGGAGATAAAAAGGAAGATGGAAGCAGGAAAGGTAATAAAGTTCACAATGGCTTCTAATAGAGTACTCAGGTATAAGGATGGGTTATGTGTACCAGCAAGGCTAAAGTTGAAAGGTGAATTGCTGAAAGAGGTACATTACTAAGGATATACAATACACCCAGGTAGCACAAAGATGTATAGAGACCTAAAGGTACAATATTGGTAGAATAATATGAAGAAGGAGATTGTTGAGTACGTATTGAGATTCCAGACTTGCCAGCACATAAGAATCAAGCATTAGAGGCAGGCATGTGATTTACAGCCATTATAGGTGCTAGAGTGGAAATGAGAACTGGTCACCATAGATTTTGTGACAATGCTGCCAAAGACTCTATGTAAACATGATGCATTGTAAGTGATTACAGACCAACATATAAAGTCATCTCACTTCATTCCTATTAACATCAGATACTCATTAAACAAGCTTGCCAAGTTATGTATTAAGGAATTAGTGAGGTTATACAAAGTACCAATAAAGATCATATCAAATACAGATACACGATTTGTTGGCATGTTTTGAAAGAGTTTATACAAGGCTTTAGGTATGAAGTTATAGTTTAATACTACCTTCCACCCTTAGACTGACCGGCAGTTAGAGAGAGCTATACAAATTGTGAGGATCTGCTACAAGCATGCATATTCAATTTTGGTAGCCAAAGGGATTAGCACTTACCCTTAATTGAATTCGCCTGTAACAATAGCTATTAGGTGACTATTCAAATAGCCCCTTACGAAACCTTATATGGTAAGAAGTGCATATCGCCCACTTACTAGGATGAGGTAGGAGAAATGCAAGTTTTGGGTCCAAAGTTAATATAGGAAGTAGTAGACAAAGTGAGATTTATTAAATAAAGAATGTAGACTACACAAAGCTGTTAGAAGAGTTACACTAATAAACAGAGATGCCTACTGGAGTTTCAAATAAGAGACAAGGCAACACCGAACATAAGTAATGGACCTGAAGACTTTAGAATTGCAGCTAGACTTGTC
Organism: Lumnitzera littorea; assembly: GCA_024138015.1. Taxonomy (NCBI): domain Eukaryota; kingdom Viridiplantae; phylum Streptophyta; class Magnoliopsida; order Myrtales; family Combretaceae; genus Lumnitzera; species Lumnitzera littorea. The sequence continues at coordinate 94,047,461 of JAMXBB010000001.1, read as the reverse complement.
TGTTATGAAGCTACCTATAAAGATTGTAAACACAAAAGTCTACGAACTAAGAAGAAGGCAGGTACCATTTGTTAAAGTTGAGTGGACAGGTTGCTTAGAAAGGTAAGCAACTTAGGAGCTAGAAGAAAAAATGAGAAAGAACTACCTAAAGTTGTTTCAAGAGTAAGGTATGTAAACTTTCAACTTTCGAAGAGGCAAGAGAGAGTTGTAAAACCCAAAATAAAAGAGAAAATGAAATAAGAAAATTTGAAAAAAATAATAAGAAAAATAAGAGGTGTTATAAGCTAAGGTCAAGCTTAGTATTAACAATGTTAATAAAGGGCATTTTGGGTATAAAAAAGTTTAGCAAACCCTAAGTATAAAAGGGTTGCTTAAGGTTTTTAAGAAACACTTCTCCTACATTTTTCCTCTCATGTGCTAAGTTACCTAGAGTTTTGTGCGGATTCTTAAAGCCATGAAGTGAAAATGTTAAAGATTAGTGAAATCGAGTTGGGAAAGCTAAGGTAAGGCTTATGTAACGTCTCATTGTTATAAAATCTTAGTAAATTCTTCTAGGAAATTCTCTTTTCCACATTGGACTACCCTAAAACGAATTCAAGAAGACTTTTAGGGAGTTTTACAATAGATCTTATATGATGAAAGCAAGGCTAAAGGCATAACATATCAAGGTAAGGTTGTAAGAAACCCTTTTCCTTTAAGTTTTTGTTCAAATCCTTAAAGCAGCTCATTTTTCCACTTAGGTCGACGGTTAAAACAATCCTAAGGTAATCCTAGGTGTATCCTACAGTGGTTCAGAGGTGGTAAATGTGAGATTCCGAGTCCTAAAGGTAAGTATTCTAATGAAAGTTGTATGTTTATTGTTGTTGAATCATTAGATTTTAAGTGGTGATCTAATTATGTATTGATGTTTAGATGATATTTAGTGAGTAACAATGGTGTGTTGATGTTAGAAAACACCAAGAAAGGACAGTTTTCAAAATAAGGCAAAAGTGGGATTATGTGTGGGGGATGAAACATCGCTATAATTTGTAGAATTCTACAAATTATAGCTAATGACAAAAGGCCATCCCCTAGAACATCTAGACACTAGGGGTAATTCTATACCCCTTTGACTATGGTTTTTAGATGCCACTTAAAGTAGCATCTGGAGGCTATGTACCTAATTTTGTATAACTGACATTTCTCTAGGTTTTCTATTGTGTTTCAAGTTTGTTTTCCTACTCTAAACCTTTCCTAAGCCTTTCTAAACATAGAACTTCACTTGAAACACCTTGTGAATTAATCTATTCTTCTAGCAATCTATGCTCCTCAAGTGATTCAAAAGAGAATGAGAGTATTATTGAGTTGTTGTGTTATAAAGTGTAGTTAGAAGAGTTTAAAAACTAAGTGCATGTGTTATTCTTTTATGATTAGGTTGTAAGGCCCTTGTTTCGAAATTTGAGCAAACATTACAATCATGTATGGGGTTTGTTTGTTGCTTATGTGTTTATAGGATTAATAACTGTTAATAAACCTAATTAATATTTGGCTTAAATAAGTATGATGTATGTACTTAGTAAGGCCTAAGGGACATAGAGGACCAAACCTTGGGGTAGCACCCCGATGATCTAAGTCTAACGGTGTCTTGATTAGATTCTCACTTTGAAATAATCTTGGTATATTAGGTGTTCTTTGGTTCCTATGGTATTGGGGAGGACCCAATGCCAATATTTATATGTATATATATATAATATATATTGTCTATTGGAGTTATGAGTTACTCTAAGTTCTAGGATATCAAAACTGTATTGCTTGTCAAGCCTATACAAAAATAATAAATAGTAGTTGTGTATTTAGTTATATCGAATTGTTAATGTGTATATATGTGCATCACTAAGTGATTATGCACATGATTTGTATACCCTATACTAAGCTTTGCTCACACCCCCCACCCCCCTAAGGAATTGTTGTTTTTAAATGCAAGGACTGGATATGGGGAGTTCAAGGATACCTATAACGAGTATGGTTACTACTATAGAGATGTGGCAAACTACTATAATTATTATTTTGATGATGAAAATGTAACTGCGTAGTTTGAGTAGGGTCATGCAAATTATTGAAAAGAGTTGTCGGTCATTGTTTCTTTCTTACTTTTGTGTTGTTACTTGAGTCATGAGAAGTCAACTAAGATTTCTCCTGTTATTATCTAGTTAGTTATCAACTTTCATATATGGTGATTTTAGAAACATTGAAGTTTTGGTAAAAGGTTTCTTGAAATAGTTTGTAATTGTATCATGAGTTCAATTCTATTTCATGAAATAAAGCAATTCATGTATTGATCTTTATGTATTATTGGTGAGTTGAAGATGTCTAAGTTATCCCTAAATTATTGTGTTGGAGTTATTACAGGTGATTAATGATTTTCGAATTATGAGAAGATGTTAGCAGGTTGTAATGTAGATGCTTGACTTATCAGTAGAATATAGAGACACAAGGCAAACTATAATTTCCCATTCTAGGATGTTACACTGAGTTAAGAGAGAGAGAGAGAGAGAGAAGGAGAGAGAGAGAGTTGAGATCTAAGAGGGATTTAGAGAGATCATCGAAGAGAGAGAGAGAGAGATGAGATCCATGAGATTATAAAGAGAGAGTTAAAAGAGAAAGAGAAAAAGGAAGAAGGTAAGGACAAATATATCGATTACAATTTATTTGTGTTGCTCTTTTTTTTTTTCAACTAAATAATGTAATACCCATTCCCTGTATATTCTATTCCTACGATTCAATGAACTAAACCAACTACAAGTGTATCAAAACATGCACTATAATTTCATAAAGGAATGGGTTTTCTATTTAATAATTCTGTCATGAATCTAATGAGGATTCAATCTACTACATTTATCAAACCTAAGTTAACCCATATGGTCTAACCTGGTTAAAACTAACTCGACCATAAAATTGGTTTGATATATTCCCAGTTCAATCCCTAGTCAAATCTGATTTACGCTTTAATCTGTAAGCCCCTCATATGTTTGGATCAGCTACCCGGGTTAGATTTGATAACACTAATGAAGATCTAACATCCACTCTTAGATCTAAGTTTAAAAAACACTACATTACACTAACTTTTCAGATAGCTTTTAAGACAAAAATTTATAAAACAAAATCGTTGTTGAGAGTTCAATCAACCCAAAACTAAGTCGCTTTTTATTGAAAAAAAAAATGTAGATAGTAAGCAAGGTTTTTTCGTAAGGTTTTATAGGTAAAAATATAAAGGCAACATAAAGTATCAATTTACTTACACCAACAATTGATTCTTCTACCCTATACATTTAAAACACTATTATCATATTTATACAAAATGAATGCTTCTTACATCCTCATGATAAAATAGATTAGAGTTATTAATTGATAATTAGTAATTGACCAAAGCATGAACTTGCATTAGAAGAGAAATAATAAACCTAAGTAAATTATTATCTTTAATAATTAGCATTATGAAGAACACATTTTCAAAATCTATCATGTTTTTACACTATTGTTAATTTGAGTGCCTCTCTTTAGATTGGTGACCTCCATGTTTATTATAAACCATCATTTTGCTTTTTTCATAACTTTTTCATGCTTACAATTTTAATAATACTTTTCACTTCACTATATCATTATAAACTGCTATATATATCTTCATCATTGGGAAAAATAAAAACAATATCCATCGATTAAACTTTGCCTAACCCATCACTAGAAAAATAAAAATCCATACACTTGCATGCACTATATACACATCTTCATTACCAAAATAATCAACAATATCCATTGATTTATCTTTGCTCAAGTCATCACCGAAAAGAGAAAAGAAAGCAAAAACCCATACATTGTGATACACTCATCTTTATATTCAATTCATAGCAATAATATTAAATCTAAACCAACTGACTGAAATAGCATTCTGAAATGTAGAAATTGTAATGCCTCAAGCTAAATATAGTTAATATCCAAGGCAACAAGTATTAATTTGCATATTTTAACCTCTTGAACCAAAAGTTTCTAACTGGTATTAATTTGTTATTCAGTATTTAGCCTTATATATCAAGACTCAACATCTCCTACAATCCATATGAGACTTCGTTCACATTGTGTATTACAATCTCTCTTTCTTAAACACAAAGCATTATTATCGGAAGACCTTACAATTTGGTCCGAACCTTCCCCCTTTTTAATCATCCATGCACCAGACATCTATAAGTAGGGGATTGTCTCCAATACCCTTTATGATACCATAGATTAAAAATAATAAATAACTAAGCCAACAAATACTAATTAGCTCATTTCAACCACTTGCCTTAAAAGTTTTCAAGTAGTACTGATATGTTATTTGCTATTTAGCCATATATACCACCGCTCAACATCTCCCATAATTCATGTAGCTTCAACTCTTCTTCTATTGTAGTCATTTTCTATAACACACAGGCTCAAGATACTATAAATTGCCATGTGTCCCAAACATCTAATGACACATCAAGCATAAACAATTATCGAAAATCTCCTAAATAAATACATAAATCTCCAATAAACCTCCTAAATTTTAGCTCTTCGAATAAAATCAAGACAAAAAATAAATAAATTTCTTAAATACTAGATAAGAAATACTTAACGTAAATAAATCCAAATGGTCATAACCCAAGGACCAACCTCATAATTATAATATTAATCCCTACTCAGGTAATCCTGATGCTCTTCTAATTTCAATAAATTTTATATCTTCAAAGTAAGTTCCTACATCTCAAAATGATAAGGAGTGAGTTGAAACTAGATAATGAAACCCGTAAGCACATACAAGTGTCATGCATCATACATATTTATACACACATAAATAATGTATCAAGAATATCAACTAGTCTATTTAATTATCTTTTATTAGCCAATAAATAGCACAACTTAGGATCATTTGCAATGATCCCTAAACTTGGAGTGACTCATGAATCCACTTTCATAATTCTAAGTTGAGCTACTAGCACTATGGCCCCCATATACCCTTAACATAACTAATTCCAAGATACTAGTATTATAACCCCCATACACCAATACTATCTACCTTGAGTCATTTCTAGAAACAAGAAAAGCATCACCTAAGGATCAATAAGGTACTTGGCCAAGTATAGGTAACAAACACAATTTCTATTCTAGATAACCGTAAGTTTATTTAATTTTCAACTACACTACAAAAGCTCAAACTTTAAGCAAGGGTAACACTTACTTGAATTTACAATAAAAGATTTAACTAACACTAAGTTCGTATCAACTTTCATACCTAAAGTAATTATACAAGTTAATAAGCTTATTAGATTATATTCTTAATTCCTATTAAGCTCTACTCCTATTTTTATGTACTTCTTATTTTACTCTATATTTATAAGTTAAAAGCATATCTAAGTTTGAGAACCATTAGTTAAAGTCTCCTTAGGGAATCATAAACTATCATTCAATGTTTTTAACCGACAAATTAATCTATATTTATTCAATAACTTTGTAATAGAGTTTAGCAGTATTTAGGAAATGAAATAGGGGAAATTTACTTATTATGTAAGAGTAGGGTTTTGGAACTCCAATAATTCATAGTATGTATTGTACATACCTACAAAATTACATGTATGTACTTTTGCATTTATATATGCTTACCAACCATATACACAACGTACACTTAAATGCATGCCATGTATTCCCATCTTGCATGTACATGACGTATACATGCTATGTACCTCTTCCATCCCTCTTTCTTTCCTTCTTTCCTTTAGTTCTTCCCTCTCTAACACCTACCATCGACCCTTCGACCACATCTTTTACCAATTCAATTCTAATCAAATCCATACTCTAATCTCTATACTCTTAATCTTTTATCAAACAATAATCCATGGAACACTCAAGTGCGTTCCTACAATCGTTAAATGAACATGACAAAAATCGTAATCGTTGACTTTATGGTTATACTGATTACGTGACATGTAAGATCTATATGCAATACATCAAATCACACACTTGGTAATCATAAACCAACAAAATTCTCTTCTTTTATTAAACAACTAGCAATCTCTTACTGATGTAGGGTTTTCTAGAATCCCTATTTTTAACTTACTCTTTTCTTAATTCCATTATACTCTATAATTTTGTGAAAACCTCTAAGATTAGGGTAAAATTCAATCAATACTTAAGCTAGTTAGTGATCTTACCTTATCCCTTCTTGATTTACACTTAATGAATCCAGTTACTCCGTATTGGGTTATATAAAATGAGATAAAAATTCTCATCAACAGAGCTATAAATATGACCTAAGGTTTTTCTCAACCCTTTAAATAGTCTTCCCAACTAATTACTAATATGCCCCTTCACTTATCTTTTTATTACTTTTTATGTTCTTAGGCATTATTTTCTTTTTATTCATTTTATTTTATGGGGTATTACATTTTCACTTAGCCTTTGTTACCTACATAAAAGAGAAATTTTCATAGTATCAACAGTAGCGTTCATCTTATATTATTTTATTCATTATTTATTTATCTTAAATTTGTAAATTCTTTATTCTATGTTTGCAAACAAGTTACATCACTCATTCATTTTCTTTCACTTTCTATTTCTAATGTCCTTTTTTTTTTTTTTTATGTTTCAAACAATATGGAATGCCAAAACAAATAAAGCCTAATGACATTTTAGTATGAAGGTAGTGATTCAGAGAAAAGTTTGGTGCTTGGAGATAAGTAAAGTTAGTTATTATAAGGACTTAACATACTTGTTAATATGAGTATCTTTAAAAAGGTTTAGGAATCATATTTAATGTTGTTAGAATTGATAAACCTTTTGTTTTTTCTTCCCTTAATTCTATGAACTTAATGGGAATGGTTATTTTAGGGTATTTTCATTATGGAGATAGAGAGAAGTGTAAAATATTAGGGAAATCTGACTTGATTGCACAGCTTTTTAGATCTAGATTCATGACTTAAAATTGGATTGAATGTTAATCAATAATATTAAAATTATTGGAGCATCCTTAGGAGTATTGATAGAATGTGAATTTGTGTAGATGAAGTATAGATTAAGAAAAAGCTTTCCGAGGGTGAGAGACAAGATCAATTGTACTAAATCACTTCGAAGAGATACATGGATTAGTATGTCAATGGAGAAGACGTATAGATTAGTTTCAAGTATGAAAGACTTTCTAATTTTGACTTTACTTGTAGTAAGTTAGGTCATAAAGCTTAACAATGAAATAAAAAGAATTGATCTAAGGAGACATCTGGTACATTATTGTGAGTAATTAGGATCAAGGATAGTTTTTGGTCAATATTAAGAGATACGATAGTAAAGAAGGATATGTGAAGGTGTTTTGAGGAAAATTTGATATATGAACCTATTGTTGCACTATTATGCCACTAAATAAAGAAAACATACTCAAATAAACTTAGAAATATTCTTCTTTATAAAGAGACATTGTTCCCATTATTGAACCCTAATCACTAACTGTAACAAATATAAAAACAACTATGATATCTATACCAGCTAAAGCTTCAATACCTATCATTGATAGAAACTAAAACACCTTTACCTTAAATCCCTTAGATAATTGTTCCCTATTTACTTATATAGTAGAGTTACCCCTTGAAGATAATGAAAATGAGACATAAGAAGAAAATCAAACCTTATTATCAAACCAACCTAAAATTCTAGTTTCCAAAACTTCAGGGCAAGCTCTTAAATATTTGTCTTTAAAATAGAGGAGGGAGGAAGAGGAGATAAAGAGCTATGAAAAATGAGAGGATGAAATAAAGTGTATTATATCCAAGAGTGGATGCTAAGTTTCATGTGGAGAAGTTAGATGGTTTGAAGGGTCATGAAAACCTAGTGAAGAGGAAAAAGAGTAAAGGAAGTAGAGGAAGGGTAAAAAAGTTGTTTTTAGAAGATAACTCTCTAGTTGAAGTCACTATTAAAGAAATGAATGCCTAAAATAAAAGGCAATGGTCTTTAGTTCGTGATAGCCTATAGTAGCTACAAAAGTATCAAGTTGGAATTACCAAGGGTTCAAATTCCCTTGAAATTTAAAAATTTAGATGGATTTTTGCATAAAGATTATTCATGTTTGGTTCTTATAATAGAAAAAAGAAAAAAGAAAAAAGAAAAGAGAAAAATTGTGTTAGTAGAATAACGAAGATGATGTATGGCAATGCTATCTATGCGCCTTTTATTGGACTTAATCTGGCTTTACTCTAGGGGTGGTGAATGTATTACAAACTTGGTATATTTCTTTTTGTCTCAACAAAATAGAAAATTTTCCTCTACAACTCATTCTTTTTCATTGGTTATGTTATAATTTTAGATATTGCTTAGGCAACTTAATAAATAATTGCAGCTATTAGGATTAGTTAGTTAAGGAAGATAGAAAATAGTTGTAATTAGTAAAGTTTGTTAAAAAATTAATTACTATAGGAAATATTATAAATAGCATTTATAAAATCAAAGGATCATCGTTTTCCATTTATAATCAAATTTAAGAACTATAGTTCTATAGTTCTCTCTCTTTCTCTCAAATTTCTAGGAGTTTATCTTTAACTCGAATTAAAGACAATTTCATTTTTCTTATTTCTATGAATGAGTTACGCAAGATTTTAATAGTGGTGCTCTTGTTGCTCATACCCATTGATTCGTTCTCATTGATGGATCCCCATTAATTCAATCCCATTCATTTCATTTCTTTTCTTTTCTTTTCTTTCGCTATCATCACCATTTTGTTTGTTGTTCAATTTCATTCTTCATTTCCAATCATGATCAATTTGCAAGATCCTATTGCATCAGTATAAATACAAAATTCGTTGGAGCAAGTAATGGTACAAATAGCAGCAATAAGAGAGACAATGATGGCATCATTCAACAAAGTGTAAGAAGATTTAAGTAAACTTGCAGCAAGTAATAAGTACTTAAAAGAATTAATTGTTGAATATATTGAAGAAGAGACATTGATGAAACGGTATGACAAAGATATTAAGTCAACCATAAAAACTACGAATAAAGACAAATTTCAAGAAATTGTTCAAAATAATGATTAAGAAAATGCTGTTGTTGTTGTAAAATAAGAAGATTTTAAGGCAATTCAACTATTCGAATTTCCAAAGAATGAAAATATGAAAGTGATTAATGATAATCTCCTTAATGTTAACTTCGATACAATAATAGGAGTAATTAAAATCGTTGGTTGCATTTTTCATGAGCAATATAATTTTTAAAAGAAGTTATACTTAATCTTAAAAACAATATTCAAGGACATTAAAGAACTAAGTCATAAATAAGGAAGGTTATTCTGTAAAGACAAACTGATAATGCATGCTTTAAGTTTCTTGAGTACTTTTGATAAATTTTTACTTTTATTAAATAGAATTAGTTAATTATTATATGTTTGCTTATCTTGTTCCTTTAAATTGTGAGAACAAAGTTTTTGTCAAGAGTAAAGGAAATTGTTACAATTTTAGATATTGGTTAGGCAACTTATTGAATAGTTGTAGCTGTTAGCATTAATTAGTTAAGGAAGATAGTAAATAGTTGTAATCAATAAAGTTAATTAGAAAATTAATTACTATATAAAATATTATAAATAACATTTGTAAAACCAAAAAAATATCATTTTTCATTTATTATCAAATTCAAGAACTATAAAACTATTGTTCTATAGTTCTTTCTCTTTCTCTCTCGAATTTCTAAGAATTTTTCTTTAACTCAAACTAAAAACAATTTCATTTTTTTTTTATTTGTATGAATAGGCTACACGAGATTCTAACAAGTTATCCCCATAAAAGAATAAAAGTTAGTTTAGAATTCAGATGTGTAACCTAGCAAAGAGGAAGTTTATTCTGTATATATTCCATATTGTTCATGGAGAGTTGAAGATTAAAGAATGCTCTTATCATATGTCATTGGGTTTAAGTTGTATGGTTTATTGCATTGGGATTAAGGATGATTGAGGAAACATTAGGGATATTTTAGGATAGGGTAGATGGATGTGTTGAGAAAATTAAAAGCTTTAGAGGTCAAGAGAATGAGATTAGGAGTCATATGGTATAGTTAGCATGGGCGAACGGAAGGAAAGATGTATAACGATACATGGTAAGAAGCAACTAGAGCCTACTAATATTGTGAAAACGGTAGGGTCTTTTATGGATGAGCGGTTAAGGTTAAAGAAGATAAGTGGGGTATAGAAGAAGATAAAGAACATTGGCTACGGTGATACATGGGTTACTCAAATTTTGGCAAATTGTATATAAGTTCATTGACCATTTATAATGTCTAAAATAGATATATGACTATGACACTGACTAAGGGATCAATTTGATTAGAAGTTAGCAATATGTTTATGCCTAATGCTTCTACCAATCGTTGCATTAGTAGTTAATACGAGGTAAGTGCACCTATCAAATTCTAATATAGCAGATATAAGTCTAAGTCGATCCCTCAAAGACCTCAAATACTAATATTTATCATAACTCTATTATCTAACCGAAAAATTGTGATGAGTTGAATAAATTAAAAATATTAAGATTTACAAGCTAATCTAATTATGAGACTTGACTAAGAAATTTAAGAAGTGATAAAATTAAGAATGACTTCAAGAAGGCAAATAATATATTTAGAAATTATTTCCTTTAGTGTTTAACATGTGATCGCTTAAAATATTTCTAATTCCATCTCTATCATTCTTGATCGAAGGGATTCATAATTGAAGTTAACACATTTCTCAAGCATATTAATTCTAACCTTAACTTATTTATCAAAATCTTTTCACTTAATAATATAATTTAGAATCATATTAATGTACAATAAATTCCTACACAAAAATAACAACTTTTCAGAAGAATCATACATCTTATCTCTGCGTACACATGTAATTTTCTCCAATTATATCAAGATCTCATTACCTATGTGATTTCTCAATCATCATGCATAATATCATAGATTGATACCTTGAAAATATCGATTGATACCTTGAAAATATCAAGAAATAATGAAAACACATAATTGAATCAAGAAATATAAAAACTTTATTGAAAATTATTAATAAATCCAATAATCACATGAAACCTTAAGTTCCACAATCCTAAATACAAAGAATCTTAAATTATCATGATGAAATTAAAAGTAAATTGCAGCAAAATCAAAAAGTAAAACATGAAAAACTCCTTTTATCAATGAGAAATCTCTTCAATTTTAAAGTTACGTATTACTTTAGCCTTTTCTCCTTCTTCCCTTCAAGTCTCTTCTCCTTTTGAATATCCAAATTTATCTCCAAAACCTTTACAAGTCCCTATATAATATATTAAGAAGTTTCTTTTTTCATTACCAAATATAGCTTGGGATACAATTGTGACCCCAAATTGTGTAACTCACTAACCTTAAGCACAAAAATCATCCTCGGTGGGACATAACCTAGGGACACGGTTGTATCCTAAATTGTGTAACTTTCTAATAAAATTTTTTTTACTTTCTCCTATTATTTATGTAACTTCAAAAATTTATAATTCATTGATTTAAACTCCGAATTAAGTGAAACTTGATTCTTTTTTTTCGTTTTTAATCCATAAATGTGTTCAAACCTTAAAATCTAAATTTTACTCAATTAAATATCAATTTTTTTTTAAAACAACCAAAAATATAAGAAACATACTATAAAATCATCATATAAAGTGTATTTAAAATAAGTGTATACGTACAAACTACTCCACTTATAATTCAATGTTGACTTTGTGCCTAGATGACTTATATTACTAATTAGATAATCTTACCATCTAATTATACACAATTTTCCATTGATTACTTCTTTATAGCTACTTTATCATAATTAGTTTATTTTCTCAAGCTTTTTTTTTTAATTTATTATATCCATACTCTATAATAGTCATTCGTACATTTTTATCATCTTTTATTTTCCTATATACAAATATTAGGTTTCAGAACAACACCAAAATAATCCCAAAGGAATGGAAGGAAGAAATTTGCTTTGATCAAATAAAAAAAAAAAAAAGGAAGGAACAAATTTCAAAAGACAAAAGAAAATTATTGGAAAAATCCTTGCTAATTGAAATGTACGCATTAATAAGAATTTGGTAAAATGTATATCTCAAATCATGAGACATATATACACATATATATAGACACACACATATACAAGGATAATGAAACAATAAATTTTCATATTCACTGGGAAATATTGTGAAGTACTATAAGATTGAGCATGACTGCATGAATTGTGTTTATGTTTAGCAAAGGCCCAATTTCTAAAAGCTGGCTAAATACTTTTGGATCCATTTTAGTTCAATTTCCCTTCTAATTTTACTTTCCTGATATTGATAACAAAGTATAGAGAAAAGAGATATTAACAAAAGTTGTCATATATATACACATACATATATATGTATGTACATATGTATATACATACATGCATATGTACATAAATATAAAATTAAAATTAATGGCTAGAAGACTAGATTGTGTGAGAAAAAGGAAGCCTTGTTGATATTGACCAATGATATAACTGGGCTTAGATTCAAGCTTGATTTATCTTTAATACAAGGCTTACCTATTCCACTAAGGTATAAAAACTTTAAATGAAATGGTTTCCTATAAGTTGATCAGTAATTTTTGCCCTTGAATTCACTGTTTACTTTGCTAACTATTCAATATCAACATTAATAATTTTATAACCATCTTGTTTTTTTTAATATTATTAAAATGGCAATCTTTTCATTTGAAAATATATAAAGTAATCAATATTATTAAGTACAAAACTCTAAAGAATTAAATACAATCAAAATAACCTCTCTTATTTTCTTTAAAGGATGATTAGACTTCCAATTAAAAGTATGAATGAAAAAGTTCGAAAAAAAAAAATACACCGAAAAGACCTAAGTTTTCTCTAATTCTCCTTTTAAGGACGTATGTTTTTAGGTTTTATTATTTATGGAGCTAAGTTTTCAAAAATGAGCCCAAATAGGATTTCCTTTATTTTCTATTACTTTCTAATACAGAGTGTTGTTAACATTTAGGTCCTAAAATGAAAAAACAATAGAAAAACATAGGTTCAAAAAAATCAAAAAAAAAAAATTTGTAGGTATGAAATACTTAGCATCTTTCATATTTTTATCTATTTTCTACTTCAAAACCTAATATTAAGGTACTTTAATAATCAAATGTATTGAAAATAAAGCATTTAAATTGACGAGAATGATGCAAACTTATCTAAGGATCCAAATTTGAACCTACTTAGTTCGAGATAATCGTAGACACCTAATTTTTGCCTTCCCTCATAGTTTTAATTTTTGTTTTTTCAAAAAATAATAAAAATACAAAAGATGGAAAAAAGAAAAATCATAAATATTTTTTAGGAAAGTAGATTTTTAGAAAGAAAAATGGTTTAGGGTCAATCAATTTAGTTTTAATTTAGTTCAAATAGTTTTATTTTAGAAAATCACATTATTTAAGTATAATGTAATTATATTAAATAATAAGGTATAAGCTAACAATCTAACGGATAAGCTTTTAAGCATTGGAATTGGATTAGCTTAAGGTCATGGGTTTGAATCTAACTAAGTAGATATGTGACTTTTCATTTTGCGAAAATTGGTTAAGCATACAAGATTCAAATCTAATTTAATTTTTATCAAATCAAATCCAGGTCGATACAAAAGATTCAATTTTATATGATTCTAAAGATTTAATTCTAAACTTTATAAATACAAATCGCGCAACATGAAATAGAGACAATTATACACTCGCAAAAGAACTGAAATTCCTTTTCTTCATCCTTCACGTTCACAATTAGCCATCCACCGTGATTCACCGACCACGCCCCACTAAACACTCAGCACATAACACTGCACTCACGTCTAAACTCCAGACAAATCCAATGATGCATGATTACAGCTCCAACAGCCTACAGACATCACAGATTACGTCCACTATCAACCCACCATCCACGGCCTCAAACACACTTCAGTACTGAACAGCACTCTACTCATGTACGACAGTAGCCTTTACTTTACACGACTGAACACATCACACACGCTTGCCCCAATAACAGCCACAGCACCTGACCCCTAACACTTCGAGCATGCCACTACAACACACTTCATCACGCACACTTCATCATTCACTACAAGCCGCAACCACGCCCAAGCACAACATAGGACACCTGCAACAATCCATCCACACTCATTCATTCACCAACAGCAAACGGCACACTCAGCAGCAATTTCACTAACAACGGCCACATACTATGGCTTGCCTATAGCAAGCGGCACACTCAGTAGCAACTTCACTAACAACGGCCACATACTCTGACTAAGCCATGCAACAACAACTTCGTGGCTGTTGAACACAAATCAGCTACACCATACACTCCACGGACAGTAGTAGTCCTCAACCCACTTACTGTTAACAAACAATAACCAAGCTCCATCAATAGCAGAACACATAGTGACCATAGATGCCACTGAACAGCCCACTGCTGCATACGCAACACACTCTACATAAGCCACAATGCTACTACGCTCCATGCTTAACATCCACCGCCGCTAACAGCCAAGCTTATGCACAAGCAACAACACACACTGTTTATCCACCTACCGCCTGTACAGCCGAATAGCATTAGGTTCGATTCTTCAAATTATTATTCTTATTATTATTGTTGTTGTTTTATTTATTAGTTATTTATTTATTTATGTTAAGAATATAGTATACAAATAGATATCGATATATTAGCTTAGGAGATCTATTTATCATTAAGTTAGTTTCTTAAGATTTCTCATTTAAGAAATAATTTTTTTTAAATAAAAATTAATAAGAGATCTTTTAAAAAAAAAGAATTTTTATAAAATACATTTACTCAAGAGATAAGATCCCTTTAGATTATTCTTGAATAAACTAAATCAATTAAATACGTAAACTTAGTCATTTTTCAAAATTAAAATAAACTAACACACTAAAGTTTTTTAAAAGAACTATGGACATCTGATCCTGACTATTAGGTACGTAGGCACCTTCGGGGCTACGTAAAAATCAATAAAAACTTAGGTTTTTTATTTATTTTATTTTGTTTTTATATTGTTAAAAACATTTTTAAAAAAGGACAATTTTGATGAATAAGCTTAATTTTGGAAAATAGATAATGGTATCCGTTAGGATTTAATAGTTTAATCTCCAAATTCAAAATCATCTAGTTTTTATCAAATTAAAATCAAAAACTGATAGCTAAATCATAATTAATCTACTTAATTGATTACAATTTCTTTTTTTCCCTGACTCTAGTCAAGGGGCAACTCCAAAAGTTTTTTTAATAAAAAAAAATAGAATTTCTCAATTTCTCTAGTCGAAAATTAATACTAAATGCGTTAGGGTTTGGTATCAATTAGAAAATGGAAAATGAAATCAAAATTAAAGAAAATTGAAAAATCAGGCTCGACAATAATAAATGCCTCTTTTTGCATAGTAAATATCTAACACCTAATTGTATCAATGATAATTGCCTTAAACTAACACGAACAAACTAATGTAACCAGATTACATGTAATTAGGAATTTTATTACATAGTTAAGTATAATTTGATTAAGAACAAATAACTATACTTCACTTGAAAAAAAAAAAGATATAATAAGACATTAGGGATATGTAAATGTGAAAGGAAAGGAGGATGATGATGATGACGATGATGATAAAGAATGGTAATTTAGACTTGATAAAAGTAAATATGTATATGTGAATAGGGACAAAATGATGACTTTGAATATTGTATTATGTTGATGGGTAATTTTGGACCATGGACTCCTAAGACCTAATCCAACCTTTATGGACCATGGATTAACTAACCTTGGCTCATGACTAGTTTAGGGTAACGTAAGTCCAAACCTAAGAAGACTGGTTACAATTGGGACAACCTCGACTAACCACATGACCTTAGCTTAGTTGGGTTAAGACTGCAATCCTTATACCAAAAATAAACCCATGGTATCTGTACCATGAGTGACCTCAAACCTCAATAGTAAACTTGGTAGATTCGGACCTCGAGTATTTAAAAACATTATGACCCCATCACTTTCCTATTGAGGAACGTATCTTTTAGGAGATATACTTGCCTATATAAGCAAGATGTATATCCATACAAGATTCTCCTCATCGAGCCTATAAATAGGAAACCTAATAGGCAAGACACTTTTTACGTATACATACATGAGCCATCTTTATCTTATTTCCTTTACCTCGCAAATTCGCTAACTTAAGCATCGAATTGATCACGCTGTACAACCCTCTAGTGCCTACTAACCGTATTCTCTTTTATAGGACTAGGCCCATCTCACAAACCCAAAGCAAAATTTCTACTAGCAAAATTAAGACAAAAACATTAGCACTAGTATGTAGGAATCGTTCCATTCAAAGTTGACAATTTTACACACCTTGAATCAAGAGATTGAAGGTGAAAAGATAGCAAGAACCACCAGGTCTAGGCAATAAGAACAGGCTAACTTGGTGGCCACAAAGGCAATTGAGCTTATTAGAAGCCAAGTTGCTGACAACAAGAAGGAAATAGAGGTTGAAGATAAGGAAGCCCAAGGCAACAACAAGAATGTCATCATGACTACTAGAGGAAGTGACCAAAGAAATGGAAGCAATCAAGGGAATCCTACCTAGAATCCTTAGATTGCTCACTTAATTGAGTTAGTGGAGAAACTAATTGCCTAGAATGATGAAATTCGAACTTTGAATGCTTAAGTGGCCAAATAAAATGAATTGCTTTAAGAGTAAAATAAAGCATTTAAGGCATAACTGCATAGGAAACAAGGACTCTCACGCTAAGGGTCCCATGTTTCTAGGGAAGATAGCGAAGACTCTAGCAGCTCCTATTTTAAGGCTCCATATTCGATCACCAAGCCCCCAGTAGGAAAAAGATGCATACTAAAGGGGAGAAGAGCCTTCAATAATTCAAGGATAAGCATGACTGAGCTAATGACTAAGGCAAAGCTTAAAGACAACATAGCCATGCCTACAAAATGCAACTCAAGGACAGTAAGAGAAATCCTTTGGTGGATTAACTCATTAAGGGTTCTAATTATGATCATTTAACAAATTCAGTCTTTAGAAGGATGTCAAACAACTTTAGGAGTGGAAAGATGAAGGCTATGGCTTTAAGCGTCAATAGCAAAACTCGTTCTCCTAAGAGATGTAGGTGCAGTGCCCTCAACAATAGTAAGAAGCTCCCTACATTCAAGTTGTATAACGAGAAAACTGATCCAAAGTACCATTTGATGCAATTTCGGACTCTAATGAGCTTGCACAGCCTTAGTGACCAAGTGAGATACAAAGCTATTTTGGGTACTCTCTGCAACATTACGAGAACATTGTTCAATTACTTGCTAAAAAGTTCAATCTCTAGCTTTAAAGACCTTGCTAAAATGTTTGTCCTCCACTTCTAAGCAAGTAAACATTTTCCAAAGGACAATTCATCCCTTTACCTTATTTGATAGCAAAGGGGAAGGTCCCTCCAATCATTCATTGATCAATTTAGTAACGTAGTAATGGAAATATCACAGTTAAATGAAGGAGTCACTGTCTATGCAGCTACCTTAGGAGCTGTGTAATAGGGTGCTAGTTGATTATGTATAATGAGTATGTTAGTCGACTTAGGAGACATCTTAAGTTAATGATACGTAGAGGGATATTGCTTAAGAAGAGGCATAGGAGGAAGAATGAGCAAATTCGATATCTTAAGTGCATACACGTGATAGTAGATCAAACTCGATGTTCATATTTGTTCTTAAATAGCTTGTTTGATCTTTCATGTAGTGATTCCAATAGAGCTTCAGTGATTATCTCAAACTTCTCAATATTCTAAATGAATCAAATGAGAGAAGAGACCACCTATTTATAGAATTTAGAAATTGATATTTTTTGTCAAATGGCTTCAAGATGGACGATTAAGATTAAGCTTTATTATTGGAGCTTATCCTTTCTTTTAGCCTTTATTGGCATTGATATAGGCTTAGGTTCACTCAAGGGTTTATAATAATTAATGAAAGCCCGTTATTGTTGTATATAAGCCTAGAGCACGTATAAGCTCCCTTAAGGCCCATTAAAGCTAAATGAAGCCCAAATGAGCTCAAAAAAGCCATTTCCAAGTCTTTTTTTTTTTTTACACAAGATAATTGAGTAAGGCTAAGAGCCGACAATCAAGTCTAACAATCCTTATTCTAAGCTTCCCAAGTTAGATCTCCCTATAACATCCTTAAATCAAGCCAATTTCTTAAACTCTATCACCAACACAAGATATTAGTCAGTAGCAACAAATTAGGATAAAAGACCAATTACCAAAATGACCTTCTACAAGTGCTGATCTTGATGGTGATTTCTTTAAGTCAATTGCAAAGAGCAAGCCAACCACCTTGGTCACATTTTGAAAGAAGGTTTAAAGGTACATTCATCAAGAAGACAACATTTGTGGCCGAAGCGAAGCCTACCTCGAGAAGTTAGACAAAGGAAAAGAAAGGGGAAGGGAAAAGATCTCTGTGAAAGACTACCTAAGCCTTAGAGTTGACAATTAAGGCTCAAAGGACTGAAAAAGACACAATCCCATACCAAAGTATGACTAGCATGTGCCTCCCCCCCATAAGGAATATCTTCAAGGAGGTTCGAAGGTTACTAGTAAAGCCCATGAGGTTGAAGACTAGGTCCACGTACCATAATGACAACAAGTATTGCCAGTACCACAAGACTACTAGACACAATATGGACAAATGCTATTAACTAAAGAATGTGTTGGAATATGTTATCCAGTGTGGATTTCTGAACGAATACGTTACCAATTTGGCAAACAAAGCTAAGCAACCCCTCTAGAAGAGAAGAATCACTACAACAAATTAGGGATTTTAGGGCGGTTTTCACCGTCCAAATAGATATCCAAATGGGGTGGCTTTCCTATTGCAGCAGTTGAGAAGTCCATTATGTAGGTGACCTGTTGCAATATCCTTTAAGGGTAGTCAACACCACCCTAAAAAGGTTTTGCCCCAATACATCCCTTTCAAGGTAGTCTTTGCCGCCTCAAAAAGCTTAATGAGTTTTTCGACTACAAAACTAATAGGCCAGTTATAGTTGCCCCAAAAATCTATCTACAATGGTTTAGACTAACCTATTAAAGCAAACATGCCTGCTCAAAAAATGATATCCAATCCCTTTTGTAGCATACACAATCACTTGAAAATGTTGTTGTAAAAGTACTTCTTGATCATTATTAAGGTAGCTATAACCACCCTAATAGTGTTTTTTTTTTTTTTTTTTTGAAAATTTTTATGTTACATATGTATTATAACCATCTTTATCACAATCCTATTAATGATTTATATTTATATAGCCATATTTTATGCCAAACATCATAATAAACCATTTCAATAGAGTTATATTTGATGAGGTCATTACACTACACCTATTCTATTAATTGATATAATAAACTGGACAAAACTCATAACATAAAACATAGTGAAATTAGATTAGCTTCTAATTGGTATCAAAACAACATTACATTGTAATACAAAATACTTTCAATTCTTTTCCAAAATTAAATATCTTTTTTTTTTCCATCCTAAACCATTACAAAGAAACAAAAAAAAAAAAAAAAAAAGCATAAACTAAAATCATCTATCTTCATCTTTCCTTTGCTTAACTATCTTTTAAAAATCATCTTCCTCCTCAACCTACAAACGACAAGTAAATGTAATGATAAGATATTATATTGTAAATTTTACATTTAAAAGGGAAAAAAAAAGGTTACTTACAAAAGGTAATAGCCAAGCTATTGGTAAACTGACAACATCTCCAATAGTCTTTATCCAATTATATGATCTAAGGAGACGTTCATCACCCTTTATGGAAATACGAACAAGAACTTCATACCAACTAGGAACTAATGTTTCTCTTCCTACTTGCCATGACAGATCAATTTTTTAAACTATCTCTTTTGCAACTTTTTCTTCTAATTTGAATATACTTTTCAAAACCATAAAAGAACCCTCCTATTGAATAAATAAGCAAAAGAAAAATGAAAGAAAATCGAATCTCATCAATACAATTTAACAATTATTCTCACCATCTAATGAATACAAAGCCATAAACTTAATTAATATGTACAACAAGAATAACAAATCTTTTCCAACCTTAAAACCAAAGTCATACAATAAGAGGATTATATATGTATGTCTATATATATATATATATATATATAATAGACATTGTCCTAGAAAAGAGAAAAAAGAAGAAGCATTTTTAGCAAACAGAAAATTAGATATATAAATAAACATGTCAAATCCTAAATTCAAGTAATGATAACATAAATATAACATAAGAGGACTATATCAAATTTGAATAATCAAATGAAGCTTAAAAAGGGTAAAGAATAGCATAAAATGCTTATAACCAGAAAACAAGCAACAATCATCCAACAAAGAAGGTTACCATCAAGCACAATAGTTAGACTATGTATTCACTGGGCTAGAAACAAAATTTAGCAGAATTAAAAGTTTAATTAAATAGAAAGTCACATCATTGCTCAAGAATGGTACTAGAATGACTAAACCACAATTACAAGCTAAAATGGACTCCAAATGCCAACCGTTGCACATTTTTAGTCATCTCATATTCTATTCATTGTTTAAAGAACATAAGCTCATTTTCCTTCTATGTGAAAATAAGATTGAAAGACTTATAATTACAGCCAATATTGTCACAATACATTTAACAAACAAAGTCAAAATATTATGACATGATCTACTTCACATACTCGTACTGGTCGACATTCAAAGTTTGGTGTTAGAGGTGTATGCTCCACATTCTATACCGATGGTCTATGCTCTGAGCCTGAAGTCGAGGGCCTATGATCAAAAATTGACCTTGATGGTTCATCATCCGAATTTAGTGGTAATGAGTGCCTATTGTCTAAGCCTAAAGTCGAGGGCCTATGATCAAAAATCAACCTTAATGGTGCATCATCTGAATTTAGTGCTAATGAATGCCTTGAAGGACATTGTGAAGGTCTAAGTGAGTTACTTCCTTAGTTCATTAGTTGCCTCAAAGATGATTTCATCTCATACATTTCTTATTGCATTTCGGTACATTCTGATTTATAGTCCATTGCCATTTTATAGTAGGTAGCACAACTAGGTATAACACCACAAATGTCTGGAAGAGAGACACCTAAACCATACATACGAACACGTCCATATTTTTCTTTTCCCATTACTTTAGAGAAGACATCATCCTTAATGGTATCTTCATCGTTTTCTAAATCATTGGACATTAATTCCTTCATAGAAGCCTATAAATATGAATATAGTTGCATTAAAATTAAAGAAAATGTTAACATATGTAACATAGAAATTGGTGCTAGCATTATATATTTACATTAGATGGTAACTGTCTTAACATATATTAAACAATTAATGACTTACTATGGCTTCGGCTGCTACCACATTTACCAGAGTTCCATCTGCCTTTGTATTGCAAGTAATGAACATATGCTCTCATGTTGGTATATGACCTAAATGTTCTTCCTATAAGTAGTACGCGTGAGAACATACGTTATTGAGCATAAGAATGAATGGATGGTATTACTTTGTAGGGTTAGTTGAATTATTAAGTATGTGAATTATATTGAAAATGATAACAATTAAGTAATTGACCTTGGATAATATAAATGGCATAAGTTTGAAGGGGTCGAAAAAGGAACAATTCAGAGGGAGAATTCATAACCAAGCACAAGACACAACTATTACAAAAATAGTCCATTAAATCTTACCCTAAATAGGAGGAAAAAAATTAAAAGATAGAATTACCAATTGATAAATTAATTTACAAATGTAGAACAACAAGACTTTGTAGAAGAGAACAGTTTATGAAACTATAATTGGACCATCTAGCATTTGCCCATTATTTAACAACACAGAATATCAAATGAGAAACGAAAATGCAAGGCTACCAAAAGAGTTACTTCCTAACTTGTTCAAACAAAATTCAATTGCACCTACACATACATCATTAGCAAATCAAATGAAGTTATCTCCATATAAGATCACATGTACCCGCCCTCCAACAACTTTTTTAGTATATCAATTAAAATATTCAGGAAAATAGAAAGATATCATGTAAAGAAACAATAAACCAATTATTCCAAATTCAAAGCTTTCGATATAAAGTGTAGCATATTATCCTAATATATTTCCCTACTGAACCACCTCTCATAATCCATAGAATACGATGGAGGAAAACATCATAGATTGTTACAAAACAAACAAAACCCTGTAAATTCATATATCCCATGAGAATGGATTGTTCATTTTTCTATCATAATATCATTAGTAAAGCATAGCTCAATATACAAATTTCAACCTCAATAATGCACACCTAAACTACTAACCTCAACCAATAATCTTTAGTAATATCTTCACTTTTCTAGAACACCTAATCACAATGCACTATTTTTAATCATACACTTACCTCTTCTTCCTCAATTATAGCAAAACTCAATTTTCCCTTGCAATGAATCATTTTCTGTTTTGCTCAATTCTTCTTATTCCGATTACATAGCTCGTATGATTAAGAAAATTTAGTTGATTAACCCATGGCAAACCAATAATTATGTGATTCAACTCATGAGATTTACTACCATGGTTTCTTCTTTCAACCAATAGTGAATAATCTTCTTCCCCTATGTTTCATTCACTCGATCATCATCGAGAGGTTTCTCTAACTCGTTCAAAGGCATGTTTGGATCAAAATAAGTGTCTTTCAAAGTACTCTTCCATGCTCTCCACTTTTTACTAATGGAATCAAAAATAAACTTTTCTCCTCCACCCAAAATATCTAACTTTACCTACCAAAAGATAATTTAAAAGTAAATTACTACTAAATTATTGGAAAATAGTGATGTTTTGAAAAGTTCGGCATAAGTATTATATCACTAACCTTCACTGTCTCCATGATTTTTCTTTTACAATCTTAGGGAACATCTCTCCAATCAGTATACTCCAAAGAGATGTTAGTTCTTACTATAGTCTTCAAAAAATGAGCTAAAGCACTTGCAATTTTTTTCTCATTTGGATGCCCATTCTCATTAAAGGATACACTAATTTGCTCATCTCTACATTGGCTCAAAATTTTTAGCATACAAGTAGGACTAGGAACCCCTTCCTTCAATTCCTTACCTCCTGTAAAGTTAAAAAAAATTAAAAATAAAAGAGAATGTAAATTTACAATATTTATAAAATGACTAAATAGTGTCTCAAATAATAATAATCAATCACAAAAAGTAACTTACGTAATGGAAACCTACGACCCAATCAAGGGTGTAGAAGTAGCTTGATTTGATGTATTTGCTTCTTCATGTTAACTCAATCGATTGGAATTGGTAGGACCTAATAAGGTATTAGCTATCCCTTTTTGAACTATTTCTCTTAAATTGGTTTGATTCAATGAAGTATTTGTTACTTCTCCTTGAATCACTTGACTAGAACTAAATTGATTCAACCAAATGTTTGTTGTTTTTTCTTGAACAAGTTGACTATGAGAGCTCTCCATATGTAATTATCTTCACATCCTTGGCCTCTTAGGAACTTGCTAGATATCATGAAAAAGATAATAAAACGTCAGCCAATCACATTTTTTAGTAGATTCATATTTTATAAACATCTAAGTGAAAACGTATTTTCAGCCTTAAGGTACACAAAGAATATCTCCTGCAAAAATTAGTACATAGCAAGTAAGTTTAAATATTAGTAAGTTTACGCCTATATGACAGCACACAATCATACTACCCACCAATTTGAATGATAAAATTACATACTTAATAAACTATCATTTGTTCATATGTTCTTGCAACGTCAAACATCATTTAATGATAAACATGGCCATAAGTTAATTCTTTGAGAAATACACATCCATTTAAGGTAGAATGGTACCTCAAAGTTTGTCTCTTAAGCAATGTTAGCAAATTGGTTAGTTGATTCATGTCTCCTTGATCTTGTTTTTGTGTTAAGCTACATACCTCAAGGAAATTAGCTAAAGACATAATATAATTAAGTTATATTGATCATAACTAAAGATGTAAGATATTTAACATAAACATATTACCTTAAGATGACCTAATGTTTTTTTACTTGTTTTATTGGATCCTACATGTTGATTTTCATCTTATGAAAAGCTTTGCATATTAGTAACCAATCTCTAATTTTTAGTCTTCGTTTTAAAGAGTTGCAAATTAAACCATGAAAAGAAAAAAAGAAAAGAAAAAGAGCTCAAAAATTATAGTATTTAGACATGATTTGTAAAGAGTTAAACATGACATTCAACATAATCTTAACTAATATAGAAATAAAATACATAAACAAAATAAACTGACATATTTTCCCTAAAGGTGATCAACTTTCACTCATATCATCCATATTTGTATCATCATTACAAACTCCTAAAGATGGATTTGCTTTCAATGTGGTTCCATGTATGGTCGTCCTCACCTAACTTATTTCCTTGTTTTCTTCCAATTGGTTACTACAAATCTCACTTTGCAAGTGTAACTCTACATAAATTATTGGATCACCCATATCAAATGAATCCTTCGCAGTTGTTTTGATAACAACATGCCATCCCTTATCTTTGGGATCTTTCACATAAAATACTTATTGTGCTTGGAATGCTAATATAAACGGCTCACTATTATTTGGTCATGAGAAATTAACAAGTGTAAAACCATGGTCATCTTTCTTAATTTTTCCTTGAGCTACCCAATCACAATCAAATAAAATAACTTTCTTATTTGCAAAATACTGTAGCTTAATAATATCTTTCAAAATTCCATAGTAAGGAACATCTCCTACAAGAGGATGACTATCACTAGTACTTGAAAAGCTGGTGGTTTTTTACAGTTACAAAAACACCACTATTCTAAGTCTTTCTCTTTCTTATAAGTTCCTTTATTTGAAAACTAAAGCCATTGATAATAAATCCTTTGTACTGTCTTCCCACCATATGAGGACCCCTAGCTAAAGCCTTAAGTTCTTCAGAAAAATTTCTTTGCTCTACAGAATGAGAATCTCTAACCTAAATGGATATAAATCATACCTCATTATGTTACATAATAGAGAGTAAAGTCAATATATATTAATTCATCATATAATACTCACTCTGTTTGCAAACCATGATGCAAATATAGTTATCTGTAATCACTCAACATCTCATCTTCGAAGACAAGGATTTTCATCTCGAATCAAGCAATGGTGCTCCTTACATGTAATAGCAATATTCATGGTATAAATAAATCTACAATAGGTATATACAAATAGTTATATACACCATGCTTTTAAAGCTTACTACCTAATGAAAGGATCAACTTCCCTACAATTAAATAGCACATATTGATGTGCTTTCTTTAATGTTTCACCATCAAAGGTTACAATTGCTTCCTTAAAAAATGGAAGGCTAGGCATTCCAAATACAAACAACTCTATTTCGAAAGATGTACCTGCATTATAGTTTCATGTAACTTGATTGAATTTGCACTTTACATCTATTAAGTATCTTAAACAAAATGTGATACATTCTTTTGCCAAATGGCCTTCTACAATAGAACCCTTAGGATGACTCCAATTACGCACATATGATTTAAGAGTGGACAAGTACCTTTCAATAGGATACATCCAACAATATTAGACAAGTCCAGCTATCATAACCTCATAAGCTAAATGTATCATAATATCAAAGAATGTTGGTGGGGAAATCTTTTCCATTTGACAAAGTGTTTTTGTAATCTTTCCTTCTAAATGCATTAAATCCCGAGCATGGAGAACTTTACCGCACAAGTCTTTAAACAAATTACACAACTCTATGAGAGTTACTTGAACTTGTCTTGGTAAAACTAGGCGTAAAGTTAATGGAAGTAATTGTTGCATCAAAATATGATTATCATGACTTTTGAGACCTGAAATTCTTTATGATTTCATATTCACACATCGTAAAATATTTGCAGCATAACCATCCGGAACTTTTACTTTTTGTAATAAGGAACAAAACAAGTTTTTCTCAGCCTTATCCATTGAAAAGCATGTTGGAGGTAAGTAGATTCTACTAGAACCATCATTATAAGGTTAAAGCTCAAGTCAAATCCCTATATCGCACAAATCACGACGTGCTTTTATATGATCTTTAGACTTATCCTCAAGATTTAACAAGGTCCCTATAACATTATCGCACACATTCTTCTAAATATGCATCACATCTAAGTTATGATGGATAAGATTATCCTTTCAATATGGTAAATCTAAAAATATGCTTCACTTCTTCCAATTTAATGGTAGCTACGGATTGTTGCTAACTAATCTACCAAATGTGTGTTCAAAACTGCTAACTCATCCAATACCACATCTCTAGTCAAGTAAGGTAGGGCTTCACCATACTCTTCAGTACCATCAAATGATTGTTTATCTCTCTGAAGAGCATTGCCAACATTTAGAAAGTGTCGATGGCCCATGTAGCAATGCTTACCATTATGTTTTAACCACCTTGAATGTGTATACTTATGACATGAAGGATAGGCTAATTCACCCTTTATACTCCATCCCGAAAGGTTAACATAAGTTGGAAAATCACTCATAGTCCACAATAACACAGCATACATTTTGAAATTTTTTTTTGTTGAAGCATCATAAGTGTTCACTCCATTATACCATAACTCCTTTAACTCTTCAATCAAAGGTTGTAAGTAAATATCTATATTGTTTCCTGGAGCTATAGGACCTGGTATAAGCAATGATAGCATGAAAAATTGTTGCTTCATAGACATCCAAGGAGGTAGATTATAAGCTATTAGAATAACCGACTATGTGCTATGTAAGAGGCTTAAGGATTTGAAGGGATTAAATCTATCACATGCTAATCCAAGCCTAACATTCATTGGATCTTTAGCAAATTAATGATTTCGATGATCAAATGTTTGCCAAGCTAGAGAGTCAATTAGGTGTCTCATATAACCATCATTTATACGATTATCCTTATGCTACCGCATGAACAATGCTGTTATGGATGACATAAATAATCTTTATAAACTTAGGATAAGAGGAAAATGCCACAAAACCTTTGCTAGAATTTGCTTAACCTTGTGAGGTGATTTATATCCTCATCAAATTCATTTTCATTACTTACGTACCTTGACAATCCACAAACATGGCATTTGTTGTCATGCTCATACTCTTTCCAATATAATTTGCAATCATTGGGGTAAGCATGAATTTCACAATAATTTAACCCCAAATCACCAACTAGCTTTTTAGCCACATAGCATAAGTTTTGCAACTTTTCTCCAACTGGAAAAACTTCTTTCAAGAACCTAAGTAAATTAGATACCGATTTATCACTCCATTTGTTCATACACTTTAAATGAAGTAGTCATATAATAAAAAAGAGCTTTGAGAACTTTGTATACCCAAGATAAACCTCTTGCTTGGCATCCTTTAATAGTTTATAAAATGTCTAAGCTTCTTCATTAGGTCCACTTTCCCTACTATTATCTACAATATCATCACCATGGTCTATACCATGGACTCCCAATGCTTCTTGTAGCATCGTATGTATGTTTTCATCAATAGCTCTTTCATCCTCAAAATTAGAGCTTTGTTCACTAAAAGTAACAGGTGGAATAGATAATGAGACTTCTTCATGTAAAACCCATTATTCAAAACCTCTCATAAAACCATCACAAATTAAATGTACTTATGCATCTTGCAATTTTACCCACTAAATGTTCCTACACTTTTTACATAGACATATAATCTTCCCCTCAACACCATAAGTAGCTAACCTTCTCCGTAAATAGTTATTCAGTCCAGGTGTGTACTCTGTACTACATCTTGTTTTGTCAATCCAAGACCCATTTATCTCTACATAAGGGATTTTAACAAATGAATGAAACCATAAAAGAGAGCAAAAGGCACACATGTAGGTAAAATAACGTTTGGTTTGTTCAATAATACATAAATTATGTGTTCGCTATTAAGTTTGTTTTTTCATGTTCTACTCATAGGTCTCTCTCACAAACATTATAATTTCATACCACAACAAACAAACCCATTTGAAACCAAAGTTTGTACTAACTGTAAGAAAAAAGAAGAGCAATAAGGACAACAAGAAGTAAAGCACTAAAGAAATATTCATACATTGCTCAACAATATTAATTTCATATGATCAACCTTATGGTTTTATTCCCTTTTTTAATCTTATTATGTTTGTGCAACTCATATATTTGCAATTATAATGTACTTTTAATTGAAGTTGGACTAGTAACTAGTATAATTTTCAACACAAATGTCTATGATATAAATATTGATGAGTATTCAACATTTGAGCTTAAATTATGTACGTATTCCATAATAGAAAATTTATTAGTATTTTCCTATGATGATTTTTCACCAATATTCAATATTTTACTCAATATATACAATACTTGAAATATATTTGAAAAGATACACATAATTCTAACAAAACGAAGTAAAACATGTGATTGAATATTGTATCCAATTCCTCTATGTTTCATGTTTAGTTTAAAGAATATTGCTATCTACAAGTTTACTTTTGTCAATAAGAAGATGGTACTTCTCACCATATTGTTTCAAATTGCTAGATATTTAAGAAAGTGATTCTACAGTACTCAAATTTGTTTAAAACACACTAGAAGAAGGAGGAGAAAATTGCCAAGGCCTTTGAAGCTCTTCTTAAAGGATCAGTGAAGTGTAATTTCATTTTCCAATATAGTTAAATGTATGCATATGCATATTTGAGCTATACAACTTGAGTTGTTTTATATTTTTCAGAAGAAATCTAGACATTTTATGAACCAAACACTGATGAAATCTCAATCATCCTCATAGCATGTAGCTCAAGTATTCTTCTTTAGCTAGGGATGTAATGACAATTTGAAGTTTCATGAGATGATGTTTGAATCACTCAGTTTGGTTAGTTATAATTCTATACCCTTAGTTCTTTGCAAAACTCAAGAAATGGCATAATATATGTAAGATATCAAAAGGGGAATTCTTGTAGATCTGTAGTGGCACTATAAGATCAAGTGATATATTTTTGTATATCAAATTGAGTTATCATATAATAAAGAATATATATACATATATATATATACACACACACATACAATTTATAGCAGTAACTTATTCATTGTAAAAGGACATTATTAAAAACCACAATTAAGTAATATCATATCCAACAATGAGATACACGGATAATATTTCAAACAAAGACTAGCTTCCTAAGTCATCCACATGCTTTACAAAAATATGTCACACAAAGTGATAGCTTAATATTAAAAATAATTTCAAGAAGAAACCCATCATTTATTGCCTTGACAACATAACAAAGCAAATCCAAATTATTATACATGTTGATCAAAATTAAATAAGTCAAGAGACAGTGACGAAAATGAAACCATGAAGCTTGGTGGCTTTCGTACTTATTCAATGTATAATTAGCTCAGAAAATTTCTATTTCACTCTTCAGAAACGAACCTAAAATAAATGGAAATAGAGTAGAGATGATCACTAAAACTTGCAACAAAGATGCTATAGGTGCAATCCTTTTCTTCATAACTTGTTTCAAATAAATTAACTCCATCTTATTCGGTTCATAGCTTAGTGTTTTAGCAATCCAACGCAAGTGTGCAGCATTGTAGCCCCTAATGAAACGGCAATACCTAAAACAATTCTATCCTACCTAAGTAAAGGAAATGCAAGTTTGGTAAAAAATTGACTATCACTACAACCATGACAAATATATGTTTAAATGGGAAAATAATTTTTAAACCATCAATTGAAAAATATTGAGGAATGATTTTTGTATTCACCAACGAAAAAATAAGATTGTTGTTACTTAACAAATGAAAATTTACATGTACTGTTGTTATATTCCCAAACCTTAACAATTTGTTACAATATAGCACCTATGATGGAAAAACCTCAACAAAGTAAAGGAAAAGAGGTTGTGATAATCAATAGCATCCAATTGGAGACCATGATAGTAGTCAAAGCCGATCAACTAAGGGGAAAAGAAAAAATAAAGGATGGAAATCAGTCTCTCAGATTTCGTTAGCATTTTATTTATATAGTTAACCTGCAATGGAAGGTATCACTACTTCCACAATTGATCAATTGTTATTGATACTAGATTATAACAAAAAAAAAAAAAAACAGAAAATGGAAATATATTACTACAACACAAACACATCGTATCAATGAAAGAACACTATTTGAAAGAACACCCGTGCCTGTTGTTAGAGAAGGAGTATTAGTTCTTATCTCATTAAGAGGAACCATGACAACAATTTTGCTCTCTATACAAAAACAATTTTTTGTAGCCTCATGCATGATGCTTCAAAGGAAACTACATAAAGATAAAAGCTATTGGTACACGAGATAAAAGCAAACCATTTAGAGAAAGCATAGTTTCCATATACCAGTCGATTAAAATTATAGATAGATAGTAGTGGCTAGTGAGAAATAAAATCATACTCGTAACTATAATTTTTCTATCTATTACTAACAACTAAGGAGACATAACACACACTTTTTGGCATAAAAAGGGACATATAAATTGATAAACATAAAATTCAAATACTCTTTATTATATGTTAAATTTCCTAAAATATAAACTTCATTTTACTAATAAGGTAACCTATAAAACAAAAAATCAAAAGGAAGGACTAAGTGATCTATAATTAGAGAAATTTCAACACATATCCTTACCAAAAAAATAATAAAAGAAAATTTACCTTACCCAAAATGATCTTCAACAGATAAATGTTTTGCTTCACTTTAGTTACATTAGTTTTGGTGATTTATTGAGAAAATTAAGAAGGTTATTTGCTTCAAAATGTTTGACAAGAGTATGATAGAGGTACTAAAATTTTGTCCAAAACAAGTTGAAAATATGGAGAAACCCTATTTCCATTCCACGTATATCAACATGAAGTACAATATAAAGCTAAAAAATTAATATCACACCAACTAAATTTGTGAAGGATAGACAACAAAACCCTAAATTTCTTTAGAAGAAAATAATAATCTTATTGTGAAGGACAAATGATGAAACCATAAGTTTTTTTCATTTCCACTAGTTAGATTGAAACCTAAATCATCTTTAGTGGTTAATTTTCTTACCTAGTATGCTTAAGTCTTTCGCTCTAACGGTGTAAGTGGTTGTCACTAAAAATACAATGGAGATGGGGATAAAGTTAGGGTGAGGAGAGATTATGTTTGCCAATGTGTAAAGAGAGAGAGAGAGGGCGAGGAAGAAGTGTTACAAGGAGTGATAAAAATTCATAGCTAAGGCTCGTGTGAGATGAAGAATAAACAGTAAAGGGATAGGGCTAATGAAGGGTTTAGCATCAACGCAAGAAGAGAAAGAGTCTTTATGTAATTGAGGATTTGTTTTTATTATAAAAAGATGTGTCCTTTTACTATTTTCTATTTTAATATTTTTTACCAAAACTACTTTCCCTCCTCCCCAATATCATTCCCTCTCAGAAATTCAAGTGCGCCTCAAAGATTAGCGTCCGCCCCCATGACATCTTGTTAGGCAATTTTCATTGAGCCACACCCAAAAGTATGCCCCATTAACTAAAATTTATTGTTGTGAATGGAGGAAGACTACCAATGTGGCAAAGATTAGGATGATGAACATCGAAACAAAGCCCTAAATGATGTCATCAACATGATAATAGGAGGAACACATCTTGAAAACAGATCAAATGCTCCTAACTTAGGGTCCGCCCTAAATGGTAGGAACATTTACAAGGTGAAGGGGAAAAGGTAAAAGGTTAACACCTCCATCTACTTCATTGACAATGATCTACACAGGATTGAAGCAACATACCCTGATGTCCTGGTGATTGATACTCACATTTTCGGGTTCAATGTGTAGAAAATGATAGTAGACACTAGAAGCTTAGTGGACATCATCTTCAAATACGCATATGATTAGATAAGTGAAAAGCTCCTAACTTAGATAAAGTCATATCACCAAGACCTAACCGACTTAAATAACCAAGCAATGCATCCCAAAGGCATAATCACCCTCGACATAGAGGTTGTAGATGATGAAAATGTGGTCGTGTGCTTAGTTGATTTTGTAGTAATTGATTATAAATCCCCTATTAATTAAATCCTTAGGCAACCAAGCATGAACACCTTCAGAATGATCACCACATCCTTATACCTAACAATGAAGTTTCCTACCTCCATAGGAGTTAGGGCATATGCTAGGGCAACTAAGCCCTATCACCAAAGCCCTTAAAAGGGATAATGTCCTATCCTCAAAGATTGAGCTGCAACAAAAGTAGACCAAGAAGAGGTCATTCCCAAGAAAAGAAATCGAAGATGTAAGACTTGTCCTTAAAAGGTTAGTGTTTTCTAACCTTAGGTATGCATATCGAGGATAGAGATACTATAGATGCTTAATGCACAAGAAAAGGAAATGAGAGCGTAATTTGTGATTGCTTTTACTTAAAAGTTTTATGTAAGACTCATGCAGGATTTGTAACTTAATAAATTTTCAATATGTAAGTAATAATGTTATATAAGTAACAAAGGTGCTAAGTTGCCTTGACTTTATGTAAAAATAAAAATTTGTATATTGCATAAGTGCCCAATTCCAACTTAGCCTCATCCTCACCTTTGGGACAACATAGCATTCCACCTTCTAAGCACCAAATGCTCAATTTTAAAAGCCTTAGAAGGTAGGGTACTACAATATCACCCTCAAATTCTATGATGGTTTTTTATAAACTCATTAAATTACCCATTAGTTTTCCAATTTATCACCTAATATAAACCATCACCAATATCACTTTCACGATTACTAAGATTTCCTTATAAAAATTATTATATAATTTGTGATAATAGTTGATTATTCTTAATTACATAAAGGATTCATACCTAATATTTAATATAACTTATGACATAGATCTATCCTAGGATTTAAAGTAAAAGGAAAAGATGTTAAGGAAACCTTAAAAGTGAGGCAAACGCATCTCAATGAACATAATGAAATTCCTCGATTCCAACATTATGTTTAGAGTTTCAACAATTGTCTTGCGTAACTAAATCTATAAGTTAGGGTTTGTAATAATACTATAAAAAACAAGGAATCCTTGGCACTTATCATCTCTCTTCATTCTTAGGAAAGGTTATCTTAATTTTCACTTAACTAAATAATAAGATTAGTGTTAGTTTCCACAGATACAATACAGGGAATTAATGAGTTAAGAGAGTCTGAAAGTTCTTATTGTTAAAAAATCTAAGATGATTTAGTTATGAGAGAAGGGGGTTATTGTAAATTTAAGGTTTGACATAATAAGCATATGTTTTATATCTTCAATGAAATAATTTTCACAAGATAATATACCTAAAATAGAAAATGAATCCATCTCTTAATCACAATGGAAAATCAAAATATTCCTTTAGTACAAACAGTTTTTATTCCTTGATTCTCTTTCATAGTTTATGTTATAGAAGCCTTTTGATAGAATTTATCTTTATAACCCTAATAGGTAGGAAGATGGCCAATTCATATCTATTTGACTTTTCATTTGATCAAGTAACCAAATAAATGGATTAGATTTAATGTACTATTGAGTAATTATCTACATTTTGATAGTTACAATAATTCCATAAAGATCACTACTCCATAATAGGTAATCCTATATATTGCATAGTCAAATAATTAACCTAATTTATAAAAATACCTTCACATTATTAAGCTACCTTATTTTAAAAATAATTAGCTTCTATATAACGGAAAAGCAAGTAGTAGGATTTTTACCTTTAAGGACCATTGCCATCTTGCAATATAAAAAGCACCCATTAGTTTTCTCATTTATAAAACAAATACCATGAGTAATTTTTCCCTAAGTTTGATTTATTTTCTAGGGTATTTCACAACATATATCCATGTACATATAACATTTTATTACATATGTCTACATGTGTGTACATTTGCATAGGCTTTTACAAAGTAATTATACTAATGAATATAACAAATATAATAGAATGTGCAAAAGGTATTTTTATATAGGTAATGTTATATATAACTTATATATATTACTTAAGCAATAACACATATTAGTTATTTTTTTTTATTAATAATTACATATATAATTATTTAAGCTTTCTAACAACCATAGTACATAGTATTATACCAAATTATAGTACATACAATACAATTCATCTGCATAGAAGCAATTCAATTTTATATAGGCATATGATTTCAAATAGAATGCTCATGTGAAAGTTGCATAAGCAATATGCTGCACGTAACCTAAGGAAAATGATGTATATGGTACATGAGTAGTGATTAAGAGAGAAATAATAGGAAGGAAGAGTAAATAGTCTCAATTGGCTCTAACACTTAATGCGACAAGTAAAGGAGCACTATAGCATCAAACTTCATGATTTATAAGGAAATGTAATGCCCCCTTTATAAGTATTTGATCTTTCAAGAAGTGAATATGGTAGCAAGACATCATTTATGAGGGATACTTCACGTCTAAATGGGGAGAACCTTAGGTACTTATAAAAGTTGACCATTGTTGTCATCTACTAAATTAGATGACAATTAACAATCAATATTAACCACTTCACTAATGGACCATAGAATTAGTTCTAGTTTTGGATTCAAGCCTAATAAAGACCTTCCAGTACATGAATTAAATTGAGAAATATTAATATTGGACAGGCCGATCCAATGGGCTTAACTCTAAGCCCACATACTAAATCTTCCTTAATCATCATATATATATATATATATATATATATATATATATATATGGGCTTTAAGCCTAGTGATGAATTGGGTCGAAGCCTGGGCTAAGGTTACAAAGCCTAAAGAATCAAGTCTATATATGTATATATGAAGCTTTCTAAAGTAGTTAACACATTGAATACAAAATATGATTTATAAAATGCCCAAAAGACATTTTTATATAAGCAATATCATATTTATAACTTAAGTTTATATGTACTTCTATACACAAATAGTTAGAATACATATATGTAAATATATATTTTCAGCTACTGCTACTCCTACTCCTATTGCTATTGTTGCTACTACTTTTACTAATACTATCTCCTTACATGTTTATATATATGTACATATATATTACTATCGCAATACTTCTAATAAAATAACACTTATTATGTGTAAACACCAAATACTAATACATACTTTTACTAAAATATGGAAATCTTTGGGAAACATATAAATATACTATGTACACTACATATACCTATATTGCGACGTATAATATTTTGAAAATATTTTGTCGATATATGTACATAAGTTATAGTTAGAAGCATATCAATAGCAAATACTATATCAGTGCAGAATTTTTTTTGAAAACATTTTTGTCAAATATAGAAATAGAAATTGTGTATTTTAAGTAATATTTATGTGTTTTGAAATTTTCTAGTATCCTTTACTCATTAGTATCTTGAAGTATTCTAAAATTTTATTATTAAACTCTCCAAAATCTTCAAAAAATTATAATCACGAAAAGGTCTTTCTCACATACTATAGTTGGATCCGTTTTATTTAATTTTTGAATCGCATCCCAAAATTTTGGGATATCACGGATATTTTTCCCATTGGTTAACCAGCAATATTGATTATCAATTTGCATTATTATGATAATGCTATACGATTATTTAACAACTTGATTTATTATAACAATTATTAAAAATAAATAAATAAATATGAACAAACACAACCTGACATACTTAAATAGGTTGAGAAAGCATTTATGTCATAATTATCTCATTAATCATCATAAAATACTGTTTCATACCACCCAACAGTTTGTCGAACTATGGTTTCTATAATGTTATCTTGGTACCTCCGGTTTGCCATTTCTTAATGACCTCTTATACTTGTCTTAATAATAGCGCACATTTTTATCAGTCGAAGAAAATATTTAAAGAAGTAGATGGTGAATATGACGGAGAAATAGATCACTTGTGCCGTCAGTTACTAGAAAGAGTGAGATGTAATCATACAAAGCTTGCAAGAAAAGAAAGTCAAAAGAAATAGGCTATCTAGTTTTCTTTTTAATTTAGCTGAAGAGTTCAAGTCAGTGCCGTCTCCGGGGAACAAACTATATCTTATTGCCTAAAAACATAGGATTAGGCTAGCCGTTTTAGCCGACCACGGTGTTTAGAACAAAAAAGGATTTGTTAGGTAATATTCATTTTGTGTAAGTACAAGTGGGTATATATAAATGCATGGTAATAGTAATAGGTAGTTTTTCAAAAAAAGGTAACATCCATACATATTTAGATATCATAAATAATTATTCATCACGTATACTTACACACAACATGTATTATGAGTAAATCTTTTTCGTTTAGAACAAAATCCCATAGATGGATTAAAAAAAACTCTTAACTTAAGCCAATTCAAAACTTGTAATCTTCATCTCTACATTAACATTCTAAACTAAACCTTGATATATTCTTAATTATATATAGAAGTTTCGGAAATTTTAAAAGGTGTTTAGGATACAACAATCATCTCTCCAATATGAGTTGTAAGAAAATCACTAACAAGTACACCAAAGGAAGACTTGCGAGAATTGTATAATGACAATTTAGGCATGATTTGTATAATAGAACATGCCAATTTATGTTGGACTTATGGTGGAAGGTTGTGAAAAATAATGCTACTCGATCGATGAGATGATGGGTGGTAAGTGTCGATCTTCAATTGGGTTCTTTTTCTTCCCACCGCCCACCACCCCCTCCCCCAGCGAATCCTATTAGTTTTCCTATGTCATCCCTGAGCTACTGCGAGAAAACTTAAGACGAATTGGGACTTCTTTGATGTGTATTAACCTAGCGCAGATATCATTCTTTTTCGGTCCATATTAGTTTAAGATCCATTCATTTAATCTGATTTCGGAATTGTTATTACACATTGACCAGTGTCATGTTTATTTTCTATTCTTGAATTCAAAACATGAGAAATTTCGAAAGGAAGGGAACGAAATATAAATACATAAGGCAAATCTTATTCATTTTGTGCGTGCTTTTAGGTCCCTTCTTAAAGCTTAAAGAAAAGGAAAAAAAAAAAAACTTATTATGTTATAATTTTTATAAGATTTACCATACATTTGATCCAAAGCAATCACATAATTATAAGATGAGAAAGCTGTTATCTTCTTAGAAGTGCCCATAAGGCAATCATTATCATTTCTCTATAATATAATTTGCATCCTTTAGGATTCTACAAGTCTTTACTGTAGTTTTGAATTTGTATGTGTACTAAATTTCTCAAATTTGCTATAATTACAATCTTAAACCAATTAATGGACAATAATGCTTCCCCATCAATCTTGGACTAGGAAGGACGTTCAAGAATATTATCAGATCAATACATGTTATGGAATTGGGTGACAATTGTTCCTAGACAAGCAAGAATAATATGTAATGGAAATGTAAGCAGTGATGTCAAAATTATTGTCGGAATCAAGTCGGAGATTTATAAAGTGCATGTTTTTTCTTGGTGAAACCGAAGGCGATCGAAGCTTCACTTCATAGGAGACTACATTAAGTCTACTGCTGAGTTTTACTAGAATAATTAATATTTGTCGTTCTAAGAAACGCAATCATATTCATTTCTTCTGTTGCTGTGTGGTGCGTTGTTTCCAGTTGAGACTTCATCCATGGGATCAACCGGAGGAGTTATTCTAGTAGGCATTGTTTTCATATGACAAACAGAAACTAACAGGAAATTGATATTCGACGACAACTGCAAAATTTCATTGTTAAAAAGTTTAAGAACACACAGTTTATTATATGTTAAAATATGAAGGATAAATAATACGGTGGTGCTTATAATGTTATAATCTCATGATATAAATACTAATACTTCAGCGGAAGAAATTAGGTTCAATTCTCATTCTCCAAAATTATAAATAGATGCAAAAATAAATAAATGAAATGAATAAATAAATAATATGTTGGTGTCTTCGGGCAGTTTTCTGAGTAGTTAAGACATGCAGGTACGATTATTGGGAAAAAAATACACCTTGTACGTTTGTTTTGTTTACTTTCTCGTTTTTGGTCTACTGTTTATGTTTTCTAAAGTTGCGTTATTTGCTCTAAAAACTTATAAGAATTGGCTTCCAGAATATTAGTGAGAATTAGATCCGAGCAGATAAAGAGAGAGTCGGCTATCCTATAGCCTATTATTGATCTGCTCCTTCCAAAAATTTTGAACTAAGTACAATCATGTGGCTCCACTCAATCCTCCTAAACACCATAACGTGTAAAATCTATAATTTCTTGAGAATATTTGGAACTTACTATTTTTTTCTTTACTCTCTTTTAAGTTAAAAATGTGACCACTCATTTATGATTTAAATACGTGATATTCAAATTACAAGCTAATATTGCTTTTGAAAGTAAATTATTAAAACAAATAATGCAACCGTTTTCCATAAAG
Source organism: Lumnitzera littorea (assembly GCA_024138015.1). NCBI lineage: Eukaryota > Viridiplantae > Streptophyta > Magnoliopsida > Myrtales > Combretaceae > Lumnitzera > Lumnitzera littorea. Next base: position 94,008,878 of record JAMXBB010000001.1, on the reverse strand, counting down.
CACAAAACTAGTAACAATATATGATAACTACAAGTCGAAAAATATATCAGCTTTTAAATTAGAGAATGAGATAAATTTAAATATAAGAGCGACTCTTTGGCCAAAAAATAAGAATGGGTCGGAAGTTTGATTGACTTGATTAAATTTCCATTATGTTCATCACATTAAATTATATTTATTAGCTATATTGTATAGATCAAGTTCATGATACTCTATGCATATTAAGAAATTATATAGCGGTTTATAGAACCTATAGAATACAAAGTACGTACTTGCTCTAGAGTAGGTATCAAGTCATACAAGCACTCATTATGACCACAATATTCAAAAAGTTTGAAATTAAAATTTAGTTTGTAACATCTAATATATTAACCCGAACCTAGTTGATTATGTAAAGTCTATGAGGCTTTAAGATCTCACAAGCTAGCCACAAGTTTTTATTGTAGCCTCCTATTTAGAATAAAAACTTAATAAGTAATACATGTCATGTATATATAAATAGAGATGTAAATGAATCAAGCTAATTCTTAAATTACTTAAACTTAGCTTGAATTTTATTTGAATTTGATTCAATAATAGTTGAGTTAAACTCGAGTTTGAGCTTAAGCTCGAGCTTTAAAATACTAAATTCACTATTATAAACATAATCGAGTTTAGTATAAATTTTAATATATATTTTAATTTATTTAAGTATAAATAAATATGATATTATTAGAGAAAAATTATAAAATATTCAAGCTTAATTGATCTAATCTAATTGAGCTTGAACTTGTCATATGTATTTACATGTAATGCATAAATACTTTTAAAATATTAACATGAATAACAATGAAATAGATAGGTTTTAAGTCAATTACCACCCATTAATTACATACTAATATTACACACTATATATGCAATCATTTCTCATTCCCTTCTTGCTTTTTCTTTTTCTTTTTCTTTTTCTTTTTTTTTTTTGTAATTTCAACCATATCCAGAAAACAAAAAAAAAAAAAAAAAGGAACACAAACAACCCTTTGAAAGCACGAGCGAAAGGATTTCTTTTAATTTTATTTCGCAACATAGTTCCTATTATTGTTTTCAGAGAAAAGAAAAAGAAAACGTAGATTTCAAAATGATAAAGCAGGTAAGATATGGGCCTTTTAGTGTAATTATCAAATTAAAAAATAAAAATTGTCTATCAATGAAAATTTTATATTCTTCACAAATAATTAGCCAAGATGAGGACTTTGTATTAAAATATGGACTTCTATGAAATATATTTTCACAAGCAAAAAATGACATTATGTTATCACAAGAAATTTTTTTCAATCGCTGTATAAAGTATGCCTTTAGAACAAGAGAAATACAACACTTTTTTATAGAAAGAAACCATAAAATTATTTTGACATTCGATTTTTATCGGCACTAGCCATGAGCAACATTCCTATTAACGAGAAATTAAAGAAGCATGTTTAAGATGGTGAAAGAGTACATATATACATATATATATATATATATATATACACCTGGGTCCTTTTTCCCCCGACGTCAAAGAATATGTAGAAACTTTTTCTATTCAGTTTGTTTGTTGCAGCATTACCAACATATTTCCTAACTCGTAGAGACAAACCAACAATCCTAGAGGGAAGCAAAAATGAAAGTTCGACGATTTATAAAATTAGGGTATTATCCATAAAAGGACGACTTTAATTGGACTGTCCCACAAAAGCAGGTCCAATAATCCTATCTTTCTATTCCCATGTGAAGGACATGTTATTTGATTTATCTGGAAAGTTAATATTATTAGAAAATGAGACGTGAATGAATAGTAGGAGCGTATAATATTCCTTTATTTCTTTTTAATTTTTTTTCTAGATATTTGTTGTCGTACTAATCTTAAAATGTTACGTACTAATGCGTACTAGTGGGAATTGAAGATGATAGCTTATGATTGTTGATATATAGCTTTACCATCATTAAAAATATTTATAAAAATTGAAAAAATGATCTCTTAAAAGGAAATTATTTTCTTATCTGTCTATTTATATTCTCCGTATTTGTTATCCATCACCACTCTAAATTAGCCACAATCTTTATCTTCCACAACTACTTTATTAATAATAATAAAATAAAATAAAATAAAAGAAAGCCTTTTCAACTTCTTGAGGATAAAAAAACATATAAACGGCCGGGATATCGAGCCTTGAAGATATATATCGACGTTGAGGCCAAAGCAACAGCCTTTTTCTTTTAAATGTCCTTGTACGAAGAGGACTGCTAGTTGGGCTGGACAAGTTACTATAATGTCTATCTTACTAAAATCCAACCGCAACGGCGCAACCATCAAAAACCTTGGTGTCTACACCAAGTGTTGGGGTTTCATTTTTGTCTCCTCCTTCTTCTTATGTTCCTACTTCATCCACTATCAACCTATAAAACCCCCTTTGCACTTCCCATTCATCACATCAATAGTTATTTTACACTAATTACAACCTTTTTTGCATCTAAATGTTACTAAACACACAATATGGCTGCCAAACTTAGCCGCTTCTCCCTTAACAAGCACCTCCAAAAAATACCGGAATCTAAGCACAATCAATTAGTAGACCCTAGCCCAATCGCTCGCTCGTGGATGTGGAACCCTAGCCAAGCACAGGAAAAGGATGATGAGTCCTGGGAAGTCCGCGCCTTCGCGCAAGACACCGGTAATATCTTAGGTGCCACTTGGCCTCCGAGGTCCTATACTTGCACATTTTGTAGACGGGAGTTCAGGTCAGCTCAAGCTCTAGGCGGTCACATGAATGTGCATCGGAGGGACCGTGCTAGACTCCATCAATCAACACAACCACCCCGCCCGACGCACCCTTCTTCATCATCCTCTTCCACTCTAGTTATCCCTACTCAAGGATTCTCTACCAGTGGAGGGTTTTGCGTTTTATATCAATTGCCTCATCCTAGTAGTAATAATGCCACTAATGCCATTTTTGACCCCACAAAGACGGATGGGTATGTTGACTCAACTTCTACATTTCTATCTATTTCACAACATAATTCGAGGGACAATAATCCTAGGGACTTTACATTCCCTCATCAGTCGTTGATTGCCCCTGTACTATCATCAGAAATAGATTCCTCTTATCGAAATACGGTGGGAGTCAGATCTTCCTCCTACGGTGATAATTCGGGTAGTGATAAAAGCGGTAAAGAATCTGAAATGGAAGAGATCGATTTAGAGCTTCGGCTTGGACACGGTTGATTAACAATACCACCCCCTGTCTGTGCTATTTGGGAAGAGATAAGTCTCCAGAATGCTTGTAAGCTAGAATTCCCCTATTTTGTAGCCATGCCAGATGAGATTTTTTAATTCATTGATACACATTTTGAATTATGCTTTTGTTATTATTTGACGGACACTCGGACATTCTTAATTTTATCAATATGCTTACTAGTAGACAAAGGCAGGAAATCATTATTTAAGGAAGATTTAATGAGGTTAGTTAGGGCTTGGATAATAGATAACCTACTAGTAAAGGTTAATATTGCAGTGCAGTGTCATTTTCTAATTCAGATGGTGTGAGTAAAGCCTGGGTATACATTTCTGTGAAGATATTCTTCTTCTGTCATGAAAGGTGAGAATTCAGTTCACACATCTTGTTTGCGATTACTACGAAAGTGCCATTTATCTGCTCTAGCTTTATTAATTTCAGAAATTTTAAGTATTTAACCTCATTTCAAAATATTATATAGTCCCTTGCCTCCAATAATGGTCTTATTAATATCCCTATTTTGAGCATCTTTCTTTCATAATCTTATAAGTAAGTCACAATAACTGATTGACGAAATATAAACAAGTATTAGCAATTTTGTGTTGAATCAAATTTGACTATCACTATGGGCTCGTAACATAATTACTGTTGTGATTTGGTTATTAAATTTCTCCATTTTTTTATATAGAAATCCATTATAATGATTTAATTTGAGGTTTACAATCAATTTCAAATATGATATTGATATATTTGCTGAGGAAATTACTCTTCTCCTCGAGTGATTTTAGGCAATGGCATTTTCATAAATAAGCTAAACTTATTTAATGGCATTTTGGTAAATAAATTGAAATCTTTTAACCATGTTTTAATTTTTTTAATATTTTTGAATAAGTTGAATCATTTGTGTCATTGTTATAGGTCATTGTTATAGATAAACTAATGCTTTTCATTCTCTACTCCTCCTCCTGTTTCTTCTACACCATAACTCTCCATCCTTTTTCTAGAATATTAAAAGGGCATTGACAAAGAGATACCAAACAAATTTTTGTTATTTTTCACAATTTTTATTTCAAAAAAGAAAATGAAATATTCATTCAAAGACATTTCAGAAAATTTTCTCTACTTCTCAAAATCAAACCATCTTTTTAAGGTTTAAAGAAAAAACATAATGACTATCCATGTTTATACCCAATGGACAATAATTTCAATTGTAACACATAGAAAATATTGATATAGTTAATGAAATATGTTTTTCCTAATATGAAAATATTCGATTACACATGGACAGAAAGTTCTCTTTCTTCAAAAATTATAGATCAATTTCTCTCAACTCTTTGGCACTACAACGAACATCAATGCTGCCTTGTGGACTAGTGATCATCAACGTATTAATCATCATGCCATATTAGTTAGGTTAAGCAGTTGAAACATATTAAGAAGGGGATCGGTGTTTTTTATTGGTTTTAGCTGACAATTCTTCTATGAAAAAAAAAAAAAAAAAAAAAAGAAAATCACTTTAATTCTTAATTTTCTTATTGAATGAATGGAAGCCATTATGCTCGTACGATAAGAATATTTATAATAGTCTTGAAATGTCTTACTTTCTATATAATTTGGACTAATTAATTTCTAACTAGTTACAATATCTAACTAATTTTCTTAAACAATACTTAATTTTGTAACGGATTTCTCTCCTCCATCGAAGGAACTTTATCCTCAAGGTTCAAGAAAGAAGGGGAGAGGAAAAAAAGAAGAAGAAGAAGAAGAAGCTAAAATTAACTGTAAAACAAGACAAGGAGTAAGTAATTCTATTCAAGCATCAAACAGTGACAAAAGTGTTTCTTCTGCTGATGAGATCATTGTGAAAGATGTTTATCTTTTAACACCCAAAGCCATGTGAGGAGAACATCTAAGCGAGTCTTTCCATAAGGTGTCAAATGAGTCCTCATATTGCTGAATCTTGTAAGAAAAGAATCAAATTTGTGATAAAAAGTGTTTTCAAGGAACAATGATTTACCATGAACTCAGATCCATTGCCATGATGTACACGTTCATCTTTAACCCACTCAACAGATAACATTGTGATCTTAGAATCTTTTCCATCATTGTTGGCAAGATTGATAGAATGTTGCAAACAATCAATATCATCGTTAGCCTTATGTTTTCAATACTTCATTAACATCGACAGAATCCATTCTCGTGCCAAAAAAAAAAAAAAAAATGCGTTGTTCATCTACGATTATGGCCGCATCGTCTTGTTCAAGATCGACCACTATCTTGTCAAATAGGTAAAGACATATTGTGAAAGATGGATAAATCTCATTAAATGATGATGCCCTTGAAATACCATATGTTTGGCATGATGCATCAAGAGTCCGATGCAGAGATTACGTTCCAAATTTTCTAATCTCGTATTCAAAGATTGTGACATGTGCAACATGTTACTGATTACGAGCAGATTTTACCTGTGAACCTTTTGCCTAGTCATGAACATGTTCTTGATAACCTCTATTTTAGATGATTGAACATAATATGAAGTTGACAAGAGCACCAAATGTTAGGAAGGGAATTACGGGTTTTCGCCCATTTTAGCTAATGAGGTTCCTATAAGAGAAGATTCACTTTGATTCTCGATTCTCTTAGTGAAGGAATGGATGTGTTTAAGCTTATACAGTAAGACTATTTATGATAGTCCTTATATCTCTTATTTTTTTCTCGGACTTTTGCTAACTAATTCCTAAGTAATAATATCTAACTAATTTTCTTAACTAATACCTAATTTCATAATAGTTTACCTAGCAATTTGATAGTTAGGTAGGTTTCAAAATGAATATTACATATCAAAAGATAAACATCTCCAAATTTTCAAAACATATACTCGATAGATAAAATATAAAATTCGTCTATGTATCCACCTTGAAATCTATAGAGAACCCATGACATACATACCATAGGCCCTAGGTTCTAAAATATCTTTTAATCTATCAACACAAACAAGGTATCATGTACTTGATTGATCAAATATCATTAATTAATACAACAAAATTTCAACCAATTCAACTTTACTTATAAACCATTGTTGAGGGCTAAAAATCTACATTATCTTAGGCCAACACTCAATTAGAATGTGAAACCTATCTCATATCTACAATCAAAGTTGCTATAATGGTTTGCATTAGTTATCTTTTAAATTTGAAACTAAAGCCTATCTTGTAACAAACATAAAAATCTACTACCAAGATACCCCATGGAAAATCATACATGCACAATGTTACTTTTTTTTTTTTTAATAATTTATAAATGTTATAATCAATCATCTCTATGATCATGTCATTTAAATTGTAAGTCATTAAAGAATTGTAAGACCATGAGAAAAATTAAAGTAAATGCAATTATAACAAGTTTCAATACAGAACACAAGATAACAATGTAATGCAACAAACATAAACCATGGAAACGACTTTAATTGGATATATGAGATACGTTTGATAGTTTAACCAAGTACGACCTTAGATAACGAGTTATAAGTCAGGTACACTAAGTTTGATTACATTATATACTAGTTTTAGTTATATTTTGTTGGTATCCCGGTATTTCTTTAAGCATAGTGTGTCTTTAACTTGTGTATAGAGATTAGATAGACTCAAACTACAAAACCTAGGTGCTATTAATGACAAGAGCATTGATGAGCTATTGGTCATGAGAATTTCTCCTTTTTAATAATGTTTTAACAAGAAAAATTGAAGAATATTTTCCAAACTAATTGGTCACAAGAACATTCAACATTTGATACACAACCACAAGTCAAGACATACATACCATGACCTCACGAACAACGTCCAAGGGCTTTGTCCATTCCCATTTTACTGATTTTATAAAATGGACTAAAACTTGCAATTTCCAAGAAAATCGGTAATCATGAGGTCACCAATTCAACAATAATATTAGGAGTTTTGCTCTCATCTCTATTCCATGACTATTCCATACCAAATATCATAATTATGTAATTTTTCCAGCATGCCACCATGCACCCATAATGATATAGTACTTATTGTGAATGATGAAATAATCTTCCTCTAAAATCCACAATATTATTAACGGAATATACCCCTTTAATTTTGGTTTTGGTGAAGCTAATAACTTTATTTGAAGTATTTCTTTACATTATTGCATCCTTGCATTTTTGAATGCCTATTATTTTGTGAATTAACTAAAAATTTATGCATTCATTACATAGGAACAATAGCATGTGGCGGCAATCATGTTCAAAGAGATGTAGGCTCTAACCACTTCAAATTTATTCTTAAAACAATTCCATTCCCTTTTGTCATTTTTAAACTACTAAGTACATGTTTTGGTTCAAGGAAAAAAAAAAAAAAAAAACAAAAGAGAAAAAACGACTGAGAATATAATTCACTGAGATGGCCATTTGTTTCAATTATAATTCAAAAACCATTACAGGGAAGATGTATAAAAGCACCAATATTAACATGAAGATATCACATCAACACAACGTTAAAGTTAAAGTTTGGTTTTGAAAAATTAATGAAGATCAGTGTACCACAATAATTATTTCTTATATTCTTGCACCTTCGAGTGCCTCTTTCAAATTCCTTCTCTTGGGATTCTTCGATCACCATCAGCCATATTTCATAGAACTCTTCAAGATTATTGGAATATTTCTAGATATATGTGATGAAAATGAAACTTAGTGGCACGTTAAAGTATCATCCTTAAAGAGTTTTATGAGACTGGAAATGACCCCTTACAGGACCTTACTACACAATTCAAGTTTGCTTCCTCTTAACATTAAGGTAGGCCTTCCTTATAAGAAATTCGTATTAGAAGTTATTCCTTGCTCTAGCTTTAGACTTTAATCACAAATTGAAGAGTAAAACTTAACCTAGGTTTTAATCAGAGAGAAAATGTAAAAGAATGAATTTTTATGCAAAAGAATATGTAATTTGAATTAAAGGCCTTAGATAGAAATTGTTAGAGAATTTTAGCTAAGAACATAGATGTAATGTGAAAATATGATTTAGAGTTAAACTTGGTAAAATTCTAGGGTTTTAAAATACAAACTTTGGTTAAAAAAAAAAAAAAAAAACTTGGAAGAGTTGCGGTTTAGAACATTGAACGGTAGACCTTGGACACACCTCAGTCAATTGGGATGTTAGGAGCATACAAAACCAACTAGGTCAGTAAGCCAGTCAATTACCCCAAATTCAATTGATTGCTTAGATGATCACTGAAAAAAATTTGATGCATGACTTGAGTGGACCACTTTACATCCTCAGTCGACCAGGTAAGTGTAATAAAAACCCAAAAATTAAGATTTAAAGCATAAACAAATAACTAAGTGAAACCTCAATTAGTAGGCTTAGAAATTATGATCTTCAGTGTATAAAATATTGATTTATGATATGCAATATGGCCTAAGAAATTATTTGAAATACATCCAGGATTTTAAGTTGAAATCAGGTTCCTAAATTACTATTGGTTATTGTTTGTTCATGCTAAGATTAGAAACAATCCAATTAATGATGGATGGACTATTAATTCAATTGTTTATTACTTATGATTGTCAAAAATATATGATTATGAAAATTTGGATAGACAAAGACATGTTTGTAGAACTGACTCATAGGACTTACTCCGCACTTTTAAAAATGACTCTTGGAATCTATTTCCCGCTATTAAAACAAATTCTAAGCCACACCACATTTTAAAACCAACTAATGGAAAATCTAGTGGATTCCACAAGTTCTTGGGAGCGCATAGTTTACAATTTTAATTGACTTTTGCAAGCAATACATCGATTCTTTTTTTCAAAATTGACTCTTATGAGCATACGAAGGTCCAAAGTTTCTAAATGAATTGTTAGATCCAATTCCATGAATATTTTGGTGATTGATATGTGTAATATTTTATTCAATGTAAATTAGTTGTCTTAGATGATTGCATAATTGCATTTATCGTTATTAGGTCATGTATATTTTGACATAAGCCTACGTTTGCATAAAATGGTTTTGAATTGGGTTTTAGAGCTCACTCTTTTGGAATTTTTATTTCAGATAAGAATCATGAAGATATTAACGGTTATAACTATTTGGGATATGATCTATATTTTATTGGTTAGAGTGACGTTACCTTCTAATGCTATAGAGATGAGTAAGAGTTATGATCTTTAACAGGGTTGTAGATTTTAGTAGGTTTTTTATTTTTTATAGAAACTTTAGCTGGTAGGTGAATGTGAATATTATTAAACTTTCAAAGATTTTACGTAGTAGTATAATTAAATAATTTCTTTCTTTTGTGGAAACTTAATAAGTAGAGTTTGATAGATTATAACAATATTATGGATTTTAGCTAATTCAAATCTTGCGTATTCATGCTATGTATGAATATGCGACAAAAGTTCATTCACTTTAGATTTTAGGGAATAAAACTATGTAAAGTTTCTCTTTTTTTTTTTTTTATTATCAAGAATGTGTTTGATAATTAGTCTATATGCTTCACCACCATCTATGTAAGAGATACCTCATTCTTGTATATCTCAAGTCTTGATAGCATCCCTCTCTTTCTTCTATATATTTTATTTTCTTTCAGGCGCTTCTTCCTTATTTGCTAAGTGCTAAATCTAGTTTAACAATATTGTAAAAATAAACGAGAATATTTACAAATATACATTTATAATTATAAATGAAATGCAAAAAGAAATCTTTTCAAATAGAGAAACAATGTAGCTAAAAATTACTATTAAAAAATATATGGACTCAAAATTTATGAGAAGGAAAGAGAAATTTATAGATTTCATAGAATACCTTACTTTTTATAAGTTTTATTGAGTACAAATTTTAAGATAATTATAAAGTACTACAAAATAATTTCTTAATCCAAAAACTTGAAAGTTAGCACTAACAAGATAAAGTACGTCTGCAGCCTTATTTACTGACTTAACCCTACTACCACCCATGACTTATTTACATATTTTGGAGTCCAAGTACAGAGACAGGATTTTTGTGCTACTTCGCCCCTACTAGTGCCATAATATGGCACGACTTTGTTTTATCTGATCGGCTAAAGCATGATGTAATCATTAATTATCCCCTAAATAATATTCTGATTATGCTTGTCACGTTTTGTTCCGGTCAATTCTCCCCCAGAGCGACGATAGTGTTGGCATGCTCGGGAGTCTCAATATATAAACTATGATTTAATCATTAATTAATAATGGAATGATTAGGTCAGTGTTGTCTCTCACCCTGCTAGTATATTAATCATGAAAGCAAGTTGATTATCACAGACTTATGTTTATGCCAGACAACCAGAGTAGTCATCTCATCGACATCCTCAGTCAGTGTAGTTCGATTGCGAAGATATATTGATCGTCGACATTATATTTCCGAAATCCCTAATATATATATCTTGAGTCCCACCAGATATGCCAATTTTGTCTATATGTTAAAAGAATTCTTCTAAGCCATCTACCCAATCAAATAAATAATATTCCGATTATATAGAAATAGATGTTCGTCTTGATAGACGATTGACACAAGGAATATTTTCAAATGTATGTGTATATCTATGTATATATATATATATATATATTAATATGTATGTATGTATAAATAATAAGATGGATTATTGATTATATAAAATGTGGTGGAGATTGACTAAATCATTTGCTACTCTTAGCGTAAAGTAAAAAGAATATCAGATAAAACAAAATAAATATTAACACTGATCATCCCTTTTTTGCTTTGCTATCACAAGTACGGAAAAACACATCAATTAATATCGATGCCCATGACTTGAACTATTAGCATTGTGGAATATACTTACTCATAGAGCAACGCAGTAAAAAACATCGCACAATGGCTTTTCGTTGACGTTTCTTTTGGCCTGCTCTGATTGGCCTTAGGCTTATACCCAAAAAAAAAAATAAATAAATAAATAAAAAGTTTTATTAATACTAATGTACCATGTAGATTGGTAGCCTTAGGATCTTGGAAAAAAAGTTTTAGTAAGTATAAATATTATAAATTTTTAATACATAATAATATAAATAACAACTTTTAAAAAAATAGGTACTATCATCATGACATATATTTAAGATGTTGGTACTGTTTGTAAATTTTCCGACTGTTCCTCGTGGAATACCAATTAACAACATTGAAGCTGCCAATAAACAAAGACAACAGTAATATCTTCAGAGATATTGATTCTTTTACTTTACCCGGAAAAGGAACAGGCAAACATTCCCCCCTAGTCAGATCCTGATGTAAACGAAAAAAGCTTAACCCTATTATTATGTCCGACTTTTTTATATGTATCTAAGGTTGCATGTACATTTTCGTAGACATACATAAAAAACAATGGTCCATGAACTGTGTCAGTGGTGTGCGATCATAACGCTACATCTTTCTGTCAGACCATAATCTGTAAGGTATCTTGTTATAAAGCTTATCTGGTCCATGCAGATATTCTGTAAAACCATTAACACTATTTATCGTAGTCATCACTATCTCGTTTCCTCTATCTGTGAATTATAAGGACCAAAGTTAGTTAAAAATTCAAAGTTTACGTAATATTTTCACGTCCATAGAGGGAACTATGAGACACTTATTGGAGAGTAGCTCTTTCATTTCCTTTCCCCCTCCATTATACTTTATGGATGGACCATTACTATATTTAATTGCATTTTTAGACATATTGATACATAAATATGTAACATACATACACACATATATATAACGTATGTATGTGCATATATTTTGCTATAATATAATATAGCATGTGTATACAATTATTATATATGTTTTGTTATATTGTAATATAACACACATGCAAGAAAGTATATAATGTAGAACTTAAATGGGTTAGGTTTAATTTAAAAACTTAACACAAATCAATGAAAAGAAGCAATGACAAGATAAGTTACAATGAAGAATAAAACAAATGAAAATAGAGAAATTAACCTCAAATTTAACGTTCAATTCAAACCGCTCCATACTCTATGATCACCAATGGCCTCCTCAAGAGGACTTCACAAAAGCTTTATTAATCTTGGTTCTTAATAATCGAGGATTTAGAAATATAATTACAAGTTCAAGTCTAATACTTTGATTATGTGGAATAAACTCCCACAATAGCTGAAATTCTTATCCAAGAATTGCAAATAATGGGTGCAAGAGAGATAACTCAAAGAAAGATTGGATTTTATAAGTTTTCTTGTTGTCTAATCTCTTTAGAAAACTATCAAAAGATGTGTTTATAAGCTTCCATAAGCATAGTTATTAAATCATGAGTTAACTATATAATTCTACAAATTTAAAGTTTTTGATGCTTTTCTTAGTTAAAAAGGATGGAAAATGGTTTAAGTATAGAATTTTGGTAGAATTATGAATTTAAATATAAGATTCTATAAACTTATAATTTTATTAATTTTATACAATTCTATACGATTTTACTGATTTTATACGTTTAAAATCTTGGTAGAATTACGATTTATATAACCTTGCCATAAGAAACTAGTTGTTGGTCCTTTTCTTCCCCAATTGCAACATATGTCAACTTACAGTAGCCACCATTTTTTCTACAAGAAGCTTTGGAGTAGGTCTACTTTCTACAAGCTCTTAAGTTTATAGACTTCTACATATAATAAATGATCTTAGTAGGACATACTTTTAAACTTGTACCATATGCTTTAGAGCTAGTGTTAACAGCTATTTTTAGCTCTTTTACACATCATTTCAAAAACACTTTGAACATATAAAATACATGAAATGAGCTTGATGAAATTGTTTTTCCTCATAAAAATTATAATTGAACTTTAAGGTTCAACCTCCCTTTTCCATGAGAATAATTAATTAAATCAATTTTCCTCATTTATGTACCTATTTATGAAAACATTTTCGATTTTTGTTTCAGTTTGTAAAAAGATACTTGCAAATTTAATGAGTTGTCTTAAGTAAACGTTTTCATAAAACTCTTACTTTGATCTACTACATAACTCTACCCTTCCTACTTGCCCCTTATTCTCTTTTTCGAGACGCTCATCACAAAGAAAAGTTAGAATGTTAGGTAGTTCATGAATAGTAAAGGTTAGAGTTTTCAAACATATAAGGAGGCCAATGCAGTTTAAGCACTAACGTTCTCTCTAACACATAAGAGTTGCTTAAACACTTAAAAGTACACATTATCGGTTAAGGACTAGATTCCATACACAAGTGCCTTTTAAATGCTTTCACAACTAAGCGAGCATTGCATATTGCTCTTGCACAACCATTGATCAAGTACTCTTTACAAACAAGTGCTACAAATAGCACCAATCACACAACAGTCTTACATAAGTGTTTGGTCATTTTGCTTATAAGGAGTCATAACTTAATCACAAGTGCTACCTCAAATTACTTAAGACTAATCACCAACACAATCATTAATCATTGACCAAATTACAAGATTGAACATCACCAATAACATTCATTATTCACAAAGTTACTCATAACATCAATCAATTCAAAAGACATAGAGTATGAACTCAACAATTGTACATTTCTTATAAGCACTACAATTATCTCACCACCACTAACACATCATAACCATCAAACGTAACTCAAATCAAATAAGCCTACAATGTAATGATCATTTTTCAATTAACAAAATTTCATCAAACCAAGTCAATCAAACTATAAAAACATCCTCAAACATTATAAATATAAGCAAAAGAAATAAGGAAAAAACCTTAAAAAAAAAAAAAAAAAAGGTGAGGAGAAGCATGAGCTATTGTATTTTAAATTCTACACAAATGGGCATGAGCTCTAGAGCTTATGTGATGCATGCTCTAAAGTAAGTCATGTTAAGAGTAAGGTCTTTTTAAATTTGGCATGACTACTTCCAAAGTAAGTTCATGAGTTATGGAACTTATTTAAACATAACAAGAAATTTACAGCAAGAAATAGATAAGAAGAAGGAAAGGTTATAAACATAAGCACTTCTACATAAGATACTTTTAGCATATTCTAAAGCATATTTTATGACTAATCAATCACTTTAGTACAAAAACACGATCTTGGTTTTGTAAAGGTAAAACTTTAAATGTATATGCATAAATGATGTTGAAGGGCAAAGCCATGTGCCATTAATTGCATTTTAACACTAATCAGGTTTCAAAGGTACAATTGAGTCATTCAAAAACAAAATTAAGGAAAAAAAAAATTAAATGCATAAAATCAAATGCTACATTCTTAAAAGTAATCATAAATTAACTCCAAAAAATTATGAGTTAAGCAAAAATTATTACAACCTCTTCACAAACAACTTAAGCCTGGTTAATAAATTTGAGTAAGTTTTAAATGAAGGAAATGGTCCATCTAAATCAATACCCGTAAACCCCATAAATTTAGTTTTTGAGGTATCAAATCGATTTAAATATTATAAATAATTACCCTAAGTCAACAAGGTCGATAAATTTAAAACTAATCAAAATTTTAAACTTGAACATAATATAAAATAGAAAAACCCTAAAAATCTTAATCGAAACCTTAATCGCGTACAAAAATCCTAAACCTTATGTACGCGTAAGTACCTGAGATTGAACCCGAACTTGAAAAAACCCTAAAACTATAATTTTAAACTTATAAAATAAATAATTATACTCTAATAGTAATAAAACTCTAATCGAATACAATTATCGATTAATACAAGTAATCGCATAAAATTATCAACGAACGCATTGAGATAACTCCTAAATATTATAAATATAATAGGTAACAATCAAATTAATAAAGTTTATAGAATTTCAATATTATTTCAAAATTAGTAAATTTATAGTTTTTATATTTAGAAATTTCTAATTTTTCTTTTCCTTCTTTCCTCTTTCTTTTTCCTTTTCCTTTTCTTCTCCAATTTTTTTTCCTTTTGCCATGTGAAGCTTCTAGATTTGTTTCGGTGGATATTGTAAGTTTATTTCCCCACGTGTTAATTATGTGTATAAGATAATGACATTTAGATAAGCTGTTAGGTTAAATCACATTAACAACCATTTTTTTTTTTCCTTTTCTTTCTTTAACTATTGTTTTTTTCCCTTTTATTCTTACTGGCCACATTTGCTAGAAGAAAAGCAACCAACATACACTTTTTCAAGCACAAAAGAAAGAAAAAAACTCCATCTCCATATTTTCTTTTATCTAAACCGTGAAGCATCTACCCATTTCCTTTTAATTTCTTTTGCTTTCAAAATTTGACAAGTAAATCAAGAAGAAGAAGAAGAAGAAGCTTGGGGATTATTAATTCAAGATATTTCAAAGGAAGAGTATTTAGTATATATATTATGTTTATTTTGTAATAATCATCTTTATGTATTCTTGAACATACATGTATTAGGTAGAATTTTTATGTAATATAGGGTCATGTAATAGAGATATATGTAAAATTAGCATTTTCTTATGTATAGATGTACATATATGTATAAATATTAAGGTATATTCATGTGTACATACATGTTATATTTAATTCTACAAATATTTGGTATGAAAGGATTTGGGTACATGTATATATATGCATATATAATAGTATGTACACTAGGTATTTTCATTATATATAAATGTAAATATGGTCATATATGTATATATGCATAAATTATAAAATACAAGTATAACATGTAAATATATATCTAGTTATCGTATGTATATGTATATATGTATAGCATATGTAGTATATTTAAGGTCTTATTATTATATTACATAAGTATATATATGTATAAAAAAATATGTATATTAATAGTATAGTATATATAAATTTACAAGTATACTTAAATAATACATGTATAATAAACTATAATAATAAATTAATAAATAAAGTAAGGTAGTACATATATATATATGTATCGTGAGTTTAAAAGAAAAGGAAAATAATTAATTTGCAAATTTTAATAAAATATAATCATATAAATATTAAGTAAAATGCAAAATAGGAAAATATGAAAAATTCATGGAAGTGACACATGGAACACTTCAATGCTACCACGTTGGCATTTAATAAAATTTAATTAAATTTTTAATTAAAATAGTAATTAAATAATTAGGAAATTATTAAAATAGAAAAAATGAATTAAATAAGTATTAAACCTTAAAAATAGCAAAAATGAGTGAATCGTGATAAAATAGACTT
Source organism: Lumnitzera littorea (assembly GCA_024138015.1). NCBI lineage: Eukaryota > Viridiplantae > Streptophyta > Magnoliopsida > Myrtales > Combretaceae > Lumnitzera > Lumnitzera littorea. The sequence goes on along the minus strand of JAMXBB010000001.1, from coordinate 93,992,457 downwards.
AAAAATAAAAAAATTACAAAAAATATAAAATTTAGATATTTACTAAATCATAAATGTGTAAAGAAAAGTTTAAAATAATAATTCATAATTAATTAAGTCAAAATAATAAAATTCATAATATTTTTAAACCATAATGAAAAATACAGGTTATAACGTCCAAAACGGATCCCACTACATGAAAATACATTTAAAAATGATAAAAATTGACTATAAGTTTATAAAAATTGGAGTTAAAACAAAAAAAAAAAAAAGTTATGCACGATTGAAAATTTAAGACAAATCTAGAAAAGTAGGTAAAAGATTTAAGTTAAACTATTTTTATACCATACTTGAGTTATAGCAAGAAACTAGACAAATAATGATAAATATTTAATTAACCGAGGAACCTAGTTTTTCAAAGTACTTATAAGCTTTATTATCTTCTAGGTACCAATTATCAAGATTTGGAAATTTCAAAAGCTTAAAGAGTGAGTACTAACCTAAGTAAGAGAGTTCTTATAATTTGCTATCTGCTTACTATTTGTCATTTATATACTGCTTGTTAGTTGATCTTGTTAAATAACTTATTACTTTGTGTACTATCATCCATGTAATCAATTTTTTAAATTGGTAAATATAACTATTCAATTAAAATAACTAGTTATATTTGTCATATGTCTATGACTCAATTAATGTATTGATGGAGAGTATTAGCTTTAAAGATTTTTTAGAAAAGTATTTTTAAAAATCATTTTTTAAATCTTAAATATATTTTATATGATTTCTATAAGGGCCCATAGTGCCCGTGAATGATATTTTATCATTAAGATAAAGCTAGTATAATATCTCCAATTAAATTGCGAAAGGACTCACATATTTGTACCCGCGAGGCCTTGAATAGATTTAATAGTGAAAGGACTTGCTTTGAATGCCCAAAGGGCCTTGGATATGTTCGGTAAATGGCCCTAATTAGGATCCACCTATATTGATTACTATTTCTCAACTAAGATAATAGTTGAGTATTATCTAGAAGGACAATGCCCCAAGTAGCCTCATGCGATTAAGATAAGATGCTTCATGCGAGTAAATATGGAGGATAATCGATGTGTAATCAACATAAATCTACACCTTCCATAATTCCGAACTCCTATGGATATGTTACTTGTATTTACTACATATGCATTCATTTCGCTTATAGATAGATTAAATGTGTGCTAATAATATTTGATAACTTGCTTGAAAGGCAGTAATAAGGAATGAACTCATTAAGCTGTAGTTTACTCATTCTCTTATAGTTTCTTTTATAGATTCCTTAAAGTAGGGATTGGGGAAAATCTTAAGAGTAAAATACAAACCAAAGATAAGTTTAATAATATTAGAGTTGATTAAAATGTGTATAATTAGTACAGAAACAATTTATGTAGAGAATATTTATATGATAGGATTATGTATAATGTAATATTTCTTGTAAATTATTAAGTTGTTTTACCTTATCTTAATATTTGGTAAAAGATACTGATTCTCTACAGTTCTGATGGAATGTGGAATATCGAATATGCATAGTCATTTATATTTCATAGTAAGTTAATTAATTAAAAATCAAAAACCTCAATGACTAATTGTTTAGAGTCTTGTAATCTCTAATTTAGAGGGCAATTTTCGTATTATAAGTACACATGTAATATAAAAATTTTAGATAATCCTATTAGACCTCCCTTAAAGTCATGACAATATCAAATCGTAACAATTGATAATGGATTCATAAATATACTAAAAAAAAGGTTAATCGTTTCATAACAACAAAAGTACTTCAACTATTTCAAATGCATTTCAATCAACAAATAGCATCAATTAAACACATATTCAAATCTTAAGGTAGAAATTTTAAAATTACATGTTTACTTCCATAAACAAACATAAAACAACTACAACAAAGCAACTAATTACTTCAAGCCATCAATAAGAATCAAATACACTTTATGCAATTTCAATTTATGTTAAATAAGATATAAATAGTAAAAGAATCAATCAAACATAATAGCTAAGCACAATGATTGATGAATAAAAAAATTCCATATTTAGTAAATTAGTCATTAATGTGATTTCAATGCATTCCATTTTCTTTTTTCCCAACAACATTATATATAGCTCAATAAAGGGGGAATCGAACTAAGTCTATCTTATTAAGAAATTAATATTAATACCACTATACTACAATGGTCTTAATGCATTCTAACTAATTGAACACCATCAAAAATTACCATTCCATCTAATAAATTTTTTTCAAACCGTTTATCTTTATCATGGTTACCAAACTTTTGAACTCCAAGTATGCTTTTCTTCTCTTAAAGCCTAAACTAATCTTTTTTTTTTTTTTTTGTTAGAATTATGATAATTTTTTAAAAACATAATTATGTTAAATATATTCAAATTTTCCACAATAATTGCAAGTTTTGTTAGTAGTGCTTCTTACAAAACAATTTATACATGTATTTTTTCTCATATTTATGGCTAAACTTTATGGCACCTTTATTGTTATTTTCTTTTTTTAACCTAAAGCGAGATAGTAAACCTATTATATAACACACCAGCCAATACTCAACTCGATTAGATAGATTTTTGGTGAGTATCAAAGATTATAAGGGAAGCTCCAAATATTGATTTTTTAAAACCCCTTCCCATAAAGTAGGATTCAAGTACGAGGTTCTCCTACCCTATATCCACCATAGCAATATATTTTAAGGTATAAAAATATAGGTTTTAGTATTCCTATATTCACCCTATAAAAAATTACTAAATGACATAGACTTGAAATAATAAAGGCAAGAAAAATCAGTTTTTCTAACTTTATAGATTTTTGCTATAGATTCTATAGGTTTTACATATGAAGACTTTGTAATATTACAGATAGATTATTTATTTTTATATCATCTAAACTTGAAATTCATAGAAAAAAAAAAAGAAAATATTTATAAGTTTACAAGATATCCCACATCTTATAGGTTTTATAAGATAAAGGTTTCAAGATGATATTGGGACTCTACAAAATAAATTCCAATTTCCAAATTTGGAAACATGTATCTTATAAAAAAGATAGAGTACCCTATGAACCTTATACTCGCTTACCATTGATTTAACCATAGATATTTTTGAACTTTTATAACTTTTAAAAATTTTTTGAATTGTTTGCTACATAAGTTGAGTTACACTTTAAAGCAGCATTTTTCATTTTAGGAGTTTCGAGTTTAATTTCAAAAACATTTACAATTCCATCATTTATGTATTCTCTACTAACTTTTCATAAGTTAAGTTAGACTTTAAAGCATCATTTATTTTGTTCCTTCAATTTCTCATTTTCATAGTTCAAAAAAATAAATTTATTTTGAAATTTAGCAAATTTATTTCCAACTTGTCTTAACATACTTGTTGAAGTTTTGTTTTCCTTAAAGCATTTGTGAAATCTATTATATAGTTTATCATACATTTTTTGAAGTTTTTTTTTTTAAATTAAAGAAGAGAATGGTGAAGAATCAAGTACCTCATTATCATCATCCAATGCTATAAAACAGGATACTTTCTCTAACTCGTTCTCTCACTTTAAGTAGCCATCATTTCCTTTTTTCTTAGCTATATTTTAGAGCTAGAGAAATGTTTAGGTATTCGTGTGTTATTTTGAAGGTAATCGATTTCCTACTTAACTTCCATTATTTATTCCCAATCATCTTACGTGTGGAGATTCTCTTTTTTTTATTATTATTATTATCAAAAGATTATTAGCTTCTTCTATGGTTAAACTTTTTGCCACCTACTTCTTTGGCAACACTTGTAAAACTTTAAAGTTAATCTCAACGTTAATAAATGCCTTACTAAGATCATTCAAAGGATTTATGATTCTAACAAATCTACCTTACATTTAATCAATTGATTCATCGACCTCTATTTTGAAATTTCTAATTTTGACACAAAATAAGTTGATCTAGTTAGACCTACAATTTCTATTATGTTTGCGATAAGATAAGAGCCATTGACCTTAAACTTAATTGAGATTTTTTTATAAAACTAAGGTTAGACCACCCTTATGACTTATGACTATAGAATTAAATAAAATAGAACTTTGAAATTAAAATTAAGATTATAATAGTGTTGATTTCAAAATTATCATGTAAAATATGTGGCAATTATAAAAATTTAGGATGAACAGAGAATATGATAGTATTATCAAAAAAAGTTTAAGTTTAAATGATTTAACTCTTATAATCAATGGTTATCATAATCATTGTAGGGTCAACAAGTATTAAAGGATAGATTTAAATATTAGGGTTTTACCCCATGATGCCTTAGGTCGAGTCAGAGAAATTAGAAAAAAAAAAAAAAAAGGTAAAGAGTTGCTAACAATGTTCAATAGTTGATGACATAGCAATTGTAATGGATCATATCTACAATTTGGTAACGTAAAATAGGGTTTTAAGAAAATTAATCAACAAATTTTGAAAGTGATAAACTAGTTTACGTAGTAATGGGATTTGGTTAACCTAATGTTGTTTGTGGGATCGTGTGAATTTAATATTTAAAGTTAAGAACATGATCTATTTGTATAATTAAGGTAGTCTATCATCTCATGTATAATTATATGATTTTCTTCATATTTAGATTATATAAAGAGTTAAAATGATTTCAAGTACATAGATCACCATTATTTGTAATTTATGCAAACATGCTTAGATAAACAATTTAATAACTATTCAACTATTAATTGTTTTTTGATTGTTTTATATTTGCTTGAGGTCATAACCAATCAAATAAACAAGTCATGAAACATGCTATTTCTTATAAATAGTTAGATATATGGAGTGAAAACTAATAGATAGGCACTAAACCATTACATATGAATGAGTGGCCCACTGATCTAAATAATTGCTTTGATGTGGATCAAGTCTTCCAAAGAGAAGTTGTATCCAGATAACACTAATACTATTATTCAATGTCACTAAGACAACCTCCATGGACTAGTTAACCAGTGGCTAATACAAGAGATGAATCTAACAGAAGGCAATGGACTTTGGATATAGAGATCTAAGGGTCCAAATTATGATTCGTGGGCTTTAATGATCTATTATTTGTGTTCATAACACCCCACTTAAACAAGATAATTGACTAAGCCTACGTATACTATTTATTGTTTTTTGTGCATTAATATATTTGTTCAGGTATCCAAGCAGCGTATCATGTACATGTATGTATAAATAGCTTCCTCAATACTAAACCCTATAACTCAACCATGTTTGAGGCATGTAATTTTAAGTATAGATAATATATAAGAAATAACCACCAATGACAATTTTAGAGAAGACCTTTGATACAAGAGTAAGAATAATGACAAAGCATTATACAACCTAAAGTTGTAAAAGTACTTAACTAAAAGTTACTAAGAAAAATTAATTTTTAGTTGAATTAAATTTTAGAGACTTGTTTAGTGGATTAAAGAGCTAACATTTCATTTTTTATCCTATAATCTCATATGATTTCTAATTATTGAGAATAAACAATCATTTTTGAGACTTTAGAAGTAAATGCATGTTTTATTATATATTTGATTGATCATAATGATAGAACTAAATTCTTAGATGTTCCTGCTAGTATAGAAATATGCAACAAAATGATTACGTTCTTTGGATTGGACATGTGATATAAACACTATAATAGGCGGTAGTTGTATTTGTAATTTTATGTGAAGTAAGCTAATATAATTCTAACTTTTTAGATGAAGTTGTTCCTAGAAATATCTATTATCTCATACGCACTTATACATACACATACATATGCATGTGCATTCATGTGTATACAAACACACACACACACACACACACATAATCTCTCAAACACACATATGTGCATCCATATACAAACATGCATGTGCATACATATACATAGGCACATATATGTATGTAATAACACATACGCATATACACGCATATAATAAGAATTATAAGCCTTAATACTTATAAGAAGAAATAACTTAGATATTATGAAAACAACTTGGAAACTGGATGCATAAAGACTGGTGTTTTGCCATTTTACCATTTCTTTACCCAAATTCTCTATTAAACTTGAATTACATGTAAATTCAAGACAAACTCACATATTACCATTTTGACTTAAATTTGGATAACTCAATATATGTACATATATTCGAGCAACACCTGCAATAATACTCTTCCAATTCTATCTATCAAATCCCTTGAACTCTTGTAACCCATCACCAAAAAACATTACCACAACTTAAACATCACACCTAAAACAAAATGCTTAGGACTCAATTCACATAATAAGAAATAAATTAGACACTAAGAAGAAAAAAGGAAAATTACAAGCATAAAAACATCACTTTTTCCTTTTTCAACTTTTGTAGCTAAATGTTGTATTATACCTAAGTTTTTGTAAATCCAAAATGTAAAGTCAACACATCTTCATGAAAGCTTGAATTTACATAACTCATTATATGCACATATATTTGAGCAACACTTGTAATGAAGCTCATTTAACTCGATCTTGCAAACCCCATGAGTTCTTGTAGCCATTGCCAAACAATATCATTTATTTAGTATGCAATCGCATCTAACTATGACTATTAGAATTCATACTATTTCCTCACTTTTACCGTTCAATATATCCAAGTCACCAAATGCTGCTTAAACCCTCTAAGCTCTACTTCCTCCAAAATCTATTCACCATAGAACTTTATGTTACTACAAGTGTAGTAAAATAAATTCATTCATCATATAGTCATCTTGTACTTTTCATCCATGAACAACATAAACATTAGTATCCTCTACACCATATACACCTCCATTGTAAAATTACCAAGATTTACAACCACTTATACACAAAACAAGTAATTAGAGTTGATTACTTTCAAACAACCAAACCTATACAAAATGTCTCTATGCTATCGAATCTCACTATCCAACAATGATATGCATAGTACATTAAGGCAAGAGATAAAACATAAAATTTCAACTCCTATATATAACTCACATGTGATGCCACATACATTTACCTATTATGCATTTTAACCTAGACTTCACTTATCAATGATCTTATGCTCTAACCATTACCCATTTAGACAAAACCACATTAAAGAAGCAATTCAATCTAGTGAATTTCTCCCACAACATATGTGAGCAGCCTAAAACCTAAATTTGGTGAGTATCTTCTTTTCATTAGATGCCAATAACTAGTTATCATCCTTTGACTCAATAAACCAAATGAACAACAATTTTAATTCTATCATTGTACGGCTAACTTAAGTTCTGGCTCTTTTACAACTGAGTCCTCAATATATCTACTTTAGTCATATAGATCATCCCTAACTATCAGATGCCCGTCAAGAACTATAATTTCCAACATGCCATCTGTCTTCAGCAATTAAACTCAAGGTTGTTAAACTCGCGATTTTGTTTAGAGCTGTTAGAGGCTTTGTAGAATTAAAACATACAAACGTAAGTTTCTACGATCTGTTTAAAATAGATTTAAAAAACTATAAATATTCTTACAATAATTACAAAAAAACCTTAAAGTACATGATATAAATAAAGAAATTAAGTTCATTTTCCATAAAAAGTTCTTAATATTATATAATCTAATATATATAGAGAAGAATAAGCAAAGTTAAAACTAAATTCTTTTCCTAATATTATGTTTAAAAGAGAGAGAGAGAGAGAGAGAGAAATAAATTGAAGAGAATCAAACATTCCAACCTATTTTAAGTTATTGATGACATAAACTGAAACAAATAAATTTCTCTATAAACATTGCTACTGAATATTGGACCTGAATGAAGACTATGAACATCTAATAAAAAACAAAGAAGGAGAGAAAGAGGGAAAAAAAAATGGAATGCAATAGGTGAGATGACGTATTGTTCTAATAGTTGATGGGCTGAAAGAAACATAATTATATCTTTTTTTATTTTCTAGGCCATTCAAATTAGATATATAGAATCGATAAACTTAGTTAAAAATATAAGTTTTTACCTAGTTTAACACGTCAATTTGCAATTTTATCAAAGTTTACACAAAAGAGATTTTATACCTAAGTGAACTTAAAAAAACACCCTAAAATCATAAACTTATAGAATCATACAAGTAGCACTGCGATTTTAACAATCATTATTAAGCTATCTCTAGCCTCATTGCTCATAGATTCCATCTAGTGATTCAACTGGTCATTGCTCAACGATTTGATCTTGACCTTCTCAATTGATTGCTGCCTTTGTAATAGGTCCTAATCTCCATAAACCTAAGAAATGAAGAAGATGAATAAAATAGTAGGATCATTGCTTACTCTAAATAAGCTAAACCTTAACATTAATATTTTCCAAATTATTAATAAGATATATAGACTCTAAATATGTTGTCATGTAAATATCTCATGTTTTATTATTATCAATCAATTTGCAAGAGATTTGGTCATGTACAACCTTTTTAATTTTCTTTTATGATATGCAACTGTCTTCTCAATTAGTACTTGATGCAATACATTATTTGTCTAACTTAACTAGATTACCAATAAGACTTTCTCATTAAAACCTACTTCTCATCCTTGATGGGGTTTAACTACTTTCCTAAAGTTTTCTTTAAGCCTTATGCATCATAAACCCCTTGTGCGAACACTTTTCATAACCAAAAATTCCTACACCATCAAACTTTTTAATATTGTAATTAGTGATCTTATCTTTGGTGTGTAAATCATAATTTTCAAAATCTCCATCCTCTCTAACTTATTTTATCACCAATTTGTTAGGATATTTAAAAAAAAAAGCCATAAGTTACAAAAATGTAAATATCATATTTAATACCTGAATCTTGCTTAATTTTACAATTAGATACTTTCAATTTAAAAGTGTTAATTTAGAATTTGAACCTTTTCCATTTTTCAACAATAATTTGTCATTTTTATAATTAACTACCTAATTTACATATTATAAATAATCTTGAAAAGTTTGTAAATAGTAAATAAACATTTTTAAACTTTTAGTAGTTAATTGCAAAAAATAAGCAAAGTTTGGGTAGCAAATATGACACTTACCCATTAAAAAATGTATGAGAAACAAGAGAATAGCAAGTAAAAAGAGGGATTACAACACATGAATTTATGTTAAGTACTCCATAAACAAAAAGTAAAAATCCATGTGTAGGAACAAATAGATCATTGCAGTGCAAACAACAATAGTACAATTAGTTCTCTTAATAATCACATAGCACTATTTCCTTTAACTGAATCTCATAAATTTCTTACACTCGCATTTATTTCACTCTATAAGCTTAACAACATCAATATAGAGTATGAACTAAAACTTCTAATTATTCACTTTATTGTATGAGAAAAGAGAAGAATTGAATTATAATTTAATAGGGATGGAATAGACGTGTAATGATTACTACTTATACATTACATTGTTTAGTTAATATAAGACAAGGTGAAAAATTAAATTAGTATAAAGTCAAAATATCTATTATACTTCCTTTGTAGGAATAGTGAGCAATGTTTCCAAGGAAAGAGCACCTATAGCAAAAGACCATTTATGGCAAAGATGATAAAAACAATCAAATAACAATTCACAAGGGTGGGGACGTAAATTTCTAGTCATTATTTTACGTTATAGCAATTCATAACAGATAGTAGTTTGATATCTAAAGTTCAATTAAACTCCATAACAACTTTATATGAAATAAGAGGTAATTGAAATGTCTATTCTACCAAGTGAACATGTAATAAGTGAGTATATAGATTTCATTTTCATATGTGCTCATTAAATAAACGACAAACAACAGTTTACTAGAGTTATTAAAAAGCTTGATTTACGTTGCGAAATAGATATCACGAAATGGATTCTTATTACCACAGAAAATTCTAGAAATAAATTGGAGAGATAATGTTAGGTACGAACTAAAGCCTTTAAGTGAGATACAGATATCGTTTTCGTATGTAGTGTCAGCGAGGCGATGGACCACGGCTTTAACTTTCACATGTGGGCGTAAATCGAGTAAAACATTATTTATAACTTCATGCCGCGTAGCATTATATTACATTAGGTTAAAAATGTTGTCCTGGCGAGATATATCGACCGATATTTATTTTTCCTAAACTATGAGATGATCATGCAACATCATAGGTTGTCATTTTTAAACTATAAAATGAAAAGGGAGGCCAACGTTAAATCTACAAACTTTCTTAAGGAAAAGGAACCTTAGTAGAAGGTTTCATTCAATTCAAGCGATGTAGATGGGGTAATAATTATGAGAGTAACTATCTCGACTACCTTCCTTTCTCCGGCCATTTTTTCCTGTCTCACCTGTGCACTGAGTCACAATAATTTAATTTCAGAAATGGATACTCTAACAATTCAATAGTTGAAATTTTACATCTTTAAAATATCTTTTAACATTATTATAATATCATTTTTTTATTATAATATTAACCATTAATTACACGTAATAACATTCGAAAAGTTAACTTCATAAAACTTAAAATATGTAACTTTAAAATTTCCGGATCATTGTCTTTTTCACCCATTATCTACCAAATGTCTTCATGTATTTGGTGAGACACAATTAAGGAAAAAAAATTGCAGCATAAAATCATCTTTTTATAATATAAGAACAAGTCCCATCAAGCTTAATACTCATTATCTGAATATTGAAATATTTAACCTCAAGATAAGCTCAGTTTTCAATAAATTTTATCATTAGTTGAAGTTTTGTCTCATTAAAATAGCTTATGAATTTATGATTCAACAAACCATATATTAGAGAGAAGTTGAATAATACAATAGACTACTTTACATTTATGTATTTTAGAAGAAATGGCACTGCTATGAATTCGAGGAGAGAGTTAAGAAAAAGAAGAAATGAACTATCATGAAATGGAGGAGAAAGACTAAAAAAGAAAGGATAAGGAACACAAGAATTTTATTGCAATGGTCAAACTTGCCCTTTTCTGCTTCCTTATATTTTATGAAAAGTAATTAGCAAGAGGCAAATAAGCTATGCATGGAGGACTTATAGGTGATTTTATATATTGTTTATTATTTTAAAGGGGTGTAGAGATGAGTTTTTGAATACACGAAGTCATTTACATTTTACAAATTATAAACTTAGTCTATTATAAATACAACCTCCTATATTTGGTCTATATATGCTTAGCTCCTACTTTTGAATTTGTGTGCCATTTAGATCCTTGATTTTAAAAATAAAAATAAATATAAATATAACATCAGTTCCATGAAATTAAAATTTCAAAATTATAAAATATGATAGTTCCCTTGTTTATTATTTTATATGATTTTCTAATTTTAGTAATTATTTAGGTAATTTTATTCAAGAGTAACATAGTTACATAGGGATTACCAAGTTTTCGAAGATTTAAAAACTAACCATTAAATTTTAAAGACATTATACTAAGTGAGACAAAGCAAATATAGGAGGGTATATCTTTTAATATTTATAAAATGATTGTCTATAATATGACAGTTCAAGAGACTAGTATTAGTATCATTCTCTTTCAAAAATTAATTTTTACCAATTTAATTCCTATAATTTCCCTTCAAAATTGAAAGTATGCATTATTATCTCCCAAAGTGATGAAGTTTTCATTCCAATAAACCCATAAATTTTCTTCATCTTGACGATTTTAACTTTCCTAGACATAAAGTTCCCCACTTAGCTAAGGAGATTGAATTTGAACAAATCGGGATGGAGAAATCTAAAAGGTTTCTAATTTTTATGGCAATTATCATTTTTAACATAAATTATGATTGACTAATTTTATTTTAGATGCACACGTAGGATGGGTGTCTCCTTGCATCCATTCAATTATTTTAGGGTAAATTGTGTGAACACTTCATGAAAACTTTCAAAATTGTATGAATCTCCACTTTTTTTCAAAAGTCAACATTTAGAACCCTCAAACAAACTCGAGCCCTATTTTCTTTGCTATCTAAACTACCATGTGTAAAGTGAGCTAATGTGAACGATAACTTGGCAATTTATTTTATATATATTATTAAGTAAATTAATTAAAATAAAAAATAACTTAAAATAAGAAAAGTAAAAATCAGAACTATGAGTTTATTTTGTAAATTGTTAAAGTCAAACCAATCTCCTCATGGAAAATACACTAAATAAACATATATTACATTAAATAAACGTATTTTTTGATGGAAATAAAATTAAACCTATAATATATGTTTATTCATCTTTACGGGCTCTAGTATATATAGCCATTAAAAGATGAGTTTATACATAAGCATACTAAATATATATGTATACATATATTTATTATTTTTTCAATGAGTTTATATATATATCACAAACTTCATGTAGATGTCCTAAACACCTTTTTCTTTTACCCTCTAAGATTGAGTAAATATTAAATAACAAATATTACACAAACTACACAAATCATGATATAAACATATATCATATATGTTTATTTAATGTAATATATATATATATATATATATATATACATATTTATATTCTATACGAATGAAAGGTTTGGATTATACATTTGCGAGTACGTACTTATATATATATATATATATCATCCATATATAGAAGGGTTGGATTGATGGGTATATATATGAGATAGAATCTTTGTTCTTGTTTTTTTACCATAATTTGTGTACTATATATTTAGTCAATGTAATATATATATATATATGTATATACTTTATGTTCTTTTTTTTTAATTTACAAAAAAAAAATCTCACAATTATATTTTATTTATTTATTATTTTTAATTTTAATTGATTGAATTAATAATATATATAAATAAATTACTAAATCATTATCCATGTCAAGTCACATTATGAGTGGCAGTCTAATTAGCAAAGGAAATAGGGCCGAAGTTTGTTTTAGAGGTGTTAAGTGCCAACTTTTGAAAAAAAAATTAAGGATCTATATAATTTTAAAAGTTTCTAATGCATGTCTCCACAATTCACTCATTATTTTATCTCCATTCCTTCTACGAAAACTTATGTGAGTTATTATTTTCTCTTTTCCCAAGAAATGCTCATCAACAATGCAGGAGGATAAAGAAGCTCGACAAAATTACTTAGATTCCTTGGAAGATACCAACCTCAACATGTCTTGTTCAAAGCCATTAGATCACTCAATCCACAAACTTTTCGGAGTGTTATGCCCCACCAAAATCCGTATCTAGACGGACATATGATACAGCTAACATAAAACCCTAAGTCATACAGAACCACATTATAGCCCTGGGGATGTTGTTGCAGAAACACAGCACTGCTTGGTCCCCTCCTCCGTTTTCCCTCTCTATCATCTCATTTTCTCTCCTCTCTTCCGCAGCGTTGTGTGAGTGATTGGTGTGAACGGCAAATAATGTCTTCACAGCCATGAATTCAGTGACGTGCAGCTGTCTAGCTACTCATGCACGATAGAATTAAATGGAAGAAGAATCTTTTAACGGCAATAAATACACTTTTGTCTTAGACGACACACACAAGTAATATTCCCCGGTTGATGAAAATTATAAAACCTAGGTACTCCCATAACTAAAATTAACCATGGAAAATCGAAATAGAGGGTATTTCTATATTACGACAAACTTTCCGCCACAACCCCCACCCCCGCGAAGTTATTCAATAGGAAAAACGAAAATAAGAGGATAATTTGTAATGAAACTAGTTTTGGGATTTCTTTTCCCATAAAGTAATACGATCAGTGATATATACCAAGTCAAAGAATCTAAGTAGTAGTTATTAATTTTAGGAAATTATGATTTTGAGACTTTTAAACACATGGATTTGAACAATGGAACAGCCAGCGACTAATATATGAAATTTAGACTATAGAATTATTGGTTTAAAATCAATCATTAAAAGCTATAACCAATTTGGCACAACATTCGTTTATTCTTGATTAATTGTTTTAAATGTGCATTTGCAAATATCTAATTTATTCTTCAGCATTACTAAACTAGGGTTAGTACTTAACAAATGGAGAATAATAATTGGAATTAATATAAACAGCACAAAAGCTTGAAGAGAGAGATACTATCAAGACTTAAGATATACAAGAAAGAGACAACTCTAGGTTTGAGATTTTATCTTATAGGCTTTGGTCCTTTCTTTCTTTTTATTGTAAAAGATTTCTTAGCTAAAAAATGTAGTCTTATTTTTTATTTCATTCATATTGTTTACAAATTTTTATAAGATGTATGTATAATACCCTAAAACCTCAAAGTATAGGTTTCAAAGTAGGTATAAGGCACAAAGACATCATATAATACCCTATCCTGTGGGGTGCAATAACTGAGAAATTATTATGCAAAACCTATCTTGTAATCCTTAATGCCATCTAGATCCTACCTAATTGTGTTAAGTATAGATGGGTAACTTGTATAACAAGGTTACTTGCTCACCCAATTAATTTATAAAAAAACTAGATAGGGGATATCTTTTTCTCTAAAGAAGTAGAATTAGTGATATAACAAATTAAAGAACCATAGGTGCAAATTTGGATCAAGAGAATTTAACGACAAAGTTTCGAAGGATGGAACAGTTTGTGTTACTATATATAGTTTAGAGCAATAGAAGTCTTAGGGCAAATTTAACATGAGAAACTACAATCTATGGCATTAAAAAGTAATTATATGACTACAAAAGAAGAATTAAAATGCAAATTAAAATTTTAGGAGAAAAAATAAAATTTTCATGCGAAGCTTATCTTAGATAGGTAGGATATTAGTTAACTAGCACCTAAGATAGTAGGTTAAAGTAACAAAATTGTCAACTACGACTGAATTCCCACTAAACTAAGCCACAGATTTAGTTGACTAGGAACCAACTTATTAGTCAACTAAAGTTCCATTTAGTCAATAAATGTCTCTATTAGTGAATCACCATTTCTATTGGTCAGTTAAACCTTTTTTATAGTCAACCCTTTGATTGACACCTCACAAGCAAAACAAATTTGCATGCACTTTCATTAATGATCCAGTTAAATTTAAGAAGTTGATTATATGGTTAATTAAGGTTACAATGACTACTAGCACCTTCTTAATCTATTTGCCACTTATGTTTACAAGTTAGATATATTATCTATTGTGAATTAATCACATCTAAAATATAATTACTAATTCTTGTGTATTAAGTTAATTAACAACATTTTCACCAGATGTTCAATCTAGGGCATCAAAATGACACGGTTTCCATGAGCACCTGCTTTTAGCTTGGAGTAAGGTTAGCGAGTTATTCATTGGTTTTCTACAAAATCGAAATATGAATCTATTTCGAAGTAAAAGGCCTAGGTTAGGATGTCATATGAGGCACTTTACCAAGTGTCTACTCATGATTTAGAATAAGACTTAAGATTGTAGGTAACTATTAAGAGTCAAAATACAACTAATCAAAAGCTTGAATGAATAAATAAGGAAGAAGTGGTCGAGCACTTACTCTTAATGTATGGGAGTACATATGAACTATGAATCAATTAACTAAAATTAGAATAATAACCAAGTTAATAAAATAGAGAAAGAGTTAGGATTAAGTATAAAGAGTTGGAGTTCATAATTGTGCTAACTAATGAATTGTTTATTAGATGAAGCAAGATAGTTAATAAATGGTAGTGTGATGTGTAGTGATTTTTCGTATAAAATTTCTTAAGTTATTGCAAGTGATTTGCTCGATGTATGTGATCATTTGATAGGTAAAAGTTTTTTGCAAAGCTTTTTGCTTACCTATTATATGATAATATATTTCAGGTACCTGGCTAGATGGGTGATGATAAGCTCCAAGAGACATAAGTTCATGATGCTATATAACCAAATGTATCCTTCTTGTGATAGGCCACTTTGTTTTATCTTATGGATTCAAGTTGGATAATAATTATATTAATGTAAATAATGGATTGCTATAAAAAGTTTTATATGCACCTAATAAATGCACATTCATTATAGTCTTTAAACTGAACATTCTTTAAGTATTTTAAGGCTGTATTTAGTACTTAAATATTCCACCAAATAAGATTGTGACTTCATGTACTTAATAACTTTATCATGTTAACACCATATTGAGCTTTTTAAAATCTTATTTACAACTGTAAGAGAGCCAAATATTATTATCAAATATAAGAGAATATATCCTTAAGATTAAAATATACTTATACACCAAATGAAGATGAAAAACTTAAATCTAAGTAGCCTTTGTGTTTTTTCTAGAATGCCTCAAGGGTACCGACAAAGATTCGGATAACTAAAACAGCCTTGTGGTGGCAGTAAGGAAGTAAGAGTTTGTTTAAAGCCTACAGCTAATATCCAATAGGGACGTCATCATGTGTCGTCTTCAATATTCAAAGCGTCTTTCGTGACTAACCACTCAAATAATGATGCAACGATTGTTACCAACCACAAAACATCAGTTATCGAAACACAAGGAATATCTTTTGGAAATGTGAAGTTGTGAGGCCTTAAACCGGGGGAGAAAATTAATATATATTCATTGATGTTAATACTCATGTGTTTTGACAATTAATTTTATTCCTATTTTTACATATTAAAATTTTAATCTTAAATCACTCGTTAAAAAGTTAAATTTTTCTCTCTCTTTTTTTTTTTTCCTTGTTTGTTTTGTGTGACTTTATCATACATCTAATAAAGGGTTTAATAGATTGTAGTGTCTGCGTAGTCATATCCTCAAACTTTGACATCACCGACAGCGTATGTGCATGAGATGTTCCACTTAATTTTTCTACAAATGTGTATTCCTATGTTTGGTATTTGTCTGGAAACATGGAATTAATAACATCTCAAGTGGGAGGAGGAGAGAGACAGAGACAGAGACAGAGAGGGGATTGACGTTTTTTTAATTTTATTTTGTTGAGGTAGGTCATGTCGTGTTCAGTGCATGGGCTCGGATTCCAACTCGCCAATCAATATTCATTATTTGCCTTTCTTCTCTTATCCTGAACAATCCTGAATCGACGGCTCTCTCTCCTCTTCAAAATTTATAACTGTAGCTGTTGTATAGCGACAGTTCTTGAAAACCCTGCTAAAAATGTGTTATGATTAATGCTGCTTTCAAATGGAATTTAAATCTCGTTTACTTTGGATCAGCATCAGCAATTTGATACACAACTTTTCAATACAAAACATAATATAATTATAAATAAGTTAGATTAAAAGTTAAATATCTTGGCACGATTAACAAATCTACAAACATTTTTATAAAATTGGTTAAGTTCGAAGTTTAGCATCCAGAGTAGTTTATAAAGGTGCAACTCGTTAAAGATTATGAAACTTTTAATATTTCTTTTAAGTTTCAAACTTAGAATTTATAGCTCTAGTGTAGTTATCTTGTCTAATTGATTGTTGTATATATCTATTAATTTAGGTTTATTTCTACAATTTTGCGTTAATATATGGATTATAGAACAAAAGTTTATATCAATAAAACAAACTCATTTGGATCATCAATTTTGCTGTTGACCAGAAACGTTGGCAAAGTCGTCTCATAGGCAAAGGTTATAGTATTAAAAAAAATTAAAAAAAAAAAAAGTGTTATGTTCTTGGGACAACTTTTTGTTTCTTCAATTGTATATTTCAACAACTTTTAGTCTACAACAACAAAATCTTGCATAGCAAGAGTCATAAAAATGAAATAATATAAAAAAAAAAGGATGTTGTTTTTTATACCCCTTATATATCAAGTAATAGAATTCTAAATCATTGAAACACCTTTTGGTATAGCGGCTCAAAATATATCGAAACTTCGAAATTAAGCATGCTTGATTAAGTCAATATTAGGATAAATAGCCTTTTAAAAAGTTGTTAAACCAAGGGACAAAACCATATAGTGTTTCACACCAAAGTAAACAATGCCTCAATAAAAGAAATTTTAATCGAATCATTATAAATGGTATTAAAGTACTTTACCAGCTGGAAAGGGCAAGTCCTTGCCTGGTAATGATCTTAAGTCCCTTCTCGATAGCGATTTTGGATCTATGTAACGAAATTAACAAAAACGTTAATTTTTTAAGAGGAATAAACTGTAATAGCCCTTATATATTAAGTGACAAAATTCTAAATTATCAAAACATTTTTTGGTGTAACGAATCAAAGCACATTAAAACTACAAAGTTAAATATGCTCAAGTCAAGTCAATCTCGAGATGGGTAACCTCTTAGAAAGTTACTGCACCAAAAGACAAAACTTTTATATTATACTTTTTTCTGTTACTTAAATATATAGTTAATAATAATTTTATCAATCGCCCACATAGAATCCAATATGCTACAAACTAGATAGTACTTATAAAATATTTTATTAATTTAAATACAACAAAGTTCAAAAATACAATCTAATATTACAAGTTGCAAGATAGAAGAAATCCATCAACATGAAAAAGAAAATATAACAACATCAATCACGAATAATATATAACTTTTTTTCTTTTAAGTTTTCCTTTCATTTACCTTATTTTTTAGAATTTTTTACAATTCCATTCTTATTTTTTAGGGAGCAACTCAGCCCTTAATCGTACAATTAACTTACATTTCTTTAAATCTAGACAATTAAAGTAATTGTGAATTAAACAGTCTAAATTTAAAATAATGTAAATCAAGAGTAAGATTAAAGCAATTCTATTAAAATAAAAAATAAAACCATAAAAACTCTCAAATTATTTAGGGTTGGATATGCAATGTTTTCTATTTTTCTTCCTCCTTAAAACAATGGGACCCTAACAATGACTTGCTTTTAGCCAGAAATAGCTTTTAGCCAGAAATATCACGTAGGTTGGGAATGGGATAACGAACTTAAACTTGCACCCAACTCCACTTACGTGTTTTTGTACAACTAGGGTTTAAAATAATAAACATTAATTTTATGATCTTGAACAAAATAACTTTTATAATATAGCATACTTGAAGCTAAAAATGGATCAATCTCTTAATCATAGCAGAAAGTAGGGATGATCCTTTAGCATAAACGGTTTCTCTTCCTTAACATTTTTCACCCTTTATGTCATGCAAACTTTGATAAATATTATTTCTACAACCTTAAATGGGCAGAAAAAAGGACCTAGTTATATCTATTTGACTTTTGATCCAGTACATCCATCACATAACTAAATAAATAAACCAGATTTAATGTACTATTAAGTAATTACTTGTATTCAAATAATTATAATATAAGTATTCTACAAATTGGTCTATTCTATAAATTAAAATAAATAACCATAATTTACATAGAAGGCCACATTATTTAAAAAATATTCCAACGGTTTTAAATTGGCATCTTTTATTTACCTGTCACAAGCCTTTCCGAAATTCGAAACCCTACGGCGATAGTTTTAGGATTTGTCTGCAATACATGTAACTCTTAACAACTACGATTGCGGCGGTTGAGTTTAAAAGCGACAATGAAGATCCTTTAAAACTGTTATGTTTTATGATAACTTAGAGAGATGCTGTTACTGAATTGTTATGGCGGGTTTCCTTTTCATTAAATATGATATGTAATCGGCTTACTATAGGATTTAATTGTGAGTACTATCGAAATTTCTAGCATTTTCGGCAGGTATTTTAATTTTCTACTAGTAATTACGGCTAGAGTAAAAGTGGCCATTATGGTTACTAACCAAAAACAGAATATTTTTACATCCATGACTGTAATAATTACGCAGTGCTCAATTTTATTCTTCATTCGCAGTGGCAACATGCATCTAGTGTCAATTGTAATTACACGGTGTGAATGGATTAATGGCATATAAAAACCAATAAAATTATAACACATAAAAATATTAACCAACTATTATTAATATGTGTTTAAATATTACAATGACATGCTTACTATTTATCAAAATACATAGTATGTTAATATTAATGAATTTTTTTCAAATTCTATAGTCTTTGTTGGGTATATTTTAATGATAAACCATAATGGTTTATATGCGTTGATAATAATACTTGTTAATAAAATTATCATATATATAATGTAAAGTTCAGATAAAGTGATTTAATAAAATTATAAACTACAATGTGTCTGATTAAGTATGGGCTTTTTTTTTTTTTTTTTTGAGGGTTTGGAATGGTAGTAATATTAAATATGAACAAAAATCTTAGCTTCCATTCGACTTAGACAACTAAAAGTTTGGAGCTTGGAGCTCCATTATCACTATATAGCATATAGTTACTAACAATGGGAGAATAAGAGATAAGAGTCTTTCTCTTTTTACACAATCCAAAAGATAAAAGGTCTTGTCTGATTAAAGACAAGCAAAAAACAGGTGGAGAAAAAAAAAAAAGAAATAATCTTGATCTTTATGCTCAATCCAGTGCCACTATTTAATTCCCTTAGCATCACTTCAATCTTTCAAGCCTTGAGCTGGGATAGCTTTCCCATATAGGCAGAAATAACATGATAAAAAGCAAATTTAACGTGAACATTGTGTTTCAATAAGTAGTGAGCTGCCAAAGAATTAAGAGAAATTTCAACACGTGAGAAGCCGCAATCAAGGCTATAATGTAGCCCTCAAAAAAGCCCCCAAAACCCATATTCCTACTGAATCTCTAATCACTTCACCAATTGCTGCCTTACCAAAACCACTAACAACCTATCCATTTATGTATAGGCTGATTGGTCCCTGTTTTGGTGGAGTCCAAACCACATTTGTTGTTAAAAAATTTTCTACAATCTCTTTCAAATTTGATTTAAAATTCATTGTATCTGAACTATTAAACTAATTATGTTGTCAACTATCTAAATTTAATAAATATTAAATGAATTGTGAGATTAAAGGCTGAATCTATCATATCAAAATAATGAATAAAATCATAAAAGTTTCCTGTTATTAAATTCAAAAGGACCCATTCTAATTTTCAAATCGGGAAAATCCCATTTACAAGGATGGCTTCCCTTTCAAGTCACTAATCTATATTTATTTGCGAGTAATACATTCCTCTAACATCTAAATACACTAATTAGTATTACTAACGGTTAATATGAAAGTGAATCCAGTTTAACCTACTATGTATTTATCCATGTCAAAATTAAATTAAATCTATTCCAACTTTCATACAACTCAGCATCATTTTCCTCGAGTTTTATATATTTTGATTCATAAACAAGGAACCACAAAAATTGGACAATGATAACATTGAAGTAATTAAAACAAAACAGATAAATGAAATTAGTTTATCAAATCAAATCTAATCCCTTAAAAATATCTAGTTCATTCTAAACTATAAACAACATGAAAACGTGGGAAAAAACAATATTATAATAAAAATAAAAGGAAAAGAAGACACTTAACGGGTTTTTGAGCTCTATTCCATCTTCAAATCCATCTTCTCCTGGAAATCTTGGTGTTTCTTAATCTTAATGTGTTCCCAGATTACTTATTTGTAAAATGAAAAGAAAGAAAAAAGGAAGAAAATTTTATAAAAGGAGGAGTAAAAGTGTGTGTCTCTCTCTATTCTACGTGCGTATAAAGAAAAGAAAAGGGAAAAAAAAAAAAGGAAGGAAAAAAAATGCAAAAGCCTAAAAATAAAACCTCTGTGAGTCAATTTCCACTGCGTGAACATAAGCTCTTGGGCTTTGACTTTTGTCGACTCCAATGAAGTTTCGGACAAATGACTTCAGTTCCTGGGCTTATTTTATCTCACGGTCGTGTGGTTTTTGTTCTGCTTGGATAGTGATCATAGTTTCGTCTAATCTTTGCATTTTTATGTGGATATCCTATTTCAAGCAATCCTTCTTTCATTGGAAGTACAGAAACACGTAAATTAGCGTAGGTAGTATAGATTCGAGATCAAAAAAAAAAAATTGAATTCGCAGTTAATTAATTTCTCTTATAACATTGTGCTCTAGTATTTAGCAGTGGACTATTTGCCCATATTATTGAGACCTATCCTTGCCTCCAGAGCCACGATGTGTAGCACTTTGGATAGTATTTGCGTATGGCTGCTAAGCTGATAAGGAAGTGAAACTAGAAGTTGCGAGTTTTCTTGCGAAGAATATCTTTCTCTGCTTCATCGTCTATTTTTCCTGTGAACACACACAGAGGGATAAAACAAGCTAAGCAATTTAAGTTCCACCTGATATTTTGAATATGATTTAATTATAAATGAATCAAGCTGAAAACTTCAACTATTAGGGTAGCTTATTAAATAGTGTTTGTGTTTCACTCTCTTTTAACTTGTGGAGCTCACCAATCTAGTTGAGCTCAATTGAAGATTGGTAATAAACTTTAAAAACTTTTATTGAAGAATAGCAGCATTAAAACTTTTTACTGACACGAAGTCACTAATATGACAGGGCCCTGAAATGTAAATACTTGCTAATTCATAGGAAATAATAAAAGTTATGTATGATATGTCTATGAAAAATCAAAATATACTTTGTGCTTATTTTGTTGCGCCATTATGATAAAACATAATATTTAATTTTTTTTTTTATTCATTAATAAGAAAAACAAGGGATAAGTCCAAACCGCTCCAATCGCCAGCACAACGTTAATAAATAGCAAGAAAAACAAGGGACAAGGGCATCGCCATTGACATACCTAACAAACACAAACACTTAAAAACTAACTATTATACTTTAAAATCAAATCTGTAATGCAACAAACACACACATATATTTATATATAGGTTTAGGATTTAAAAGTAAGAAAAATACATACTTTTTCAATGTTCAAAATAAGAGAGAGCGAGAGAGTTATTTGAGATAATGATTATTCAATTCCGCTTTGTCATAACTTTTGAGGTTTGGTTTTAAAAGCTATTAGAATCTGTAGGTAGGTTTTTTTTTTTTTTTAATTGAAACCAAATTTCAGCTGTCATTACTAACTATAATAATGCAAAATACATATGTAATATCCATAGTTTTTCAAACCACTAAATTTTAGAGTTTTCAAAAACATAATTTGTTTGAGTTCAAACTTTATTAACATTATAAGAATTATGCTATTTGGATGAAAATTCTCATATTGAATCTATTGAGAGAAAAAATTTTCACACTAATGGCGATAGCCTAGATGTTTCAATTTATGCTCCTACCTATTATTTGGATATACCAAGAAATATATAGGTCTAATGAGGCTACTATGAAATATTTACTCATGAGTGGAGCAAGCTCTTCTATTCTGGTTCGTGGTTTCTCTTAACTATATGGTTTGTCTAAGGGAGAGATCAAGCTTCAAGAAATAGTGAATGGTCTTATCAATGCACAAATATATAACTCTCCAAGAATTTCAATTACACTTATATTCATAACTGTAAGAATTAAATTCAAGCTTTCGCCAGCCCCTTCTCATCAATAGACTCTTGACGTATATGAAGGAGTGCGTACGAATAATCAAAGGAACTTTTGTATAAACAGAGGTTTGGTTTCTATACCTTTTTTTTTTCCTTCCAATTGATTACAATAAAAAAAAAAAAGAAGCAAGCCCTAACCTTTTGGTTTATTTAGGTGCATTTACCTCACTCACTCAATTTTATATATTTACTTTCCTATTGTTCAATTGGATCACCAATTGTTATTTGAAAACAATTGTAAAAATGTATATGCTTGATGCAATTAAAATAACATTCTAACATCGGTTTGAAAAGCATTCAATATTGTAAAACAATAATCCATACATATTGTAAGTCCGTGTACATATATACAAAATCAAAACTAGTTTACTAGATTGTTTCTAAGCTAAAATTAAAACAATATAGTGTTAAGATGCATCTATGCAGTAGAGGGTACTCAATCAAATGCTAAAGAAGTCACATGAAGCTATCCAACAAGCTTATGTCCATGAAACAAAACGTCCAAGACTTTTTTTGATGCACATCTGAATTGCTGGACCATGTATAAAGTAGGAAAAATGGATGAGGTAGATTTTTCCTGATCTTGAGGTTTATCAAACTAGATAACTATAGAGCCATCTTTCTTTTTCATAAAAGTAAGATCAGCCGACTTAATGGGCATCGTATTATGATGACACTTTTCATATCTAGTCCTCATGTTGTAAGGAATATTTTTAGGAGATCTGCTGTAGACATCTACTTTGGGGCATGAACTACAATAGGAATCTAACTAGAATCCATTAAAATAATAAGAGCTTCTTTACCTTTTCTAGATTAGGATAAATCAAGAGAATGATTTTGGACTCGATACACCATTTGATAGTGAAGAATTGCTGCAATGGATTTCAAATTCAAAGGTGGTCCAATGATTTGTACCTGAACTTGAAGAGCTTCCAATAACTTTGGATCTACAAGAACAAGATTGTAATTAAGATACAGTGTTACAAACACTGTTCCAACATTAAGGGTTGTTTCAATGGTGCTAATACCTACTTGTTGATACTCTAAATATCTTATATCTAAGAGAGCCATCCTAACTACCATTAGTAACCCTTTTCTTCCATACAGTGTCAAAGCCAATCTTATCTCTCCAAAATGAATATGGGTATATTCTTTAGATAACCACTGCCTAGGTAACTTAGGAGGAATTTGCAAGGTCACAAACTATTTATCTTATGAAGCTCCAATGTGATATTGGCTAAATTTAAAAGATTGGATGTACTCTTTGCCTTGCTTTAAACTTAGACTAATCAAAGATCTAAATAAAGATTTATGTAGCCTAGTAAAGGCTGAATATGGATTAACTAAAGGTAAAGAGGTTCAATCTATTTTTTCTTGATAATCAAAATAGGATACTTCATAAAGATAATCTATCTTATTGGAATGAGATTGTTTAAAATGGGTATCTAAGTTAAAGGTAGCTATAGTAGGATTAATGAAAGTTAGAGGTAGGTTAAAAGTGCTTATACTTGAGTTTTCTATATTTATGTTTTCCATCATGTTATAAACTTTTCTTACCTCCTAAAGAAGAGAAATTGTTTAGCTCTAATACCAAATGACGCCCATTCATACTTAAGATCTAAATTCATATAAACAAAAACAAAAACAATATATAGTATCTTTTCTAATCTCAAGTCTTAACTAGTTTTGATATGGGCCTATAGTTTCCTCTTACCTTCAATGGTGTCTTACTTGAACCTATCTTTTAGCCTGAGAATAGACTAAAATACTATATTTGTTATTTGTCAAATCATATGATTCATTGTCGATATATAGGATCATCATAAAAAACAAGTATAAAGCACACTTTGAATCTTGGAAGATAACCAAGAATCCAAAAAATTTCTTTTTATTAAGATTAGGGGAGATAGGGAGAAAGTTTAGAAAGCTAAGAGATACAAAATACACGATATAATATTATGGAAATCTAAAGGCTATATTTTATCTTCTATGTTATATGAGTTCTCCTTTTATAGACTATTGATGACATAAACGGATACATTACATATTAAATATGTGATAGATAAAGTCTACCTTATAAGGCAATAATACATAAGCTGAAGACATATAAAGGACAATAATAGTAGACACATAAGCATACTAAGCATAATAATATAGATGCATGCTTATAAAGCTGATAATATTCCTCTAACAGGATTCTTTTAAGGTTTTAGTCCATGTCAAAAGTAATGGGCTCATGATATGATGACAAATTTGCATCATCAAGATTTTCAAGGCTTTGATTATATTCAACTATCCATGCTTTATCCTCCATCCTATTAAGGTCTTACTCATATTCTCTTAGAGCTTAGCGAATTAAAGGATTAGTGTCTTAAGAATCTTCACTATAGTTCCATGGCACCCGTGCTTCAAAGGCTACTAGCCATATATCTTTTGGAATGGTTTGATTAGCAATACACATTCTTTTCTATATTTCCCTTTATTTTGAATCATCTTCTCTGATATCTCCTTCAAAGCCATCAATAAAGTTACAATAAAATTTTGTTGGTTGATATTCTATCCATTGTAAACCCAGATCAATTATGAGCTTAAATTTGTAAGGGATTTCCTCTCGAAAATCTTCTTGTTAAGTCATTAATCCATGATGATATGATTTCTTCTCATTCAAACAAAGATTCAAACCATTTCATGAGATCTATTAAATGGGGCAAATGGTTTAATCTTAGGTTGAACCTCATTGTTTGTAAAAATTATAAAGTCCCATGTGCTAAGAACTAAATAGCTATGGTGTAATGGTGTAATAGATACCAATAAAACCTTATAAGCTCTTCAAGAAATTTTTTGTTCTCATGGAATCTCCAAACATGAGGATGGATAAATAGATATTTTAGCTATAATCCAAATGGATTAAGATTTGATCCCCCCATATTTTCAAAAGATTAATGTTTAATTTTCCCATATCTATATCTTTCTTTTCTCAACGAATCTTCCTATTTCCACCATCTATCTCAATTTTGGAGGTCCATGCACAAAAAACTTTCTTAGATTGTACCATCTTAAAGGAAAGAAATTGCTAGATTGAAACATGGTAATCATCCCAAATGCATGAATATCACCTAAATAAGATTTGTGGGATAAATGCATTAGTATTCATTTGATTAATTCTTGAGACTCCTTCTAAGGTCTAGAGAGAAAATCTATTGCATCATTCTTTCTCCTTGGGTGCTTGACCTCATAAAAGTATTTAGAAAACCATTCTTGTCACCTTAATAACTGACAATATAGCATAGTTTTTAGCTTAAACTTAAGCATTTTTGGAAAGGAACCCATATCCATTTCAATTTTGAAATGAGATCCCATAAGATAATATCTAAACTTCTGAATGGCATATATGACTATTAGGATCTCTTTAAATGTTGAATAATAATGGATTTTAGAGTCCTTAAACATTCCACTCTTATGGCCACAAATTTGCCCACATTTTTCTCCTTGTTAAAGGAGAATGGCTCTTTATTGGTTATCACTAGCATCAGTTTATAGGATAGGCTATGTCACGCCCCGAATAAGAAGAGTCATAACAGTCCCGCCGTGTAAACTAATCTAAGATAGAAGCTGACCTTACAGCTGCTATCGTAGACGCAGTTTACACAAGGCGCACAACTCAACCAGCTTGAAACGTCTGTTCTGATATCTGTTAATATCCAAACCTGTGGTAGAGTTTTTACAAAATACTTGTTCTATACAATCTGTAGTTTAGTACTACAACAGTAATTATACAACATTTCACATCCAAGGGTAAAGATTACAATCAGAGTCTTTTAAAAAAAAACACTGGTTATACGATTTATATACAATAAGTTAGAAAACTAGTGAGTTCCCAGGGAATTCCCATTTAGTTTTCTTCAAAACTTAAAGACAAAGCAAAAGCTCAGGTTCAGTTAAATTCCTCGTTCCTCACTTTCCCACACAGCAGCACACTAACCTGAGAACGGTGGTACCGGAACATCTTTTACCTTCACTCAGCACCTGCAAAAGAGTCTGTAGGGGTGTGAGCACAACTAGCTCAGTAAGTGGGGCGGAGTCAGAAGAGTACTATACAATCACAAATAAGGTTAATAATTATGATGAAATGCAATGCAATCACTCAAATGAAAACATCGCACAGTGTTAACCGGTCCACTGTGAGGTTAGAGAAATTTCATCCGCTCCAACCCGGATTGAGGAGTTTCATCGCGACTCAAGTTAAACCAAACCCGGGCTTGTGCAATGGAGAACACCCCCCTCCCAAGACCGCCTTCGAACCACGGCCCCCAACCTTGCCGCGACCTCCTCGCCTATCACTTAGTTCGACTAAGGATGGGGAAAGGACCATTTCAGCTATCCTCATCGAAGGAAGTCAGTGTTTGGCTTAACACTCTTAATCGTTTCCCCTAACGGGTGATTATGCGTGACCAATTACACTTTAGTCGAATAATCATTAGAGATAATCAGGGGTGACCAATAAGTTCACACAATACAGAATCCATGCAAATATGCAGAACAGCATACCAAGGAGTTGAACTCCTGTCACAACAGAGTATCATTCACACACATAGCATGCGCATAATCATCTAACTACAAACACAACCAGAAGTACTCTTGGGTCTCCGGATACTTTTAAAATAGTATCCAAACAGCGGCGAAGCTACCATCCCAACTTACTTGTTCAGACGTTCGTTATTTTTTACTTGAATTGTCAGCCGTCTTTGGAAGGTCCTAATTACACAAAAGGTCTAAATTTAGTTTTCGTAATAATTACGAAAACATTAAGGTTTAATCTAAAACATATATATTATTTCCATAATATACAGTCATGTTATTAAATTATTAATTATTAACATTGTACATCATATTTACTACTACGTATTATATATCGTTTTGATCGTATCGAAACGTACTTTTTATTTATTAATTCACGTTTTGATTCCGGTAGAGTTACCGAAATGTGTATATTCTTGAATATGTTATAGATATAAGCTAGTTTGCTTAAGGTTATCCGATTTCAACAAAACTAGTGTTATTGAGTTCGTATAGACTTAACGACACATCTTATGAGTCCTGTTCCTAGAGATGGATTTTAACGAATAGTTTGAATTTTTAATACAATTATACATAATTATATAAAAACGACCGTATTATGCGAAATTTACAGTTTTAAATTATATTTTATCCAATTTGTCCTTATATTGTAATAATATAAGTATTATTCAATTTTAATATACCTAAAGTACATCCCGATCAGAAAATATTAATAATTGTAATAAAATCTCTATTTAACCCAATTCGACCAGCAATCCTATATATAGGTTTTATTTAAGTATTTTACTCATTTTAGTCTATTAATATTACAAATACACCCCGACTTGTAATTTAAGCTATTTTACTTAATAAATTCGTAGTAAATAGTTTGGATTACCTAATAATTCCCCGAAAATTTCTATGGACTTCTAAAAATATAGGGAATTCAATTATCACTCGGTTTCAAGTTTTTGACCTATTGCCTATATTTTCGTATTGACGATTTTACCCCCTAAATTTGATAAATTATCCAATTATAATTCTTTTAGCATCCAATTAATTCCAATCTGACTCAATACCATTATTATTTATTATAGATCAGTACATGTCCATTTCATCAATTAATTTCATAATTTCCTATTAAATTCATAATTTCAGCCTATTTTCGGACCAATTTCAAGCCTAAAAATTCAATAAATATTAAAATTATTCAAATAAAAATTTGGGCTACGTAGCAATTACCCATATATCATACACATCCTACACAAAAATTTTCAGCTAGAAACAATATCATATAGTACATTTATTTCACTAATATATATTCTGATGAATTACAGATTTCTTAATAAAGTATATTAAATATTACGAATTTTTCAAAAATAAAAATATCACATGAAAGCATGTCTAAAATAACCTAAGTGTAATTTTTTTCATAATTTTCTGGGCGGATTTACTATTTTTTAGAAATTATTGAAAAACAAGGCAGAAATTTGACCTTGGTGTTCTTGGGTGCTCCGGTGGCCGGCGGCGACTGGGCGGTTGTCGGACAGCTGGCGCGGTGGGTGGACCGTGTGGGGTTGGCTGGGTTTCACAACAGATCTACTCTAGGTTAGGTTTCCACACTTTCACTAATTTTTCTGTTTTTTTCTAAATTTGTTTTTTTTTCTACGATTTTTTCTAATTTTTCTTTCTTATTTTCTCTGATTCCAAATTGCTAAAACTATCTTGTTTGATGATCTTGGCTTTTTATAGTGCTTCAAAGTCAGTTTAAGGTTTTTTTTTTTCTTTATTTAATTCATATTTTCTTTTCCAATTTCTTTTTTTTTTTTATGCATGAGGTGTCCAAATATTACACCTTCACCTTTTGAATCAGCATTGCAATTTCATCCTCCTGCCACGCCTCCTTCCAATGTTATTTATTTAATTTTTCTTTTTCTTTTATTAAATAATTACTTAAATATAAATATTATATGTTAGAATTAATTATTTAATTAATATACTAAGTTATATCTTATGTAAATAACACGTGAAATATATAACTTCACTCATATAATTAAGTTTCTAGCATATCTTTTATTTTTAGGATACATTCTAAGGTTAATTTCATGAATTCAACACAATATATATATAATTACTCAATTTAAAGTTAATTTACGAGTATAATTATTATTTGTACCGGGTATACTAAAAATTACGTGTATTTTTTTATAGTAAATTATACTACGTTATCTCATTTTATAGCTCAATTAACTTATCTCTAAGTTTTCGTTGCAATCTAAGTTCAATTTTAGGAGTTCTGAACATTTTAGGGCTTTAGTAAATACTCCAATTTCTAAGGGCAAAATTGGGATTTCGGATCATTATTACTAAAATCTAACTTCACTGTAATATCTCGACTAACTTTTTCATTCTAGTTGCAAAGTTTGGGCTCAATTGGATAAGTTACCCTAAAAGTCCTAAATCTAAGCTCGGTTATCCTAAACTCAATTTTGGAAGCTTACAGGCTACCCTCATAAGGGTATCTTCAATGATGGGAGCTTCTGCAGCTCTTCCTTCAGTAACTTCACTATTCTTGTTTATTTTTCTCTCTATGGAGGATGGTTTTTATTAAGCATTTTTTATAGAGCAGCAATGTACTAAGAGATTTTAGGAACAAAGTCTCTCATATCATTTACTATCCCTAATAATTGATGAATTTGCTTAGTATTTAA
This sequence comes from Lumnitzera littorea, assembly GCA_024138015.1. Taxonomy (NCBI): domain Eukaryota; kingdom Viridiplantae; phylum Streptophyta; class Magnoliopsida; order Myrtales; family Combretaceae; genus Lumnitzera; species Lumnitzera littorea. Next base: position 93,961,868 of record JAMXBB010000001.1, on the reverse strand, counting down.
ATCTCTATCTAGGAACTTTTGTAACTCTTGAGAAATGTTAGGCTTTAGTTAATAACAACCATCTTTAATCCTCATACTAAGAAATTCCATCTTTGTCTAGGCAACTTCCATCTTTTCCTCTGAGAGTATGATTCCATAAGAGGTTGTTGGCTCATAAAATTGTTGTACAAGCTTAGTAGGGGATGATTCATTTGAACTAAAAAGAAGGATATCATCTATATAGATAATTATACTATTTAAGATAGGCAAAAATATTTTGATCATTACCTTTTAGAGTAGTGACAAAGCCGTTTTTAGCCAAAAAGATAAAGCCTTCTATTGATAATGGTGGTTTGGCATGTAGAATCTTGTTTTAGACCTATCATCCAAATGGATACCTAGTTGCCAAAATCTTACCTTAAGATCAAATTTTGAAAATATTTTGGCTTAGGTAATATTCTAGAATAAAGTATTCTCATTGGGCATTGGAAACTTGTTGTCTTGGATGAAATAATTGAGAAGTTGATAATTAATAACAAATTTTAATTTTTCCCTAGCTTGTTTAGCTTTTTTGTTCACATAGAAGGCCTCGTAGGCCTACTGTGAATCTAATAGTTCTATCAATCTTTGTTGAAGTAAATTCTGGCATTCTTCATTTACTAGCCTAGCATGTTTAGGATTCATACTTGAATGACTTGCTTTGGTCATATTGATACCCTCCTTTTTCTTAAAATTTATCCTCACAAAGAATTCTTGATTCTACCATAATAGATGGTCACATTTCTTCAAGAATTTAGTGTAGTTTTTTGCATAGGCTTCTGTTACAATCTCAAGTATATTGAGCTCTTTAATTGAATAAAATCAAGGGAGTTTAGTACAAGGTTTGAGATTTTTCTTATACTTAATCCCTTTTGGATGAATCTTCATTTGTGAAAGTTTAGAAAGAATATCCTAGCCACCAACAATGTCTTATTTGGTAATAGAGATCCAAGTACTAGAGTAATGATGCTATATCCTGGAAAAAATTGAATTTTTATAGGCTTGCTCTTGAAGTGTATGTGGAATTCCTTATTAGATGCTACAACAAAATTCCCCGTATGTAGAATCCAAAATTCTTATGGGATAACTTTAGGATTTAATATGTTTTTGGTTGCTCTAATATATAAGAATGCAAGAACTAAGATTGGCTTGTCATGGTGAAAATGTGAATTGGGACAAAAGATGTACTAATACTCATAATCTCATCACTAACAGAGGGTTCCAAATGTTGAAATGAATAGGATTCATCTCTTAAATCTACTCAATCTAGACTAGATGTATCGAAATACACTTATAAAGAAAATAGATTTTTTTTAAAAAAAAAAAAATTCTTCATTTACTAAAAATAAGGGTTCAAGATCTCATCCTCCTCTATCCTTAAATAATGCTTTACATCATCTTCTAAGATCTCTTATTAGGACATTGTTTTGAATAGTGTGCTATCTTGTTGCAAATATAACATCTGTTCAATTTCTATCCTTTTTTGCTTTTGTTTCTAAGATATTTTCACTTGGTGGGAATTCTCTTCCTTCTTCTTCTAAAATAGTTTCTAATCTTTAATTTTTTGAAATGCTTCTTCTTTTTTTGGAACACAATTGCATTCTTGATTAGAATATCTACACTTAATGACTAGATCTGATTTCTTACACATGTCATCAAAGACATCACTTCCTTGGATATAATCTTCTATTATCTTCCTTTCTTAACACATGTCTTCTATGACAATGTAGAGAGTTTATTGGATTTCTCCAACTAATACATCAATCACCTTTTGATTCTTCAACTAAAGGTGCCTTTCTATTCATCTAGTTAAGGGCGTGGAGATAGAAAAAAGGAATATTGGCTTCAATATGTAATTTGCTCCAGGTTGATAGAATAGTTGGACAATTTTCTTAAAGTGTTAGTCCAAATCCTTCTTTTTATATGAACCGCATCTCCTTCCATGAAATTCTTTCCTTTTAATCTCTTTTAAATCTTCCAAATTCCCAATAAAAAATTGGTGTAGAATTCTTATAGCTTGGTCAAAGTTTTTTAAGCCTAAGAAACAAATTTGGTTTTGTTTAGATACAGAATTCCACCAATCTTTGAGAATTCTCATAAATCTACTAACAAATTTTATCAAGATTTCTCCATAGAAAGGTTATGCCAAAAATTTTGTTGATATCTAAGAATAGAATTCTCGAAGTCTTTCTGGCCATTTTGATTAAGGAATATCATCTAATGTGAATGTCACATTAGACTTGGATAATTTCTTTGTAGAGACACTTAATCTTAGATCATAAGTTTTAGATTCTATATCCTCACAATCCTCATTACTTCTTACCATTAAAATAGGTTTTGTTAGGCCAATTGTAGTAGTACTTTCTTTATTGAAGAAATTAGATGCATGTTCAAATTCATCCTCAATATTTGAAATTGGAATGTCATTTAAACTATCCATATCAATTGAGTTGTCCAAAATCGAACTACTCTAGTCTTCATCTTGAAAAGTTTTTAGGTCTACCGATGCATTGCTACTTTGTTCGATCCCTACTCTTGGTATCCCTTGAGAAAAGCTTTCATAAGATTATCTTGCTACTTTACCATGCAGACTCCGAATCTGTATTATAGATCAGTCATTTCATCATCATCATCATCCTCTAATCTTTAGGTTTTATAGAGATCCTCGAACTTCTGCTCTATACTAGAGGTTTCCTTTATTTTTCCTTTTTTTTTTTTTTGAAAGCCTCCATCTGTCGTAGTTGTTCCCTTAGGTTAAAGAGACTTTTCTTTTGAAGTTCTAAAGGCTTTAAAAAAGAAATTGAGGTTTTTCTAGATTTAATAATCCCAGCAAATATATTAGATTCTGCAAAGGCCGATGATGGAATATATGAAATTCCTCTCTGCTTTGCTTCTAGCATCTCAATTTGGTTTCTTAATTTCTTGATTTTAGACTCCTTCTAGTTAATATATTCTTGAAGACTCATACCAAGTTATGGTTCAGCTTCTTTTATTTCTTCGAGCCTCTTCTAAAGGAGAGTGATCATTTTAAGGTAGCCATCCACCTTTTAATTTACAATAGACAGTCGCTATTGAATGTTTTCAATATTAGATTCTATTCTCTTAAGCATTTCATTATAGGCTAAGGCATTGTCAAATGCCAATTTAATATAGCTTCTGCTAACTACTCTTTTTCTAGTTGCCCAAAGCATCTCTTTCTATGAGATCTCTAACTTTAGAGATATGATAATAGTTTTCCACTGCATATTCCTCAAGACATGAAAATTCTTTGTCTTCCTCAGTAAGTGTTGTAATTTGTGCACAATGTGCCAAAACACTTTTGATGTATTTATGCATATTATTTATAAAAAGCCAGTATTTATTGTATTTATATACTTTTATACTAATATATATTTTACAATAAAGTTACATAGATAATTAGAGTATTTATGAAATTATAATAAAGCTGTATTAGCAATGAGATCCCATGACACCATATTATCTAAAAGTTATCCTTGATTAAATTAATATCTAGAGAGGACATAGATAGTTAGACTAACACGTTATATAACTAAAATTTTTATCACTGGACCGAAGGAAAAATATCTAAGTTATATAAGTAAGTGCCCAAAGTTAAGTAGGTTCATTGGACACAACCCGCTAATTGAAGACACCATATGTTTAATGTCATTAGTCCTTCCTCTATATGAACGTGTGTAAATAATCCCTAAACTCGAGACTTTTATACATCCTATATATAGAATGTTATGCTTTGATATCATTAAACGAAATTTTTATTTGGATTTTAAATAATAAAATTATTGGGTGTAACATGAAATACAGAGAGGATAGTGATAAGTCAAAATAGAATTCATCACTCTCTTAGATTAAGAAATTGATATTCAAGGCCCCTTAATAAAGATAATAGTAACTTATAAACCCATGGCCATAGCAAATATTATTGAGTCTATTTTATTTTCGAAACCAAGTAAAATGATTAAATATTGATGACATGACATGCAATTATTTAATCAGGATATCATTTGATAAAGAGATTTAATTACATAATAATCAATTCATAGTTATTTCTTGTCCATACCTTTTTTGGTACGTTAGATGACCAATAACTGTTGCTAGATGAATTTCTCTTACTTTTGACATAGCGGGCCTTAGCGGGGGCCCACATGATAGGCTATTAGCTCTATTTACCTTGGTTTACGTTTAAATAAACATTACTTTCGTATATAGAAACCTAGAGAGTCACACAATATAGTACGATTAATGAAAACAAAGTTTTTGATAAGAAATTTTAGTGGATACTAGAATTTGTTAATATTTATTTCAGAGCTAGAATAAATTGATCCAAAATAATAAATTAGAAGCAACTTATTTTACCAAATAGAATATATTCGTGGTTAAGTAACTTTTAAAGATTATGTATTTTATTATTGGCTTTTCATGAATATGTAGATAGAATTTATTAATTCCATGTTCAATTGCAATTGAAAAGTTATTGACCATTAATTATATGTTTAATTGTTATGCAATTGACATGTTATGGCTATTGAAAAGTTTATGAAATGAAAAATCTCTTTCATTATTTTTAATTAATGTTTAAAAAGAGAAAAGGCATAAAAAGAGTTCTATGATTTCTATTTAAAGAAACACCTAACGAAAAGGTAAAAAAGAGAATATTACATTTCACTTCCTAGTTTTTCTAATTATAATCTAAGCTATCTAGCAATTTAAAGAATTAAAAATTGTTTTTGTTAACGTATGTGTAGATATCACTAAAAGGACTATGTTTGAAGTCCTTGTAGTGAACTGAACACATTTTGAAAATAATAAATTGGATTCGGATCACCCTAAGAGAAGATGGTACTTCTTATTAGAAAAAAGGTAATTTTATAATCTTTTATTGATATATATTTTTTATTGCATGTTACACATGAATATTAAGATAGGTTTTATAATAATCTTTTTTATTTCCACTATGTTCTTTCATTTATAAAACCTAATGGCTGGTTGCATCATAAAGGAAGGGTCTATGGGGCCTTTCCTTTAGATTGTGATGGAGGAGAATTATTATTCCTATTTGATTGCCGATTCTGACTGGACTATCTAATAATTTTGTCAACATACTATTCAATCTCAAAGTTTGATGGCTTAGAAGAGTCATTGATACTCATCCTTTTTTACTTGGAAGATAATGCTCCATCATCTCTTCGCTTCTTTGGTAGCAGTTGTTCTTTTAAAATCCATTTCAATTGTGATTCTGTGCTGCAATATCTCCAATTTATTCTCCAATTAAGAGGTTTTAGAGTCAAATTTGTCTTAGCTTGCTTTGGATCAAGCCTAATTTCGATGCTTATATGCCTTTTCTAAAAATTATACAAGGATTCATTTTTAGGCTCGTTGTTTGATTTTCATCTAGGAAACTTATCTTCTCTATTCTCAACTAGTGGTTAATTCTCTTAAGGATTTTCATAACTAACCATGTACTACTACTTTTGATAATCTTCTCCAAGAGTCCCTATGGAAGGATCACCATCTTGATACCTCTTCAAATGAGAATATCATTTTTTCTTCTTCTTTCATCCTTCTGGAGGATTATTAGGAAAATTTTTTTTGCCACATGACATTGAATTGATAGTTCTCATCAAAATAGCAATGACCATTAAATGAATCCTTGAAAAAATAGATAAGTTTGCCTTAACTATCAAAATATTTGACAATTTGCTACAGTTGCTTATCAACCTTTAGAGCCTTATAAGCTTCCGATGGCTAAACTATGAATAAAGTGGGAAAATGGATGAGTTGGATTTTTCCTCATCTTACGGTCTATCAAACTAAATGACTACATAGCTATCTTTCTTGTTCACAAAAGTATAATGAATCGATTGAATGGACATTGTATTATGATGGCACTTTTCATAACCAATCAACCATGTTGTAGGGAGTATTTTTAGGAGATTTGCTCTAGATCCGCTTTGGTGCATGGACTACTGTCTCCATAAGATTTATGAGCAGTTCTATCAAGAGTTAATAATTATGTCTCATCATTCCAATTAGCTTTACACTTGTTGCGTGATCTTGCACCCTACGCTACTAAATTTAGGGTTTCAAAAAAGGCTTTTCTGTCTAGGTCAAACTTTATGATGAAACTACAAAAATTAAACAAAGTGATCCTATAGAGTGGTCTCTCAATTAGTGTTCATAGAAGGTTTAATATCTTTATTTATTAATAAAAACCACTATCTATCAATTTTAGTTCGTTATTTATCAAAATCTTAATATTTAAGCTTTAAAGGATAACTAAACACTGGAGATGAGTTATTTTCTATATGAAAATAAGGAAAAAAATACACAAAAGTTTTTAAATTTTACTTTATTTTCTATTTTAGTCCTTAACATTTCAAAATTTTTATTTGAGTCCACATTTGCAAAAATTTACAAATGAGTCATTCCATTAGTTTTGTTGTTAGTACCTGATACATAGTGCAATCTAATTTGTTCAAATAATTGATTTAATTAAATAATTAACAATGTATATATTATTTAAGTAAAACTAATAAAAATATTTAAAATATATAGAAAAATAATTAAAAATAAGAAAAAAATAAAAATATGGAGAATTAAATATATTTAATAATATATATATACTTATATACATATATATAAGTATTAATATCTATATTTAAATAGTTTAATACAAACTTAGAAAAATTGCAAAAAAATAAAAAAGAAAATTTGAAAAAAGAGCCAATCCAGCTATCCCCTACCATTAGGTGAGAAAATTTCAATGAAATAGTAAAGTGGGTTGCAACCTACTTCAAATAATGGGTCGTATGACCTATTAGAAGCCTAAGTTAGCTACCAAAACACCCAAAAAAGAAAAGAAAAAAAAAGGAAATGCAACCTAATCTCAACCTCATCAAGTTTCACTTTTATTTATTCTTTTTTTTTTTTTTAATTTTAAGTAGTTAAAGGTAGCCACCCACCATCTTTGGGGGGTTTGCATGACCTTTCCCCCCGTCCCTTACCCCTCTCTCCCTTCTTCTTCCTAATAAAGAGCAATCCTTGATAAGTCGCACGACCCATTGTCTCCTTTAGTCGAATCTAACAAGCCCAAGACTAAAAGGTGGTTAATTTTTTTTTTTCTTATTTTTATCTCTTTTCTTTTTTGAGAATTTATATTCATATTTCACTAATTTTCTTTTTCTTTTCACTTTTTTTCATTTTTCCATTTTTTATTATATTTTCATTATTTTTAATAGTTTAATATATTTTTAATTACTTTATTTAATTTCCATTGGCTATTTATTATATTATTTACATAATCAAAATATAGGTGTCAATATGATGTTGACACGTGTTGTTGTGTAATTTAAATCTAACGTAATCTATTAAAAGTACTTGTTTATAAATTTTTATAAATATTGAGGACTGAAATGAAATTTTTGAAACATCAAGGGTTGAAATAAAAAATTAGATAAACGTTGAGAAATTTTTTTTATTTTTCCATAAAAATAACAATGAGTAAAATTTATGTAAAATTAACATAAATTGTTATATGTACATAAAAATGCTCTAAATATATACAAATACAATAAATATTAACATAAAAACCTAAATATATATAAATTATACCAAAAATACTAAAATAATACAACATTAATATATTAATTTATAAAAAAAGACTCTAGATTTGGTAGGAAGTAGCTTAAACATGGAGTAACTTAATTAAAAAGCTACTAAATTATTATAAAATTTACAAAAAATAAGTGTTTGACACCTCAATTTATATTTTTATGCCACTTAGCACCTTTGAACCAACTTGAAGCACTACAAATACCCTTCAAGCTTTACTTAACAACTACTACGTCCATTAGTATAACATTCTGTCTCACACTACTAGCTCATCCTACAACTCTGTTTACATTATTAGCATCATTCATATTATTCCCATTATTTTGTGCACCTAAAGCACGAGCTTCCAAAACCCTAACTAGTTATGTTGCTCCACCATAAATGTTCATACCATCTCCATCATTTCATACAGCATCAACTCATTCAGTGACTCAATAGTACTAACAAAATGCTTTCATCTCACATCAACCATAATCTCTGAATTTCTAATCAATCTTCCTAACTCTCATCTCAACTACCATATTGTGATTTCTTTTTTTTTTTTCTTTTTTCTTTGTAAGAACCAAAATTTAAACTCAAAAACTAAGGCACAACTTACACCTTCACAAACAATCACTCTTTCATGACTACACCACTAATAACCACCATGTACACATCACCATACACCGTCGATGACTATCACCAATCACATTACCATAGCAACATAAGGCTATTATTGCATTCACACACCACTTATCACCATACTTTAGGTTCTTATGTTCACCATAGCACTATGCAACACCTCTTCACTTCATTCTACATAAGTGACACATTATCATTAGAATTCTAATACCTAGAAGATACCTCTTACACCACTATATGCATAACATTAAATGCACACCCACTCACCACACTCAAGCATATGACCCACCCTATTCAAGCAACTAACCCGTTACAAACATGTACCCTTGGGATTACCTTTGAATGCTTACAGCAATAAGCACCATTAGGTCAAATGCCTCTTGAGTACTGAACAGACTAAAACCCCATACTATCACATGCCTTAATAATTGCTTGTATCCCCTAACCAATTAAACAATTAGTTGCTCCACTATTATCAATTAAGTACTTCTCCACTATTAATCAAGCATCCAATTACATAATGAGGCTACCTCTCTTTAGACCCCTTGAGCACCCCTTTCTCCAACTTTTAACTACCCATAATGATTTAAGCACATCCCCCCTCAATAAACCTTAGGCACCAAACATGCACAGCTCTTAATTGAGATTCCATCGCCATAATCTATACTTTAATACTAATATAATAAAGATGAGTATCTATAAATGTAATCACATGTGGATCTCAATTTAATAATAACAATTCAAGAAATCTAGATTTGAATATCTTCGGTTCTCTTTTAGGTATTTGATTTGATTTTAGAATAAAAGAGTCTAAACAATCCCCTCTTAGATACTACACACCAAGAAAACATTGAACTATGCTTAGGTTTTAAATGACATTATGCATAATTGAGATTCAAACAGATGTTTGTTATAGTTAGGATAGAATTGATGACAGCAAATGCAAGAACAACTCTTATTAAAAGATCTCATTGATATCGAAATTATTTAAATATCTTAATATAAGACTATTCACATGACTTAAGCCCTACTAAGTTAAGGGGCAAAGCTATAAAATAATGACATAAGCAAAAATAAAAATAACAACTCAAAAATCTAAAATTAATTAATCTAATAAACTAATAAGGACCAAATAAATTAAATAGCCAAAATAACAAAATATTCCATGTATTATTCCCAATAAATAGTGCCACTTATGGATCTTCATGTGTCTCTATAATTGGTTGGAAAATTTAGGTCCAACAATCTTTATCATTAATTGAATCAAATAATTCTTAAGATAATCCTATTCATCTTCTATGTTGAAAAAAAATCTAGAAACCAAATTCTAAAGCTCTCTAATTATAGTCCAAATAGTGGGACTAATAGAAACTTGAGTCCCCTCACCTATAAGTTTGCAATGAGAAATTTGACTTACCCCCATCCTCTTTGGTAGAAAAACTATTAGAGTTTGATTAATGTAGGGAGGAAAGGTGTAAATAGTAAAAACCCTTAGAATTAGCTTACCTATAATATCTTCACTTTTCTTAAAGAAATAAGTATGAAGGTCATCTTCTCTAAGAGCCTTCTAAGAACCAATCGATTTTAAGGCTTTGAAAATCTCTTCCATTGGTAGATGTTTGGCTAGTGATAAATGGTAGAAGTTGAGAGACCATGGTAAAATTCTTGTAGGATTGGATTTTCAAAATCAAAGGAGATTTTAGAAGAGGTAAATGGATCTAAGAACCTATTGACTAATTTCTTTAGTAGATCTATTGAAACATCTATTTCCCTTTGCATCTTAGAGACTCAAATTCTATTCTTGACTATTCTAGCCATGACCAAGAATGATAATATTTGGTATTGTGTTCTCTTTTAACCAATCATTTTGTTTTAGCTTTCATTTTTCAAGGAAAATCCATAAACTGACCCCATCGTCTCTACCCTGTAAGAACTAAGAGATCACCCTAAGGGTAATTCTTCTCTCTCAATGATTCCATTCAAATTTTATCTTACTTGTTCCTTTAGGTTAAGAAGAAATTGGTTTAGATTATTAGCTAAGGTTTTTCTATCTCCAACCAATCTAACTTTTAACTTGCTTTTCTCATTCATAATGATTCCAAAAACTTATTAATTCTAAACTATGGTTAACCCTTAGAAGTTTAACAAAGCTGAAGTAAGGGTATTATATCTCTACCATACTCTTCTTACTTGTGGAATAAAAGAATTGTCTAAAAACCGCATAGGCCAAAACCTAAAAGATCTTGGTGATCTAGGACTATCAGACTAAGAGCAAGTACTAAATAAAATAGAGCAATGATCAAATGGGCCTTTTAAAAGATGTTAGACAAAATATTGCAAGAAAAGATTCCTCCATAAAGAATTAGCCAAAACATTATCTGTACTAGACAAAATGAGAATAGTGATTCGTTGTCTATTTGCCCACATAAACTTAGTTCTTTCATGCCCAAATTAAATATTCCAAAAGTCTCCATACAAAGTCTATACCAATTTACTCTAAATTACTTCATCCTCACATCACCCCTCCTCCCCCCACACCCCCCTCTCCAACCTCTCACTCTTGTGCTTACCTCACTTCATGTCTAAAAATCGTCTATTTGATTACATAAACTTAGTTCCTACATGCCCAAATTAAATATTCCAAAAGTCTCCATATAAAGTATATACTGATTTACTCTAAATTACTCCATTCTTATCCCATCACCCAACCTAAACCATCTCTCACTCTTGTGCTTACCCCACTTCATGTTTAAGAATCACCTCAAAGGTCTCTCATCGAGCACCACAAATCATCATTAACATCCATAGAGTAAGATTTTAAAGTGTTCCATAAATCCATTCTTTCGAGAGCTTTAGACTTGCTTATATGCAATTGTTAAGATAAAAGATAGATTTAAAGATCTAACCTTTATCATAATGTATAATTTCTATCTAGATCAGTTTATAATAGCTATGCTGGTCATCTCTATGTTCCAAAGCATCAACATATCTCCCTCTTGTCATTCACCTTTAGAACACAAATATCCATCAAATGGTAGGAATTAATGCATAGGGTATGACATTGTAGCATTCTTCTTAGTCTCTAAAATTATGAGCATGTTAGGCTAATACTCATTCACCACTTCCGCAACTAAATTCCTCTTCTTTTCTCTGCAAAATTTGTTTCCCTTATACTCCATGAAATTATCTTCATAGTTCTTTACATTTGAATATGAGCCATGTTTTCATTCTCCATCATTATCCTTACTACCCTATACTATAATGCATGTCCCAGCAACGAGGTTATTCTTCACTTCTCGCAATTTGATACAATGTGGTTTTGGTCATCTACACGACCATTACTTCCTCTCAATTATTGAACAATAAATGATGAATACAATCCTTCTTAAGATACAAAGTTGTTGGCATTATGAAACTTAGTAACTCCATGCCATCTCTATCCTTCGAAGAATGATCTTTATCATTATCTTGTAAATGAATTCTCACTTTCAGAGAATAAAACCTGGATGATAGTTATGATCTAGGTTGGTAAGATTACGATGAACTCATTCATTGTTTCTACACATATCCCTATTCTTGTCTCTATTATCACTCCATTTCCCTTCATTACACTAATTCATGTCCATGGAACTTAATCTTTAGAAATTATTACTCTTCCCACAAACACCATTTTAGTTAGATTGTGTACTACTCTCACCCATCTGTTATCTAAGAGAGCATACAATAGTTGTAAGCATAGCATTATCCAAGGGATGCTCAAAGTTTATTACAATACCCTTATAATGAATGTTGCCATAAGTTTTTGGCCCATTTTTGTAAAGGTTTCTTGCTAAAAACCTTTTTGCTCCTACAATAATTACCCAAAATTTTGTGGTCCAAATATCAATTCAATATATTCAAAATGTTAATTATTTCTAACCATCAATCCTTTCATTACTCATATGGTATGATTACTTTCCTTTCCTCTAATCTAATGAAACAAGATTAATTCTTTATATAGGTGTAGATACCTCATTTTTGCCTTCTATAATTTTATAATCTTTTTTAGGACAGGGAAAAACAGTCTTAATTTAGAAAATACAAAAAAAAATAGAAAATTTGGAAAAGTACAAAAAAAGGTAAGTTAAGATAAATAAGAGTCAATTTTAGGGTCTTTGAATCAATTAAAGAGGGTCATGTCATTTTTAGAGTAAAATAATGTCTAAGTGCACAATCATTAAAATTGAACTTCATTTAAGAATTATTATTCTTGTTTTTAAAACACATGTGTACTCAACTTAATCAATTTTGGCTTGGAATTAGGTTAGTGTTATTTATTTATTTATTTATTATTTTACTTCATCATCATTGTTATTATTATTATTATTAAAAAAAGAAAAAAGGAAAGGGGGATTTCAAACCAGGTGTAGAACCTAATCCATGTGGACAGCAAATAGGGCCAAAGGCCCTAGTGTAGATTGAGGACCATGCATATAGGTGCGAAGAGCACTTGCTCTCTTTTTTTTTAAGCCACACGCATAGGCTAGGGCGCATGGTACATACCTAGCATGTAACCACGCACAACAGCTTCTGTCTCCTTCATGATTTCTATAAATGGGAGAAAGGAAATTCAATGTAATATGCTTCTTTTTAACCCAATTAAATCCTTTTTTTAAGGCAAATTCTATCAAAATAAATGTAGGAATCCAAAGAACACTTGGAGTACTACTAATCGATACCCATTTCTTATCCACATTCATCGTTTTGGAGAGTCAAAATTGTCATTGAAATCACCAGTATAGCTTGAAATCTAAGCTGCATATTCATGGCCAACTTAGCCATTAATGTCTCTTTCCAAACCTACTCGAGCTCCAACTAGTATAAATAAGGCCTCCTCATCCTCATTTCATCATCGGTTTTTCATTTTCAACCATAAAAGCACATACACAAGCTCTCTCTCTCTCTTTAATGCTTTTTCTCTCTCTGCAAAATAACTCAAAATCAAAGCTTTTCATGAAAAACAATTACACAACCAACTTGCCCATGTCGAGAGCTTCTAGTCTCAACCTCTCTTACTCGTCGTTGTACTCCCTAACTACCTATACAAATCACCTAGGGTTCGACCTTCAACCACTACGTAACCTACCACGCAGAACACTCACCACCACTCATCGTCGTCTAAATCTAACAACACAACGAGACTTGCAACACTCCAAAACATAGAGCTACACCTTCCCTCGAGCTCCAGCAATCCCATGCAAAGTTACGCAACCACCAATGTCAACTGCCGCTTTGAAAACCTATCAAACCACCATTAAAGGTCAAGGCATTGCTCTTACACTCATATATTCATCAATAAGAAACACACCAAAATGCAATTACCATTGGAAAAAACCCACTATAGCCACTTGCATCGAGCCCTTTTCAACCACTATTCACTCCCTACTTGCAAACTGACCCAAGCTCGAATACTAACCTGGATCTACAACCAACCCAACCAAGTTGAACCCAAAGACCAACCCACTCCCCCCTCCACCCCTACTTTGGATTCAATCCACCCTATTTTTTTTTTTTAATTTATTAATTTATTTTTTACTTATTTGATGTACAAATTATATTCTATTGTAAAAAAAATGAAAGAAAAGAAAAAGAAAAAAAAAAGAGAGAAAAGAATGAAAGAAAAAAGGAAAATATTTATTATTCATTTATTTATTTATTTTTAGAAATTAAAAATAAATAATAAGACATAAAAATAGAAAATATATAATAAATTTAGTTTTTATCACCTAGAAAATATTTTCAAAAGAAAAAATATTCTCCATTAAACTCTTAAAATTAGGACTTGTAGAATTTCCCAAAAAAATAAACATTAAAAAATTAAGACCCTTTTCTACCAATTTTCTTAAACAAAATAAATGGTTAACATGTAAAGCCGAATGTTTCTCAAAATTAAAAATCACCAATACATTAAAGTTTTACCCAATGAACTATGGAAAGTCTGATCTCAAATAACGAGTAAATAGACACTCATAAGAAACTACGGGACAACTTAAAATATAAAAAATTTTATTTTTTCACTTTTTGTAAATAGTTGTTCAACTTAACCTTTTTGTAGATTCAATTTTATTTGCATGTGAATAGATATTATTCTTTTGAAGTGTATTATTAAAAAATAAACTTAATTTCATAAAGATAAAAGTGGTACCCGATTAGGGTTTAATAGGGTAGCCCTCGCATTCAAAATCTCTAGTTTTAAAACCTTTTCAAAATTTGGTTTTATCAAAAGAATAGTAGCTAAATTATAACTAATTTACCCAATTGGTTTTAATTTATCCTTTTTTTCCTACTCCAATTAAGTGGCGATTCCAAACACTTTTGAAAATAGAAAAGACAACTTTTTCTTAACTCTTAATCGATATTTAGTATTAAATGGATTAAGGTTTAATATTAATTAGATTAAAAAAATAGTAAAAACCAAAAAAACCAAGCTCAACGGTAAGGAATGAAAACAATGTGTAAGGATATGGAAATTAAAGTAAAAAACTAAACCAAGCAATAACTATATTAAAGAATGCCCAAAAAATTCATAAACAAAAGGATTTTCTTTTTAGTAGCAAAAGAATTCAAAACCTGTTGTTAATCTGGCGAAGAACATTGATCGACCTAATACTATATTAAAAGCTTTGATGTCACTTGTTGCTACTATTCTTGGAAAGCAATATCTAATAGTAGTCGAATATCCTAAGAATTTTAATCACCAATTATGCCTTGCGAGATGAGCTTTAAAAGCAATTGAAGTTTGCATTCACTTGTAATTAAAAGGTGTTGTTGACTCAATCAATTCTTAGACTTCCAGTGCATGAAATTGACTACGATCGTAAGTACTTCACTTTATGGCCGATAATAAAACTTAAGGATTTTGAGGAGTCGAAATTGCCATCGACCAATTTCTTTTCAGTGATGAAACAGATGAGAAAGAAAATAAAATATGAAGAAAGATAACCGGTGGCCTCACAATACCGATGAAAAAAAAAAAAAAAAAAAAAACAGCATCAAACATATCAAAGAAAGTAATTTTGGATAATGTAGTATCATTCATGTCTAAAACTCTAATAAAAAGACTATTTTTAGAATAGTAAGATAAAATACAAGCCTTACAATGGAAAGTAATATAATGACTATTGATTAACCACAAATAAATATATATATATATATATATATATATATAACATTAAAAGAAACTAAACAACTTAATTGCAATCAGAAGTTAAAAGTCAATATGTAAAGTTTAAAGTAATCTAGTAAGCTATCCACTCGAGCTTAAATTATACGACGAAATTATGAATATTAGTAAAAATAACCTTATAAGTTTGAATTTAGGAAAATAAATAATTAAATATTATAATATTGAATTGTGAGCATATTATCTGCTATTTATTAAAAATACGTAAAAAGAATTTCAAAAACTAACGAATCGATAAAAATAAATTATGTACACACTAAAAATCATAAAATAACATAAATAATATTTAAGAGTATTTACTTGTACTATATATGATTTACATGTGGGTAAAAATACCTGGAATTACTTAAAATACCTTAAATATGCTAAAATAATACTAAATGATTAAAGAAAATTATAAGAAAAAGTGTGAAATTTCCAAATCTTAGTCAAGGCATGCTAAGGATTAAGGAGAAAAAATTATCTAATGAGAATAGCCCAACTAAAAAGCCAGAAAAGAAGAAGATAAGGGACATTTGGCAATTAGAAAATTAAAGAATAACCCTAGACTTCACTATAAAGTTAGAACATCATCTTCATTCCTTATTTTGGTTAGTTAGGAAGCTAGAAAAATTAAAGAGAGACTAGAGAAATATGATTAGGTAATTTTAGCAATTAAAGCATATAAGGGGATCTTAGACCCGATGACCACTTGGAACAAATCGGCCACCACCAACATACCCTACCATTACTGCCCTACCCTAACAACAACCCTAGTGCCACCGTAAGTGGTTGAAAGTCACCCGATCAAGTGAGTCTGATTTCAATTCAATTTTGTTAAATTTAGTAAAAATACTAAACATGTTTAAAAATTTGGTATTCGAAGGCTTTTATGTATGTAGATTTAGAAAAAAAAAATATTAATTTAGTGAATTTAGATTTGTAAATATACGATACTTAAGAAATCCTAAAATCTGAGCTTATTTTTTATTTAGAAATAAATAACCTTAATGCCCCGTTCACTTGAAAGGAATTAGAATTCAATTCCCCCATTATTCCTTATTACAATGTTTACTTGGATTTTTGTTTCCGAATCGCAATTCTTTAGGAATTCCTATTACGTAAAATCAAGTAATAAGGATTCCTTGACTCGACTAAAGAATTACGATTCCTTATAAAATCTCACATTTTTTCTAAAAATAACATTATATTAATTTAACGATAACCACTAGCACCAGCACCACCACTATCACCATCACTGACCACTACTACCACCACCTACCGTCACCGTCATCACCACCGTCGCCACCAACCACCACCAATACTGTTACTATCACACTACTATCACTCTACTGCCACCACCATTACCATTACCAATGCCGCCACCATCACCATCTTTAACCATCGCTATCATCACCACCATTGCTATCGTCACCATCACCATAACTACCCCTACCCCCCTCACCGCCACTACCCTAGCCACCATCACCACCATTAACCATCGCCACCACCACTGCTATTGACCACTACCATCACCACCACTAAAATCAGGAGTATTTTAGTTATTAAAGTTCTATTACGTGTCTATTCTTAAGTTATTTATTAATCTAACTAAACAAAGTAACATATATTACATCCTTATTACATTCCTTAAGAATTCCAATTATATTCCTTCATCATTCCATTCAGTAAAGTGAATGAGCTATAATAGTGAAGTTTTGAACTCAAAATTTTTATATAGGTTATTTAAAGTATTTAAAATAGTGATATGAAGAGAATTTTCAGAAATTAATTTTCAAAAATTTTAGATAATTTTTAGGCCTTAAAATGATATATAAAAGAGTGATTTTAGGCTTATTTTGGTAATTTAGTGATAATTTGATAAAAATACAAATTTAGCATGTAATTAGGTGTTTTAGGATGTTAGTTTTTTATGTAGTATGATATTTATACTATTTAGAGTATTAGATGTAATTATTAAGGGGATAAAGCTCATACGAGTACCTAAATTTTCATATTTTTTTCATTTTAATATATAAACTTTAAACTTGTTCATTTTAATACTCTAATTTTTTTAATGAAATAAATTGATATATCTATTATAACAGCCATTATTATAAAACTGTAAAATAATAATATAAATACATCAACTTTCATTTTATTTCCATTTTAGTGATCAAACTTTATTTTTTATTTCATTTTGGTATTTCAATTTTTTAAAGAAAGTGAAACAAATAAGTATTCTCTATGACAACTGTTATAGTATAGATATTAATTTATCTTATTTGAAAAGTTAAGATACTAAAATAAATAAATTTAAAGTTTACGTATTAAAATGAAAAAATATAAAAGTTCGAATGCTTCTAAGGACTTTATCCCAATTATTAAGTGTATTATATAGTGTATATATGTAAATTAATAATATGTGAAATTGGAAATATAATAAGTAAAAAATATTAGGTTAAAATTAATAATAATATAATAATAGTAATATACAGTAAATCTAATATAAAATTTAAATTTAGATAATTATATGAAAAATATAATTTTTTCTCACATTGAAAGCAAATTCGATAGTCAAATTAGGATTAACGTATACCATTCGAATTGGAATACTAGTTAGGGGCCAAATACGATATTTATGATACTCAAGTGTAATATGATTAATTTTACATTATGGTTCGAAACAAGTTCTTAGGATTCACATATAACACTGTAATCGAAAACTAAATTAAAATTTAAATTGAAAACAAATTTAGAAACCGATTCGAAAACTAGCTTAGAATAGATCGGTAATAAGTAATACATATATATTTGGAAAATTGAGTCAAAACATAATTTAAAACCTATATGTCATAAGGATATAAGTGCTAAAAGAGTATATATATTATGGGATATGTGAAGACGAGTTGACTTACGGTAAGTTAAGTGAGTGAACCGAGGATTTTAGGTAAGTTAGGTTTAATACATCACTATATTTTGGAGTATTATATTAAAGTACTCTACTTTTAGGTAGTTATATGTACATGTGCTTGTGTGTCTTTAATTACTTGTTGAAAATTGATATTGTGTTTTAGTGATTTGTTGTGAATTGAGTAGTGTGAGATTATTTAGTCACCTTAAATTGAACTTAATTATAAGCTACCTAAATATCTCAATTAGACATGCATTGCAACCTTTTAGGAGACTGTTAAGGTTCTCTAACCAAATACCAACATCTTCGAAAAAGATAGCATTAGATAGAATAATGGTCTTTTCTTCATCCTTAGTTAAACTAAGTAACAGCAGAAGAGGTTGCAGTAAGGATAAGGGCAATGGTTGAAAGGATAGTCATAGAAGGAGCAGTATCTCCATTGCACAAACTTAGGTTTGGTTATAAGTTGTTGCATAAACATTGAAACTCTTCAACCCAGATTAGAGCGGATGAAATTACTCTGATTTCACAAGAACCAAACCATGCTGTATGATGGCATTCTTAAGTCTCCATCCTGACTTACTAAGCTATTGATTACTTATACCCTTATAGATTTTTTTTGTAAATACTGATTGAGATGCTGCGTTATAACTATCTTGAGATTAGTTTCTTTTTAAATTGTCTTAAGGGATTAAGGATCAAACTGGCTGAACAATCAAATCCTTTAGAGTTTTATTATTAACTCTTAGGTTTATGTAATGATCTTGTAATATTTTACTTATCAAACTACTATGCATGTAAATATTTCTTAGGATCGTAAGACAATATAAGTATCTTTATGTAAATATGACTTCAAGTTTCTAGTTATATATATATATATATATATATATATATATTATTAGTAATCTTAAATGCGTTTTTTACTTCAAAGTAAATAGTCGTTGACGCTTTATGTAAGTCATATTTATGATAGTGATTATAAAGTCAATTACTATCATAGGTTAGTTTACACGGTAGAATTGTTGCGACTTCGCCGCTTCAAGGTGTAACATTAATTAAATATTATCAAAAAATATAGAAAAAAAAGATAATAATAACTATATCTAGCCTAAAATTATAAAATAAAATAATTAAATATAAAATCTTTATGGATCGATTATCCCCATCATATCTCATAAAGGTCTAGATTAATCCTCTAAAGCTTTGGCTCAATAATCCTTGTACCATTTGAAGATGGATGATATATCTATTTGATAAGAAAGTATCTATTATCTTTCATGATCAGATCATTATATAACATCATCTACCCCTTCTTTATTTCCTTTTAGTAGTGGAACATGTGGAATTATATCTAATGACAGCTCTACATTAATCTCTTCTAGAACTTTGAAAAACTTCATACTCTTGTCATTTCATTTCCTACAAAAACGCCGTGAAATTCTCTTTATTCTAATCTAATTAATCATGAAATCCCCTTCTTCAAATTCATGATTCCTTGATGAACGTCTATAGCAGACTTATATAATTTATTACTAAAAATAATTTTCCTCTAATTTTTGCACGTAAGTCATCAATGTAGGTGATAAATGATTTATAAGGTTTAGAAGATCTATACAGTAGGATTGGTATAAGATCAATAAAGTGTTTGGGTTATGATATGCCTAAGAGGACAATCATTAGAAATTAATCACAAACACAAGGGAATGGGTCCTTCCAAATATGGAAGAAATAGTAAAGGGTATTAGTAAGGTTTAGCAAAGGGTATTAGTACATCTACCACTATTTACAATGAGAGTACACAATGTCCCATTAATCTTGCATCCAAGGTGGAACAAGTTCTCGCGCTATTTGTCCTCGAGTATAGGACTCACACTCATTACTTACCTTAGCACCATAGTTGTGGGCATGAAGTTACCCTCTTCACTGTAGATAATCTCCTCCTCTTCAGACTGATTAGCTTATCCAAACACCTTTGATTCTTCAATCTCCTCATTAGTGCTATTGACCTCAATGGTTGGCATTTCACCCATTATCACCATCACTCATCTGTTCGGACATTGTGCTATCATGTGTTTATGTCAAAATCCTTGATACTTGAAGTACTTGATTTCACTGGTCTTCCTTCCTAAGCTCTATCCCTTCTCAAACTTGCTTAAGGGTTCCTTCTCCTCAATTCAACTAGCTTAAATAAGTCGGATGTCGCTGGTCTTACTTGCTTCTAATCACACAAGTCTGCTCAGAACAGGTTGACTAAGGGGAGCTCGACTAATTGAAGCTCGAAATCTGCTTATTTAACATTGTTGAATTCTCTAGGTAGCTTAGATTGCCTCATCCAAGGACCTAATTTCTCTGGTCTCAAGGATATCGCCTCTTTCATACTTCAATCCATCGATAAACCTATAAACAATTCAATCTTCTAACTCTATGACTTCACATCGGATCATCAGCATTTGATCCTCCTTACCTTAGCTCTTGTAACCTTTTAAAGGCATCATGCAGATAGTAACTCGATACAAATCTCCTTTTCATCACTCGCTTCATCTCATCATAGCCTCTAATCTCCCTCTCTCTTTCGCGTAGATTGTAGGTTTTTCTACTACAGGGTAGCATAACCTGTGAACTCTAGAATAGCAAGTCTCACTTTAGCATTTTCTAACACCTTATGACACTCAAACTGCTTTTCTATCTTATCAACCTAGTTTAGATAGCCCTCAACATCACCATTACTAGAAAAGCTTGAAATCTGTAGCTTTAGTCCTTCTATTCTAAGAGTTCGGACATTTCTTTCCTCAGGCTCATAGTATTCTTCTTCCTCATCACCTGACTCCTCTTCTCCTTCTTCTATCTCCTCCAACACAAGCCTTTGTTAAGTAGCTCTATCCACCAAGACATTAGCTCAACCAAGTCTACCATTGTCTCTCTTGGGAAATGCATTTTCTCAGCCTTTATTTAGGTCTTCTATAGCTTGTTGTTGTCTATCTTCATTTATAGCAGTTATTAGGTTAGTTACCAAGTCGGTGAGCCTATCTAGTTTATCATCTATAGATTGGGGTGTATAACTCCCTTATTGACCATGGCCATTTCGTGCACTTCTCTCTTGGTTACCTAGGGTTCCTTGAACATTAGGATCTGATATTGTCGACTACTTCATATACTAGCAACCGATCTTCACTTTAAACAATCGACATACCAGCAACTATCGAACGTAGCCAAACTCTAATACCAAGATGATATAGGTTTCCAAGAAGGTTAACAGATGGCTATCGATATCATGCTAACCAAAGGGTGGGTCCAAATTACAAGATGGTTTGAATAATGAATGGAAGTTGATGGTTTAGCAAAAATCGAGCACTAATCCTACGAATATGCACATCATAGAACCATACACGGATTAGCTAACTTACTAGATGTAATGCACTAGTCCAAGTCAAATGGATTACTTACTACAATTCTTGCTAAAAGGATCGATAAGAGTAGGACTGAGTAAGCAAAAACACTTAGCTTGCAAAGGAAATGTTTGAAAATTGGTTGTTACTAATGATGCAGCTATTACATACTACAAGTGTTTATACATCCCATTTAAGGCAAGTCTTAGGTTGCTAAATTTACAAAAAAAAAAAAAAAAAGATACCTATTACAAGTGGTAAATTAATGTTGTACAAGGGTAATTTTGTAAAGCAAATAAAAGAATATTCAAGTTCAAAAAAGATAATATGGATGTTGGTTTCTCAATTCGATGGTCCAAGTGGTACTAGATGGCAAACAAAGCTAATTAGGGCAGCTACTTAGCAGAATGGGTCTAGAGAATGCAAGCTTAAATGGTCACTCATCTATTTTGCCTCAGCAATAGCGCAGCTCGACCTCGATCATTTGTCAGCTCGGTAACATCAATGGCTTCATCTACTTCTATTCGGTTGAGGGTGAATAGTTTAAGGGAGCTCAAAAGAAGTCCTAAGTTTATTTGAATGAAGTGCTCCTCATCTAGGGTCAAATCCTACTTGATGGCATAGCACACTAAAGAAATAAGGCTACATGCTCTTAATTACGTGATAAGTCATTGATTCCTATCACTCAAGATCCTTGAGGCATTCAATACCTGACCCAGCTGATCCACTCTAACCTTGGGACCCCGAGTACACCAAGTGCTCAATGCTTGGGCTAAAGAACATGATATTGAAAGCTACGTTACTTTTCTCCTATCTCTTCCTTCATTAAATGCTATGTGACAAGCTACTGTATGATCTAAGAGTCTAGCCATTCAAGCTATGGTGCCTGCCTATGCTAATAGGACAATCTCTCTTCCTAAGGCTTACCAACCAATAGAAAGGAGCTATCCTTTCTTGTACTAAGCACGCCTTCATATCCAGATCATGTATGAGCCAATCCTTATTCGACACGTTGCTTTAACAGGTAAGCTTCATGCCATATAAATAGAGTGCGAGGCTTCAGGTACAAGGATCCTCTTCTGACTACTCCTTACATTCATTGAAACACTCTCCTTCTATCCTCAATACTCTCCTTGCTAACTTTGGCATTTAAGGATCCTTATTAGCAATACCATAAGGAGCTTTCGTATAGGTCTATTGTTACTCATGGTTATCAGACCACTAGAGAACCACCTCAATGATAGATATTATCACTACATCTAATACTTAAAAACCTATCAAATGGTGGTTCTTTAGTGTATTACAATAATATGATTTATAAACTAATAGTTATTTAAGATGGTTATATAAAGTAATGTTATGTTTAGTATGCGGGAATCAATTAGAATGGAATTGTGATTCCGAGTTTTGTTTCCAAGTTTTATTACCTTTCCCTATATTTAGAAGAACATCATGGAATTAGCCATTTCAACTTCAAAGAAGAATTCAATTTCATCTTTAAGAAGGCAGAATCATGATTCCATTGCTCTCTCATTTATTATTAATCAAATTACTTATTTAACTTTTAATTTAATTATAACATTCAATAATTAAAGGTATTTTTGACAATTACTACTATATACATATTTAATTTCATTCTATTCCACGGATATTTCCAAACACGGGAAAAGATTTGACATTCCACTCCTCAATCCATTTCATTTCATTCTAATTAATTCCATTCGAAACCATTCACGTATACCAAATATGACATACAGTAGTTACCACTTTTACTCACTCCTCCTTCATAAATGATAACTATGATGAGTGGAAAAAAAATTTGTATATTTTTAAAGCAATACATATATGGTTAATTTATTGAATTAATTACCACTTTTTTAGCACTCTTAGAGGAGCATAAAGTAAGTAGCAATACCCAAACTTTCATATATTTTTTTATTTTAATACTTAAACTTTATATTTATTTATTTTAGTACTTTGACTTTTTAAATGAGATTAATTAGTATTTCCGTTATAGGCCATTGTCATTAACCAGTAAGATAATAATATAAGTAAGTCAACTTTCATTTTATTTCTATTTTAATACTTAAACTTCATTTTTGGGTATTCTTTATAATAACTTTTGTAAAAAACATTATAAAAAAATCCAAAAAATAACAATTAACAATAATATATTGTAAAAAAATTTTTTTAAAAAAAAAGAGAGTACTTCCGATTCTTGAAATTTTATTTGCAAATATGGTTTTTGCAAACGATATCCAATCTATATAAGTTTTCCAAATAAATTGTGCCATATGTTATTATTATTATTATTATTAAAAAGGTAACAACAATAACAACAACCACAATAATAATAAATAGAAAAAAATGAAAATAAATTAAAAATGAGTACGTGCCTATGAATTGATCTTATGTTAATCCTTCTAGCTTCACATTGATCAGTCTGACCCAATTTCTTAATTCTTACTTGAATTATATTAACTAAAGTAATCCTTTATATACATTTTAGTGAATTTTCAATTTTTTTTCTATTATTATTATTATTATTATTATTATTATTATTATTATACGTCATATATTATTTGGCTATATTAAAGTTTGCAAAAGTCGCATATTGTCAATAAAAATCATATCAAATAAAAATTCAAGACTCGGGTTTATTCTTTATTATTATTTTCTTTTAAAATTTATTGTAATTATTCATTATTATTTGTTGATTTTTTATAATGTTTTTATAGAGGTTATTACAAAGAATACTTATTTGTTTTAAAAAAGTTAGAGCACCAAAATGAAAAAAAAAAAAAAGATCTGAGCACTAAATTGGAAATAAAATAAAAGTTTATGTACTTGTATTATTATTCTACCATTTTATAATAACAATCATTACAAAGAAAATCTCAATTTGTCTTATTTAAAAAGTGGCGATATTAAAATAAACGAGTTTAATGTTTAGGTATTAAAATAAAAAAGAAAAAACAAGAAAGTTCAGATACTCCTATTAGTTTTATCACCTCTTAGAGGATTGCATCATCCATTAGTTATTCGATAAACACATAAACATTAAAATCCAAAAGTAGCAAGGAAGACGAAAACATAAGACATCTTATTATTTAAAACTTTTAGATATTGCTCTTGTAGATAAGGTTATCAAATTCACGATTTTATATAGAAACACTAGAGAGTCTGTAAGATTAAAATGTAAAGTTCAAAACATAAAAATATAAGGTTTTACTTATTATAATAATTAAAGTAGTCACGAGAATTTTAAAACATATGATAAAAATAAAGAATTAAGAAATTAAGCTCACTTTACATAAAAAAAAAAACTCTTAATCTATTATAAAAAAATATAGAGAAAAAGGACAAAGGATCTAACTAAATTCTTTTTCCATTATTTTTATTTTTAAAAAGTGGTGAACAAAAGGAAACCAAATCTTTCAACTCATTTTGAGTTATTAATGACATAAATTGAAATAAATTATCTACTTGTAAACTTTACAACTAGTTAGGACTTGAATAAAGGCATCAAACAAGGGATTAGGATGGAGAGAGAGAAAAAAAAAATTGGAACCAAATAAGAAAGATAATGTGTTATCCTAGTATACTCTAGAGTTATTACTGTATTTTAAGTTATAGTATAACAATATGGAATTTTAATATAACTATTAGGATACATATCATCTTTCCTATTCAATTCCTTTTTTTTTTTTCCTTTTTCTCTCCCACTAATCCCTTATTTAATGTCTATAGCCTTTATTTAAGTTTTAACTCTAGCCGTAAAGTTTACAAGTAGATAATTTATTTTGATTTATGTTATGAATAATTCAAAATGAGTTGAATGATTTGGTTTCATTTGATTCATTACTTTTTTCAAATAAAATAATGGAAAAAGAATTTAGTTAGATCCTTTGTCCTTTTTCTCTATATGTTAAATTACAAATTAAGAGTTTTCTATGTAAAATGAACTTAATTTCTTAACTCTTTACTTTTATCATATGTTTCAAGATTCTTGTGACTATTATAAGTATATTTATAATTTTTGAAAATTATTTTATATAGGTTGTAAAAGCTTGTATTTTTATGTTTTGAAGTTTATATTCTAATTGTATAGACTCTCTAGTGTTTCGACTTAAAATAGTGAATTTATCAACCTTGTCCATAAGAGCAATATTTAAAAGTTTTAAATAATAAGATGTCTTGTGTTTTTGTTTTCCTCACTGCTTTATGGAAGCTACAATCTTCTAAGAGAGGATAAAGCTAATAGCGGTATATAAACTTTTATATTTTTTTATTTTAGTATTTAAACTTTAAACCTGTTTATTTAAATACCTCAACTTTTTAAATAAAACAAATTAGTATCTCTTTTATAATGACCGTTATTATAAAATGGTAGAATAATAATATAAATATATTAAAATTTGATTTTATTTCTATTTTAGTGCTCAAATTTTATTTTATTTTATTTTATTTTCATTTTGATACTTTAACTTTTTAAAATAAAACAAATAAGCGTTCTTTATAATAACCTCTATAAGAACATTATGAAAAGTAAACAAATAATAATGAATAATTACAATAAATTTTAAAAGAAAACAATAACAAAGAATAGACCTGAGTTTTGAAATTTTATTTGATGTGATTTTTCTAGACAATATCTTACTTTTGTAAGCTATATATAGCTAAATAAAATCATATATTATATCATTATTTATCATCAATAATAATAATAAATTGACAATTCATTAAAATGATTATAAAGGCTTGCTTTAATCAATTGATTAACACAAGATCAATTTGATAGGCACATACTCATTTTTAATTTATTTTCATTTTTTCTATTTGTTATTATTATGGTTGTTGTTGTTGTTGCTATCTTTTTAATAATAATAATAATAATAATAAATGACACAATTTATTTGGAAATACAAGAAATCATAGAGATTGGATATTGTTTGAAAAAATCATATGTGTAAATAAAATTTCAAGAACTAGAACTACTTTTTTTTTATTTTTTAAAATAGATTATTTTTAATTGCTATTTTTTACACTTTTTATAATATTTGTACAAAATTTGTTATAAAGAATACTTATTTATTTTACTTTAAAATGTTGAAGAACTAAAAATACATATAAAATTAAAGTTGATGTATTTTTATACCGGTTTATGATAACGACTATTATATGAAGATATTAATCTTTCTTATTTAAAAAGTTACAACACTAAAATAAATAAATTTAATATTTAAGTATTAAAATAAAAAAAATATGAAAATTCAGATATTCCTATGTATGCCATAAGAATATTTGGAACCTTTTTAGTAATAAAAAGATAAAATAATATAAGATATCTTTGAAATCTCACACTATGTTTAGCAAGTCTGCAGTAAAGAGGATATTAGAGAAAAGGTGTGGAAAGGAAAAGAAAGGAAAAAAAAGTAAAAGTAAATTAGATTTTTACTTTTGTTTGGAAAAGGTAAGTACAAATGGAAGGAAATATGTTGAAATATTTCTATTTCCGATGTTTGGTATTACCAAAGGAAGTAAGAAGAGAAGAAACAATATTATAACATGACTTAAGTGCCCTTTCAATTTGTTTCCACTAATGATTAGGAAACTGGCAAGAAAAGGGAAAAATACCACACATCAACCAGTAGAGAACCAACAGTAGGATACAAACAAAACATATCATGGCTACAGTACACTTATTTCCCTCCTTTTTTTTTAGGGGTATTATTATAACTTAACATATCTTTTTTGTTTCCCTTCAATTCTACCCAATTTTAGGAAGAAAAGATATTGTCTCTAAAGATGAAAGAATTCCTCCCATTATCTTTATATTCATCTCATTTCTACTACTAATTTGACAAGCCAAACACCTTATTTGTTCCAAACACAGCATATATATAGTCCAACCCATGTTGTCGAAAGATTTAATAGAGTTTAAAGAGTTATATTTCGAAAATAATCCGCATCTCCATCGATTCTGCCATGGCTTCCTCCTCGTACGTGAAAGAAACTCTTGGGGAATTAGACGGACAATCCTACACGACCCTTCTTTCGAAACTCATAGGGGAAGCCAAGTATGTTCAAAACAACCCACCTGAACTTATCCCAGAAGAGGATCGAATAGTCAAACATGTCCTGGATTCTCTCCTCCCTTACAGCACCACCACTGGCGGTGGTCCACTGGTGGTTCGTCACGTGACTTATCATCCTAATAGAGGGAATGTGATTGTGGAATACCCAGGAACAGATCAAGATAAAGTTTTGTCATTCGTTGGTATGCATATGGATGTTGTTACTGCCGATCCTTCTGCTTGGGTATGTTATATTGTTTTTTAATTGTTTTTTTATTGTTGGGTTTTACAAAGATTTGAACTTTGAGGTGTTTGAGCATGTGGGTTAGTTCTGGATTTTGGTTATCAGCATAAAGTTTTGTGCTTATGAGGAGGTTTTTGTAAAAATAGTTAGTATAGGCGGTCATTGTAATGATTTTCTGATATATATGGGATACTATCTTTTAGACAATGAATGGAAGGACAGTGCAATTTTTGCTCAACTTCTGGGGTGACAATTTGTTGTTCATGATGGTGGATTGAGTTTGTGATTTATTTTGCCTTGAATTGGTCTCAGTAGAATTACATAATGGAATCACTGAATTAGTCATTGTCAATTAGTTGATTTATTTTATAATAGTATTATTTGTTGTTGCATTCGGATAATACATGTGGAGCTATCAGTAAAATCATTTGGATCATATTAGTGCCGACGTGTTCGTCTTGTCGGTAGAAAGTGCCAGCTTGCATTTCAACGATATGCTCTTACTTAGCCAAATATATATTGCTGTTCTTCTGTAGAGTTGTGTAAATTTTGGAGTATTTTAGGATCTGGTTTGTCTGCATTTCATTTTGAAGCATGAGGTTTTGTGGTTTATCTTGAAAGAGTCAATTTTATGAATCATATTTCTCCCTTATTTTGGAATTTTTTTTTTATGATGGTCTTTCGTGACACTCTAATATTCAGGTGTTTTGAGGATAAGTTTGGTTCATTATCATCATTATTAGCCTATAAAAGTGTGGAAGATGCTTTTATGATGTGGAAGTACAATTTTGCTAGTTCTGATCTTGTTTGAATTCCTGATCATGATCAGCTCATGTAATGAGCATAATTGATGTGCCATTCACTAGATGGTTATGTTCTCCAGGAATTTGATCCTTTCTCAATGAGCATTGATGGGGATAAACTGTGTGGACGTGGAACAACAGATTGTTTGGGGCATGTTGCTCTTGTTACTGAACTAATGAAGAAGTTGGGAGAGACACAGCCGAAATTAAAGTCCACTGTTGTTGCAGTCTTCATAGCTAGTGAAGAAAATTCTTCCATACCAGGCGTTGGTGTGGATGCACTTGTGAAGGATGGACTTCTTAGTCAGCTGAAGGGAGGTCCCCTGTAAGTAGTCTATATCTCTCAACCAAGAGGTAGTTTTTAATGTAGGAAGGGTTCTAGTGCACTTGTATAAGTATCATATGAAACTTGTCAAGCAGAGAAACAATGATACAGCCTACTGTTGTTATACTTGTGATTTATAGTTTCCTAAATTTACTTTCTATTGCACTCGAGCTCCATGGCTTCCTCTAATATTTCTGTACCGACGTTTCATGTGCTTGGTTGTCCTTTGTTGATGCAGATTTTGGATCGATACAGCGGACAAACAACCTTGCATTGGTACTGGTGGAATGATTCCTTGGAAACTCAAAGTTACTGGAAAGCTTTTCCACAGTGGTTTAGCTCATAAGGTATGGGGATAGAAATTTCCTTGTATTTCACTGCTCCAAATCTTATCTTAGAATTGATTCCATGGAATAGGATTCTCAGTTTGGGAGAGGAATCTAATACTCTGGAATTTCACCACTGAAAGGATGATTTAAGTGGATGTCGACGAAAGGATAGAGCACTAGACTTATTGTAATTATTTAACTTGTCTAAATAACGATAGCCTGCCAATTGATGTAGAAATTTCAAATTTAAAGATACTTGGGAGTTCTGTAATAACTTGTCTTCTATATTCATTGAAACAGTCCATACATGGTGATATAGTTTAGGATCTACAGCAAAAGGTTCAATATAGGCATATTATGTACAAGATAAATCCTCCAGGATTGTGATTCTAGTCGCATAATGACAAATTACCTAGTACGTGAGTTCTAAATTACCGTATAGCATGTGCAATTAGTAATTGCAGACTTGAGTGTTCCTAGCATCCATTCGAAGTTAATTTCATTCAATGAACATTGATATTGCCATAATGTGTATATAGTGAATTGCTGATTGCCACAGTGTAGGCAAAAGGACTTTGATTAGCCTAATGCAAGCAATAATACATATCTTGGTTATTCAACATGCAATTGCATTGAGACTAAGCATTGTTAGACACTAAAATGGTTTTTTTTTTTTTTTTTTTTAACAAGAAAAATTATATACCAGAGGATGATTAAATTTAACATTGCCAAAGAAACAAACACTGTGAAAAGTGATGCAAAATGGGGAAGTCATCATGCTTCCGTCTTAACATTGTTGTTTGTTGCTGATATAGATGCATTCAATAATAAGAACTTAACCTAAACCCAAATCAAATTGACCTCACCAACTTGGACCCCACTTGTTATAGTACTATACAAACAAAAAGAACACCAGATGTTTTTGCCAAATGTTTTGACTATGTTGATCTTGTTCCCAAATCAAACATTTTGTTGACAGATCAAATCGAAAAAATTTTGGGTCCATGGATCTTACCCATATGAAACAGAAAAAATTCCAAATTCAAACATTGTGTTGATATCCATGTCGTTGACAAAGTTGCCTTTGGTAATTGATGCTTGTACAATTTCTAGGTTCATGGATCTCATTTCAGCTCTTCTTCTTGCTTGAGAATTGGCCATGGTTTGTCATATTGAAGAAGAAGTGTTCCACAGATTTAGGGCTTAAGGTTCATAATTTTGGGGATAGGATCATTTACAACTATATCTCTAACTTATTTCACTCAATGGGATCCATGGATGCCACATTAGCATCCAGTTTGGCTCTTAATGTGGAGAAATAGGTGTGTTTACCTTCGAAGCGAACTATTTCCTAAAAAGTAGTGAGAAAAAAAAAATTATCAAATATCATAGCTAAATCGCATTTTGTACATGCAATTTAGATTTTTTCCCTCAAACACAGCCACATGGCTTAATATTGTAAAGAAATCGCATTTGGGTTATGCAATTTTAAAATCGCATTGTGATAATGTGATTTCGAAATTGCACTACAAAAGTACGATTATACTGTGTGTTGTTCAAGTTGCAGGAGCCTTTGTGCAGTTCTTATTGCGGGGGTCTTAGGCCTGCAAAATTGCATAATCAAGTTATGATTTCTAAATTGCGCACATGAGATGTGATTTTAAAATCTCTCACATTCCCAATATGTCAGCCACATGGAAGTATTGAGGAAAAAAGTTAAATTGCATCTCTAAAATGTGATTTAGTTACGATATTTGGCAAATTATTTTCATCCTCACCAATTTTTAAGAAATAATTTGCCTCGAATGAGCGAACACACCTATTTCTCCTTAATGTGCCACAGGGCATATGATAGAATTGTAATAGCTGTGTAATGATACTCTCTATTTGCACCACTTTTCATAATGTTTGTTTCCTGGACTCATTCTACCTCTATTTAAATTTCAACCAAAAGATTCGCCCTTTCTTGTGTAAAATCCTTTGCTTTTTTTTTTTTTTGTTTAATTAATTTTTTATAGTTGTAACTCCTCACACTTAATTCTGTTAGACATGAAGTTGAACTTCAAATGTGATTCGGTAGATATGAAAATACATTCTGTCAAATGCAATTATTTATGGAAGTCCTTGCTATTATACTATAGGCTATAAATCCATTGGAGTTGACTATGGAAGCTCTTAAAGAGATTCAGTCACGATTTTATCGAGACTTTCCTCCCCATCCAAAGGAGGAGGTGTATGGATTTGCTACACCATCAACAATGAAACCAACACAATGGAGTTGTAAGCTGTGATTTTAGAACTTAAATGATTTAAAGAATTTGTGGAATCTTTTCTAGTAATTTTTTGTTCTCTCTTTAGATCCTGGAGGTGGAATCAATCAAATTCCTGCTGAGTGTACAATCTCTGGAGATGTCAGGTTGGTTGCTCTTCATTTTTTTCTGATAAAACTGTTCACATAAAAAATGAATAGCTAAGTTGGTGAATATACATCCCATCATGTTCACTTTATGTGCGCTTGATCCTTATATTTGAAATTGAGTGTCTAGATCCCCAAATCTCTGCCAATAAAGAAAATTTGCTTTTAGATGCTATGTTATTATTTTGCCTTAAGAAAAAATAATAAATAAAGTCATAAAATTAAGGAAAAATGGTCATTAGGAGTGCGAATGCACTATCATTAAAA
This sequence comes from Lumnitzera littorea, assembly GCA_024138015.1. Classification (NCBI taxonomy): domain Eukaryota; kingdom Viridiplantae; phylum Streptophyta; class Magnoliopsida; order Myrtales; family Combretaceae; genus Lumnitzera; species Lumnitzera littorea. The sequence continues at coordinate 93,929,638 of JAMXBB010000001.1, read as the reverse complement.
CTTTGTGGGTCTAAACACCCAGTTTTTGATATAGGCAGGCTAGCACATATGAAGCAAACATAAAAGGGTGTTTTGCGATTTACCCCAACTAAATTCCATGAAATTGTCATCAGACAGGATGTTTAATATGTTCTTCCTTCAATTTTTATGCAGGTTGACTCCCTTCTACAAGTAAGTGGTTTGCCTTTCCAGCTTCTTTGGCTTGGGTTAGAATTTAAATCCTAAACTTCAAAACCTGATTTCCCTTTGTTATTATTCATCTCACTTGTCTAAAATTTTTCTCACTCTCGGACTGTCCGATTTACTGACTTGATGCTATGTCTCAGTGTAACAGATGTTATGAAGAAGCTACAGGAATATGTAGATGACATAAATAACAACATTGAGCAATTAGATTCACGAGGCCCTGTGTCAAAGTATGTTTTACCCAATGAAAACATGAGGGGAAGGTATTTTTCTCTCTCATCAATCTCTTATATGCTTACTTTTGATAAGAAGAATATTTTCTTTTTTTAAGGAGAGGACTAAATTACTGTTATTGACCCAAAATTCCTAGTTCCTTTCCAAATCTAGTTTGGTCTGCCCATCCAAAATCTTTGCTAAAGAACCTAGGGAATGACAACTTCAGAAAGCTCTCCTTTTTCTCATTAGTAAAAGTCTGCTTGTTATATTTAGAAAAATACAATGTCTCTTTTCTCCCTCCACTGAAGGTTCATTGACTTTATTTTTGTTGGAAATTTCATCTTTGCAGTACTAAGGTTTATCATTGGTATTTTATGTTGCTTTCAATTGTAATGATCTTTGGCTTTTAGAGGGACTGATAGGGAGGATTTGGTAGGTGGTAGACAAGTCACGAGAGAAAATATCCAAAGAAGAGATGAAGGCAAAGATGATAAAATGTTTAAACATCCAAAGAAATGATGTGATATAGTGGCTAAGTTTGTCTTATTGTGGTATCTAGGGATTGAGCACACCATTGAGCCATTTTGTTGGTATAGTGAGGATCTGGTGAGAATGGTACATCTAGCTTTCTGCTTGGTTTCTAGCACTTAAGCATAACTCCTTGACACACCAAGATCCATCTCTCATTTTCCCCCAAAAAAAATAAAAAATAAAAAAGAGTTTACAGAATGAAATGGAACTTCAGCACCAATAGAGTGGGAACACCATTACCAGGAAGAAATAAAAAAATAAAAAATATAACCACCACCATCATTTTTCAGCTCACGCTTTATCAATAAACAATTGTATAAGACAAAAAAAGATGGAGTATAAGAGACCAGGTCTTGAACATGTCGATTGAACTTACCTTTTTCTCTTCAAAATCATCTACTTTTGCTGAATGTCATCATTAGCGAGCTCACCAATCTGCACATGCAACCTGGCTCCAACAGGGAAAACAATGGTCACTAGAATTTAATCTTAAGGCATGAAGAGATGGAGGAAGGAATTGAGAGTGAGCTAGAACAACTGCTAGTAGAGACTGAGATTCGTGATCAAAGGGTTATGGTGATGTGGTGGTCTGCACGGAGAACAAGAGGCTATATTGGCGTTTGCGGTGCAGGAAGGACAAGGGAGTTGTGGTATGTTCATGGTTATGACTATTGCCCATGCAGTGGTCAAGAGGAGTGATTCCCTTTAGAGAGAGAGCTATTTGTAATGGTTAAATGGAAATTAGATTATAGAGAAGGCTGTGGGGTTTGTTGTAAGATCTGCCTTCAAGCTTCATTCTTACTCTCAGAAAGAAGTAAGGGATTCTACATAAGTAAAGTAATCATAACATGTGATAAGCAGTCTTGAAAGTTTGGATTTTGTGTTAGGCAGGAGTATTGACAATATCCAAAGACCTGATATACCCGCATCCAAAATTTGGAACTGAGAATTGAACTGGTTGCTTCCTGGTGGTTTTTCAAATAGGTCTTGCCATATAGGTCCTGACAAAATTCTTGGATAGATGGAAACCTGACTGCTAACTCTTGCTCTGTCCAATGCCCTCAGCATACTATGGCTCAACTAGTGTAGTTTGCCTTTCAGTACATGTCCATGAAGATTAGAGTGGCCATCATGGGATGGTTGAGCACCCCTTGTTAGTCTGGCATGGTGAGACTTGTATAACTCTTAACTGAAGGCACTTTTCTATTTTCCCTTTTAAGAATTTAATGTACTAAGGGAATAAAGATGTCGGATTTTAAGAATGAGCCTTCTCCTAATAGCATATAACATAAAAATACAATGACAACTTCAAGCCTTTAACCCCGCTAGGTGGGGTCAGCAAATGGCAAACAAGATATTAATAGGAAATATAGCATGCATTTGGATAAAATTGATGGAATGTGTAGTTCATGTGGGATAGAAAGATTTGAAGTCAGTTAGAGTTGAAAACTAATGGATCATTCGGGATGGCTTTAGCCACTTTGGTCCAAATGGACAATGGCATGGTTCCTTAATTATCTATGCTTACTGGATCAATAATGTTTGTACTAGCCTTTTGCTTTGAAGCTCAACTACAGTTGCTTGGCTATTTTGCAGACTTGCTATAAGTTTTGATGAGGCAAATTCGGGAGTTGCTTGTGATCTTGATTCACGTGGATTTCACGTACTGTGCAAAGCCACTGAAGAGGTTGTGGGCCATGTTAAGCCTTACTCTATAACTGGGAGCTTGCCACTTATTAGAGAATTACAAGTACGTTTTCTCTCTTTCCATTTGCTTTTCATGAATTTTAAGTCATCAACTCATTTGTCATCTTTTTACCACAGGATGAAGGTTTTGATGTCCAAACAGCTGGCTATGGTAAGAAATTATTTCTTTGCTGTCATCTTGTCTTTGGTTTTCCCCTTTTTTTTTTTTTTTTTGAAGGTGGTTCTTCTATGTTTTACAGTAAAGATCCATTTGGGATTTATATTTACTTATTTGTATCTTATCAATAGGAGAAGAGCTCAGTTACCATCACTTTCCTTTTCCACTTGCAGTCACGAGTTTAATATACTTTGAAAATATGTCATTCATATGCTCCATCGTTAGACTGTCATGATCTTGATTTAGTCAGGTTAGAAATTTTATCAAATGTAAATTTGGAGCATTACTTGCTGCAAGTTTAATGTATCCTATGTCTTCCTGTTGCTAAATCTTTTATGGGAAGTCAAAATGATGATTGAAGGGTCAGTTTATACTTTATTCACTATCTAACAAATTACTGAATCTTTTGTTATCTCCAATGAAATTGCGATATGAAAAATACAGAAATGTGATTCTCTTCATCCTTTTGTTGCAGGGTTAATGGCTACATACCATGCAAAGAATGAATACTGTCTTCTTTCTGATATGTGTCAAGGCTACAAGGTGTTCGTCAGTATCATTGCACAATTAGAAGATTGACACTAAACAAGAAATATGTTTTCATTTTGTTTCTTTGACTGGGTGTTCATGTAGCAGAACGGTATAGTTTCTTTTCAAGCTTCTGTTCCACAAACACGATAATAAACACCTTTCGGTTTGATTAGAACTGCTTGAAATGGTCGTAGCTTAATAATGTAAATTACTTCATATTTATATCATCAAGATGGCACCACCTTGGGTTTTTATTATCTTTGTTGTTTCAGAGAATGTTATTAGAATATTCCATATAGGAACTACTGCTATCGAGGAAGGTGGTTCTAGGCCAGCCTGACCTTTTTGCATCCAAGTGCAGGAGTCCTTTCGGTTTCCATCTAGTTTAGCACGCGTGATATACGTGTCTATCGATCCATGATTGAATTCATGATATAGCATATGGTTTAAAATCCTGAGCAGCATGAATCCTACTAGGACAAGGATGGACCCAGCTGGAAGTCCAGGTTGTCACTCGCAAACGCTCTTGTATGCATGACAACACAAAACGATTCACGTTGGGAAAAGGGTCACTGCCTAAGGTTGTTTAGATGTCATGCTAGTGCCGTCTTGTTAAGGGTGTAACCAACTTGAGTTTGTGACGATGCTATTGATTTGGCTGTTATGGCTCACTTCCCAAAACTTAAATTCAGAGGAACATGGTTCTTAAAATATCTATTGAGAGTTAGAATCCAATTCAATAAGCTAGAATTAAAACTTGAAGTCGAGTTAATATCAAATCATGCTCAAAATGAAATAGGACCGAAACAGGTAAGAGGTGAAAAATGAGCGTAGTACATGACAGTAGGCCCCGTGGAGCCCCTTCAGGTAACGTTTCACATCTTCTGCTATGATATCAAGCAAGCCTACTTAGCAATACAGTAGCACCAAGCGTTCTTTTTCATCATATTCAATCAGCCAACACGCCCCTTTCTATATGCGAGTGTGTGTGTGTGTTGACGTTTATGATTACGCCTGTTTTTATAAGACAAAACACCCAAGGATCAAGGGACAGCCTAAGAAGACACATCTTACTCCAAAAAGGGGACCTCTCACAAGAGAGGAATATGTCTATACAACCTTGTAATTTATATTTACACTTTTTAAGTACTGTACCGCCTATAATGATGTACAGTCCTATGTAAGCTATATCCGTTTCTAGCCTCTATGAAATATACAACTTCATGGATGGCAACGTGCAGGTCAGTCACGTTCAGTCCAAATTCTTCTCCTCTAATTTTATCTGTTGGATTCTTTGGTGCAGTTTCCTTCTGTGATCATGTATCTTCCATAGGCCGTGTCCAAGGATCACGGATGAGTATATACCGTGAGTTATGATGGGTGCAAGAATGTTGTTTGTCTGTAAATTCACATTACAGTGTACTTTGTAAGTACGTATATTTATAGTACTGAGTTCCTCAGGTTTGTAATAAGGAAGCTTTTGTTTGGTACGTTTTTAGTTACCTGGATCCATTCGAAACCGAGGTAGAAAGCTAGAAGTCCTTCCAGGAGAGGAGAGTAGATTTTCTTCATTTGCCTCCTTTCATACCAGGCTGTTGCAGCAAAATTAGATGAAAAATAGGGAGAATGTCAGTTTTGCCTGATCGTTGGCATGTAATGGCTGTGATTATTAAAGGTTTGTTTGTTCTGCAGAAAACGTTCCGAATCTTTTTAAACTTTTGTTATAGCAGTAGCTTTGCAGTTATCAAATATCATCTTAATAATACCAGTGGCTAATAGCATCGAGTGATAGTAGAAAGGCAATGATAATTGACCAGCCAGTAATGGTGGTAGGGTAGATAGCAATTGCGAAAATTGCTAATGAAAGATGAGGAAAAATAATTCTCTTTTAAATATAGATACCGTTCTTCCTATTGACACATTGTAATGAGGTTAACTGCCACCACTGGCCATCGGCTATAACTTTCATTTTCCTACTCTCGCTTGCAAGTTAGAGCAACAAATAACCGCAACTTTAGTGTGAAAATATTTGACAATTTTAGAACATAGATTAAAACAATTGTCCAAAGAGCTCCAAAAAAATATTTTCTATGAGAAAAAAAGATGCCTAAATTTATCATGCAGTTTTATAAGATCTTAGGTTTAATTCCCACCAAAGACACTTCTTGGAACTACCTACATAGCACAGGCTATATTAAATTGTTATATGGATCTTTTTGGGATGGTCATGTGCCCGGATGTGACCGATCGTATTAAAAGAATGTATGAAGTAAAGAGAAGATATTGAACCTGCAAAGAGCTTTTTTAGATCTGCACGACCAGAATAAGACCGTAGAACCGGAGCGACTACATAGGTGGGATCTAAAAGAGAGGTAAACAGCATGCAAGTTAAGTCATAAACTTTCAGAAGTTATGCTTGTACACATCTTATAGAAATTAACTATTAGAATACCAACCCTTTGGAGAAGCAGCCACATAGTATAGAGAACCTGTAAGAGCGGCCGTAATTGCAGCTGCAAATACTTGAGCAAAAGGAACAAATGGAGGCAACACACCGGTCTGCATACCAAGTTGCAATAAAACCAATTAACTCCAGATTAACTCCCTTACAAGGATCCAGTTTTTCGAGGATGAAATGCATACCAGAGACACCACTCCTCTCATGTCATTGATCAAGTTGGTTCCTCTTAAAAACACATCAGCTAGTGCTCCCTACAAATGCGAAATGCACGAAAATTAGTTGCTTTTTGGGGTTTGTGGGGGATGGAAAAACAAAAACATCAGAATGATTTTACTGACAAGTACTTTTAGGATACTCGTTAATATTGTGAGAGTTAAGTTTATTTGCTTTCTTTCCAAGGACCTTACATGGTTATTATCACAACTGATGCCATTATTGTGCAAATACATGCACACAAAATTCCATCGAAATACAAAAGCATCAGTCATTTCTGTTGAGTAGAATACCTGGATTGCAGCTCTATAGAAAAGTTCCTCCCCGATGGAGCTAGCAGCAACGATTAGTATGAACTGCAAAATTGAGAAACAAAATTAGCAATGTCGAAACCTGATATGAAATGAAGTTGTAAATACTGAATCTTGACAAACAGTTTGCATTACGGGCAAAAAGAAATATGCGGCTTACCTGCCAAGGTGACATTCCATAAAAGAAACTCCAAAGCTCCTCATCCTCAACATCCCTAATAGCACGAGCATGAGGCGAGAGCTTCACAACTTCATCCTGAAACAAAGAATAGCTTGTCAAAAACAATTTCCTACTAAGAGAAATTTTTTGCATTAAAAATCACATATTAATAGACATTGTAGTTTGTCCCACTCCTAGCCCAAAGTTGCATAAGATGTTGGATTCAATCTCAATTAAGATGAATTCTTGGCATACTGCATGGTGAAGTAAGACATAACAGTTTTACTAGTCGTGTTGGACCGTATGGGTGGTCAAAATGCAGTTTCATTAAGCACAGGGGTAGAACCAAAACTAAACTGCAATTAATGGTTCGATTCGGTTTACAGGGTTTCAAGGAGCCAATTACATTGTAGAAGAAACACATTTGTATTGGTCTGGTGTGGTTCGATTGGCAATTTGGTTGATCGCTCTCCAACTTTGGTGGTTGACCAAACACTATAAGAGGGAAAAGTTCAGTCTTAAACAGAAACAACCGGTTGGTTGAAAGTTGACTCTGCCGTTTCTCTACTACATGATTTTGCATGGCAGATGAATTCTTGTACAGAGTTACACGCACCTTGGACTGATCCAACCATCACATGCCACTAATTCCTCACACTTTTTTCCAATCTTTTTCCTAACATTTTGATAAGACAACTACCTGAAATTCAATTCTCCATTCGATTGGATAATGCACCGAATATAGGAGCAACAATTCATGTTAGCATGCCAGGTTGGCATCGAATTCATAGTAGTGGTAAAAGTACATAAAATGGAATATAAATCACAAATAGTTAGCCTATATTACAGTTTATATTCTTTCATATCATAATAGTAATGGTCTGTGTCAGTTTTGTATTTTGCAATAGTCAATAAGTAAATAAATAAATAATCTCAACGGTTTTTAAGAATTTTTTTAAATTGGACTACTTATTTCACTGACATTCAATAAAATAAAATTTTATTTTCCTTATTGGTAAAAATATCAAAATAAAATATTGTCTTTCTTATTGGTAGAAAAAAAAAAAAAACGACTGTGATCTTACAGGTAAAATAAGTATGAACATAGAGAGTTTTTTTAAGTTATTTAATAAACACACTAAATGACAGTTAAAAAAAAAAAAGGGTTTGTCTTTAATAATATAAATATCATGTCAGAAATTACCCAAACCAAATATACATGCTGCAATTGATGTTGAAAAAGAGAGAGGGAGAGAACTAGCACTTACATCCAAAATGAACAAAAGGGCCATAATTGGTGGAGCTGCATAACCAAGTCCTTCAAGAATAGCATCTAATGATGGCTGGAACCCTCCCATGCTATCAATTCCGGTAATTGAACATATAAACCTTCCAGCTAATGCCATTGCCCCATAAATACCTTTTGGATTAAAAAAAAAAAAAAAATCACATACCAAAAAGAATAATATTTAAAAAATAATATATATATATATAAAAGCAAGGACAACAAAAATTTTCATTCCCAAAAAGTTTTTGGGACAACCCTTGAGAGAAAGAATATACTATTCATATTGAATCTCTCGGTTACCCCTTAAAGTTAAAGTTCTTTCTTTTCTTTCTTTTTATTTTTTTTCCCCCAACGTCCATTAAACGCATAAACAAGGAAAAGATTCAAATACAACAGCTTTGCTATATTACTATCTTAAGTAGTGTAAAAAGAAATCCCCAACTTTTTGAACTACTATACGGTCCAAGAACACAATTGCTACAACAATACAACAGTTACCATTACTTGATCTAATTCTCAGCAACATATATATATATATGTATATATGAATCATTTTTATTAAAAGTAATTAAGGAAAAAAGACCCATTGCAATATAGGGAAAAATGGCAGCCTATAATTATAGATTTCTCATTAAATGAAGATTAATTAATTAATGTTTGCACTTATTTATTGGAATACAGTTCATTTATCGCATGTATTTTCTTAATCGATGCCCACCAATTATAAGCAGATCAAAAGAAAAATGGTTCTAAAGTTTCTTTTCCTTTTTCCTTTTTACCTCCCAAAAGTTGTCAATAATTACCATGCACACGTTATTATAGAATCCTTTATCCTCGATTAAAAAGATCCACCATTGCAGAAGTTGAAAAAAGCCGAGTTGACTCACCGATTCCGTAACTGAGTCTGACCACTGCGCCGATCTTCTCCCAAACAGGAAACTCAGCTTCATTAAAGCTCCCATCGAATGTGGTGACTTCCATTGCAGGTCCACTGAACCCTCCTCCTACTCCACTCTCTCTCTCCCTTCTCCTTCCATCTATTCCCTGACTACTACTTCTACTACTACTACTGCTACTTCTCTCTGCTGACGCGTTCACAAACGCTGCCGCCTTCGTCGCTGTCCTCGACAATAAACCATCAACTCTCGTACCCCGCAATAACTTCGTACCTGATGACTTAAACGACGTCGTTGGGGAGCAGTACTTCGAAGAGAGAGAAGCCAAAGCAAGCTCCATTAGCGAAAAAGAGAAAAAGCAAAACCGAAAACGAAAACTGGTTGTTAAATGGACCGGATCGGGGCAGAAACGGGACCCGAATCAATCATCGCCTGTGTCAGTTAGTTGCTAATGAGTTCGAGTTACGTCGGTCCGATGAATGAGTTCGTGTTCTGTCGGAAGGAGAAGGAGTTTGGTTGGATTTGTGTTCTTGTGTGGTCGCGATGTATTGACCCGTCGTATTTTTGGATTTTCAGAGGTAAGATAATGGGAGATATCAACCGTTGGATGAAGGCGAAGGACAATCTGACGGTGGAGAAAAGATATTGAGTTAGTGGTGGGTCCCATGGAGCTTTTGCAATTACTAACGATCTATCATATGTGGAAAATATGGTTCCAATTTGAATATCTGAACAGCCAATGAGAAATTAACACGTTGAGATAACGGTGGGAAAAGTTGAGTACACGTAGGATTGGATATCTCCGTTCTTTTATTTATTTTTTGTTTAATTATTTCAATCTCGTATTTGGAGGCTTGTCTTTTTAAAGTTGACACTGCCTTGTCTTGTAGTTACGAAACGTTATTGGGTTATTCAAGTAATAAAAGCAACGGGCAGCCCATGGGAACCACAACCATGTTCCAGAGTTGGAGAAAGGGAAAGAAAGAGGAATTTGTGACAATTCATTAGCGTGATTGTTTTTTAAGCTACAACAATTGACCCCTAAAAGTGACACTTGGACCAGTATGTTGCTATGCACCTCGTTTTGAAGCCCTAAATGTCATAGTAGTTTCTTAAAGAACTTGTTCATTTAAAGAAACCTCATCTTTATTAAATTGTTCCTCAACAATTTTCAAATTTTTTGTAAATATTACTTGGTTTTAGGTTCTACTAATAAAGAATAGGTCTGGAAGAAGCCTTGAAATCACCATCGGTGACTTGCAAAAGAGATAAAGTAAGAAGAAGAATGAGGAGTTGTCCAATGGGACCACTTCTATTACGAACAGTAGAGAGTGACAATAACTTTCATAACACACTCAAAGTATGAGTATTTCTACCCTTATGTTTTGTCTTTTCACATTTAATAAAATTGTGAGTGTTGTATGATCCAAGCACGTAGACTTCCCTTTCACATTTAATGTTATGCGATGCTAAGAGTCCTATGTATGTAGCCTTCTAATACTAAGCTTTAGCCGAACGCTAGGCACTGTTACAGGTTAGTCAATTGATGTAATGTATGCTATTAGATTGCTCAGTTGAAATTAACCATTAGTGCTACTCTGTTGTTAATTTAAATAAATCAAATCAAAATTTCTTTTTTCTATAAAAAAGCTTTAGTTAGCTTTTTAGGCTCTTTAAAGACCTCGTGTTTCCTAAAAGAACTCATATTAATTCTCAAGAGTGTCGCAAATTGCAATACAACACATTGAGATGCATAATAAACAACCCACTTTACGCATATTTTTATATGCTCATATATTACTTTGTTATTATACATTTATAAATGTGTCAATTATCACAACTAAAATGATATTTGTGATTGTGTTTATACTATTGCTAGTGTAAACCTACCATGCCATGACCTTACACAAACTTACATGCCTTATGATCCTTCATCAGTAGATATTACCCTTGGTCCAACCATTCATGCACCCTTCCTACACCGCTATTTAAAGCAAGGAGCACTATCAAAATTACCATTTGAGCTTTATGTACTATCTTTTTTCCACACCTATAAACATATTTAATTTGAACTTTTACTTATAAAATATATATCTTACATATACTTGTACCTTTTGACAAGTAATTGTTTATCATGTTATTCTATAACACCCTAAATCCTAATATGCTATACATCGCCATGTGTCCCTATTCCTCTAATAACACATCAAGAATACGAGTAACTACAATTTCCAAGAATATTCTAATAATATTCTCCAATTATTTTCATAAATTTAAATTTCTCAAAGAAAATCATAATTCCTTTTAAATAAGAACAATTGATTGCTAAATAACAGTTAATACCACATAAGGCTACAGATTCTATTTATCAAATCTCTTAAAATATTCTACAATATCATATGAAGTCATCACTCTTCCCATCCCAAAGGCAGTAATAAAAATCTCCATAATTTTAGTCATTCTGTGCATTAATATTTCATGCATTTGAAAAATCAAAAGGAGTAAGCTGAAGCTAGTACATAACACACAAGTACATACGCATAAGCAATCACACATAAAGATAACCACATGCGTTTAAATGCAGATAGGTAGATCACACACAAAATATTTTAATTATCTTTAAATTAACCAACACACACTTCACAGTGAATATTCTCATAACCTTCATCACAACATGAGTCGATTCAATATCTTAGCAATGGAGTGTCTCTTTAGGCCCCATCTATATCCTACATTGGGCGTATATCTTCGAACCTCATTGCTAAAGGCATATTTTTCATATTTTAAAAGTGTAAATTAAGATAAAATTATTATAGATTTTATAGAAATCATTAAAAATTGGTACTTAATTATATTCATTTGGACATTTTAGGAATTAGAAGATTCAAGTGTGGAATTACAAATGATTTAGAGGAATTTTAAGCAAATAAACGAAGTTTGAATCAATATATGCAAATTGGAATTAAAGGCTACCGACTTATAACTTGCATCGGCAGTCTTTGATGGCTACGTTGCCAGCTCAGGATGACTACGCTGTCGACCTAAAAGCCGACCTTGCACTTACACTGTCGGCCTTCGTGAAAAAGAAACTTTATGTGAGCCAACCGTAATTTTTCATATAAATAGCTTATATTTCATCGTTTGAGAGACTTTTAGACATACTTTTTCATTAGACGTCAACAGTCGTAAAATAATTTTTAGATAGTTTTTGAAGAATTTTTTAGGACAAGTGCTTTGATTATTAAGAGGATTTTGATTTTGCTGTAGAGACTAAGATTGAAGTTATAATTGAAAATTATTTCTTTCCAATACAAAATTGGTGACATCTATTTCAATTATTCTTATGTAACTTTGTGAATTACTTATGCTTTCGATTATGAATTTCCTTATAATTTCAATTAATATTTGTGTTTTTGTTTCCAAATCCATGGCTAACTAAAATTATTTGTGAGAATTGATGAAATCCTAGATAGTTAAGATGATGATTGTATTCATGTTATAGGATTAACAGATATATGGGTAATTCATAATTACAATTTCTATGATTTCAATTATAATTGTTCAATTGATTATAATTGTTAGAAATCCTAATGATATGAGAGTTAATATAGGGCTTGTTAGAAGTTCTTAGTTGATTTGATTAATCAATGTGGAAGTAGATTTAATTGAATTAATTAGAAATTATCTAAAGATTAATGCAATGTTCGGCAATTGATTATTCATTAAGACATCGATTTAGGACATTAGATAATCATAGTATCGGGAGATATATGATTATAATTTAGAATGCACTGTTAATTAGAAAATGCGAAAGCTGACTAATTAATTAGGGGTTTAAATCCTTAAGTTTTAAAGTATAATAATTTCACTTGAATAACCATATAGTTATTAATCTATATAATATGATAACAATTTGATTTGTATAATCTAGAGTGAATTCTATAATCTAGAGTGAATTCTATTTTCCCATAATTCTCAATTGATTGCTTAATTTTAGATTTTTCATAGTTATTGATTTTTCATGGTTATTTTCTTGTCAATAGTTTTAGAGTTATTATTAGATTAATTAATTTAATTTTGATTGTTTGAATATTGATAAGAACTAGTATAGAATTAGTAATTTTTTAGTCCTTGAGGAATCGGCAACTTTACTTTCTCTATATTCCTTGATTCCGACCTAGTATACTTGCTAGAATATTCGCAATTTATTTTTATATGTATAGTTTAAGTGAATCAAATTTTTGGCGCCATTGCTGAGAATTGGAAATATTTAACCTTTTAGTTCTATTGGTAATTTAAGCATAGTTGACGACGTGTGTTTTTATTATTATTTTTTTGTTCTCTTTACAAGTGTTTTATGTGTAGAGGCAAAAATGTTGAAATTCCACCATTAGATTCAGAAATAGAGCACACTTTGCATTAGTTGAGGCGAGAGAACAAAAGAAGAATATATGAGATGGCAGATAACAAGGGTGATAATCAGATATAAGGAGTTCCGTGAACACTATGAGATTATACAGTACCGACGGTGGTGGGTTTGGCAATAAGGAGGCCCACTATTCGAGCTAACAATTTTGAGTTGAAGTCATCCCTTATTCAGATGGTTCAAATGAATTTGTTTAGAGGATATCCCAATAAAAGTCCCAGTCAAGCATATTGCAGGATTCCTTCAATATTGCAATACAATAAAGATGAACAAATGTAATAGATAATGTTATCAAATTACAGCTCTTTCCCTTTTCATTGAGGGATAAAGCTAGAGCTTGATTTCATTCACTACCACAAGAGTCTATCACCACCTGCGCTGATCTTTTATCGAAGTTTATAAGGAGATTTTTCCCACCAACCAGGACCACAAAATTAAGAAACGACATAACCAACTTTACCAAGTTTAGTGGTGAATCACTTTATGAAGCATAGGAGAGATTTAAGGAGGCGATCAGAAAATGCCCACATCATGGCTTGCTAGACAATCTCTTGATTGAGATCTTCTATCTCAGTCTAGATGAGACATTAAGGTCCCAAATTGATGCTGTAGCTAGAGGTGCTCTAATGGGAAAGACATATAATGAAGCAAGCGCACTGATAGAAAAAATGGCCTCCAGTGCATATAATTAACAAAATGAGATAAACAAGTTAGGAGTAAGAGTAGCAGTAGCTAGTAACAATAGCACTGTATCTCAATTAATAGCTTAGATTACAACTCTCACTACTCAAGCAAGTAACTCACCTCAATACAGTCACCTATTATTTTTTGTGAGTTATGTTTAGGACCACATTCAACTCTTAAGTGCTTAACTAGGAATCACTTAGCTCCAACCAGTGGAAAATAGGTGAATTTAGTCAACAATTTTCAATATGGTAATTAAGGACCATATTCGAATACATATAATCTTAGGTAGCGTAATCATCCAAAATTTTCATAGAGAAACGATAACAATGCATTCCAAACACCACTTAGATTCTAAAAGCAAGGTCTTACTTAGAATGCTTTACCTCAACAAAATCAATCTAGAATGGAAGAGCGAATGTTGAGCTATATGCAAAAAACAGACACCTTGCTATAGAATCAATAGGAAACTATTCAAAACCTAGAGAATTAGATTAGTTGGATTTCTCAACAATTGAGTAATAGACCATCAGGGTCTTTACCCAGCAATACAGAAGAGAATTCTAGAAGTATCAATGCTATTATGCTGAGGAGTGGAAAAGCATTGGAAACAGTTAACAGACGAGTTGAAGAAAAGGTGGAGATTCCAAAGGTAGAAAAAGGGAAGGAGGTAGAAGAGGAACCAATGCAGAAGTCACCAGCAGTAAAACCGTATGTCCCTCCAATCCCCTTTTTAGGAAGATTGATGCAGCAACAACTAAACGCTCAATTTGCCAAATTCCTAGATGTCTTCAAGAAGTTACAAATCAATATTTCTTTTGTAGAAGCACTATAGCAGATGCCTTACTATGCCAAATTTATGAAGGAGTTGTTCACCAAGAAGAGAAAGATTGATGGGAATAAACCAATAATGCTTATAGGGGAGTGCTCCATGATCCTTCAGAAAAATTTATCCACTTTGCCTATAAAACAAAGAGATCAAGGGAGTTTTACTATTCCTTGCACTATAGAAAATTTTCATTTTAATAAGGTTCTTATTAATTTAGGTGCAAATATAAATTTAATGCCTTTATCTATTCTCAGGAAGTTGGGACTTAGAGATTAGAAGGAGACTTATGTCGCCTTGCAACTTGCTGATAGGATTATCAAATACCCAAAGGGTATTGTTGAGAATGTTTTGGTAAAGGTAGACAAATTTATCTTCCCAGCCGATTTTATAGTCCTAGAGATGAAAGAAGACAGAGAGGTACCCATGATCCTGGGTAGACCGTTTCTCGCAACAGGTAAGGCATTGATAGACATGGAACAGGGTAAGCTGACTTTAAGAATTATGAACGATCAGGTAACGTTTAATGTTTATGAAGCCATAAAATATTTTATTGATTGCAAATCTTGTTACACTCTTGACATTTGTTGTGAGTCTATAGAAGAGAAAATAGGATTGGATACTATGAAATTAGTTTTTAGGGATCTAAATGATTGGAGCGATGACAATGAGCTTGAAGAAGAAGGTAGGGAACAAGTGTCAGAAATCATAACTTGATATTATGAAGAATTAAGCACCAGTGAGTAGAAGCCAGTTCCATCATTGACACAACCCCCAGTGCTTGAAGTTCAACCTTTACCTAGTCATTTAAAATATGCTTATTTTGGAAAAATAATACTTTGCCAATAATTATCTCCTCCTCTTTGACAGGTGACCAGGAGAAACAACTTCTAGGAGTTTTGAGAGAGCATTAAGAAGCCATCGGGTGGATCATTGCTAATATAAAAAGGATTAGTCCCTTAATTTGCATTCACAAGATATTGCTTAAGGGTGAGTGCAAATCCACGATACAACTACAAAGACAACTTAACCCAACTCTCAAGGAGGTAGTGAAGAAAGAGGTACTCATATTGCTGAATGTAGGTATTATCTATCCTATCTTAAATAATAAGTAGATTAGTCCCGTTCAAGTAGTGCTAAAAAAGGGTGCAATGATTGTGGTTAAAAATGAGATTAATGAGTTAGTCCTTACTCACACTATGACTGGGTGGAGAGTTTCCATATATTATAGAAAACTGAATGATATCACTCGTAAAGACCACTTCCCCCTCCCTTTCATAGATCAGATGTTAAAAAAAGTTTCAAGGCATGATTATTATTATTTTTTAGATAGATATTCTAGTTACAATCAAATTCATATCGCACTTAAGGACTAGGAGAAAACAACTTTTACATGTCCTTATGGCACTTTTGCCTTTAGGAGAATGCTCTTTAGTCTCTGTAATGTACCCACGACTTTTCAAAGATGTATGATGTCTATATTTTCTGACATGTTAGAAGATTTTATTGAAATATTTATGGATGACTTCTCTATCTTTGGGAATTCATTTGATTTTGTCTAACCAATTTAGGTTGTATGCTTAAAAGATGCAAAGAGACTAATCTACTTCTAAACTGGCAAAAATATCATTTTATGGTAAGAGAGGGAATAGTCTTAGGTCACAAGGTATTAAAAAAGGAAATTGAAGTTGACAAAGCCAACGTAGAGATAATAGAGAAGTTGCCATCACCTACTTCGATCAATGGAGTTAGGAGCTTCTTAGGGCATACTAGCTTTTACAAGAGATTTAATAGGGACTTCTTTAAAGTCTCTAGACCTCTTTATAATTTATTTGAAAAAGATTCTACCTTTGTTTTTTTATGATAGTTGTTTGCAGGCATTCTATCTATTAAAGGAGAAGCTTACTTCGGCACCAGTGATCGTTGCACCAAATTTGGAGCTTCCTTTCGAGATAATGTGTGATGCTAATGACTATGCCATAGGAGTAATACTTGGGCAGAGGAGATGTAATTTATTCCATGTTATATACTATGCAAGTAGAACTTTAAATGAAGCGCAAAGAAACTATGTCATGACAAAGAAAGAACTTTTAGCGGTTATATTTTCTTGTGACAAGTTTAGGCCTTATCTCATAGGTTCTAAGATTATAGTATACACAGACTTGCTGCTCTGAAATATTTGTTTGTTAAAGCTAATGCTAAACCTAGGTTGATCGATGGATCTTATTACTGCAAGAATTTGACCTTGAAATTAGAGATAAAAAGGGAACTGAAAATGTAATTATTGATCATTTATCTCGATTACAATTGAAGTGTTTAGAGCCACTCATTAATGAAAAGTTCCCTGATGAACAATTGTATGTGGTAGAGATCCTAGAATTACCTTCGTAAGCTGATATAGTTAATTACCTGGTTAGTAAAATCATACCATATAGTTTCTTATTTCAAAAGAAAAAGAAGCTTTTACATGATGTAAAATTTTATTTTTGGGATGAACTTTATCTTTTTAAAAGCTATGCAGACCAAGTAATTAGATGTTATATACCTGAAACAAAACAGCTTAACATAATTCAATACTATAATTTTAAAGAAGCAGGAGGCCACTTTGGTGTGAAAAGAATTGCACCTAAAATTTTTTCTTGTGGATTTTATTGGCTTAGTTTGTTTAGTAATTGCAAGAATTATGTTATGTCTTGTGCTCAATGCCAAAGGATCAGGAATATTTCTAGAAGACATGAATTACCATAAAAGAGTATTCTAGTAATTGAGCTTTTTGATATATGGGGAATAGACTTCATGAGCCCTTTCCCTTTATCTTTTTTAAACAAATATATACTTTTGGTAGTAGATTATATTTCAAAATGGGTAGAAGTAGTAGCTCTACACACTAACAATACTAGAGTGGTAATTAAATTTTTGAAAAAAAAAACATTTTTTCCAAATTTGAGGTACCTAGGGCTATTATAAGTGATGGGGGGTCGCATTTTTGCAATAGGAAATTTAAAAAACTATTAACAAAATATGGAATCACTCATAAACTTGCCACCCTATATCATCCACAAACTTGTGGACAAGTTAAGGTTTCCAATAGGGAGATAAAACATATCCTAGAAAAGACTGTTAATGCATCTAAGAAAGATTGATCTCTAAAACTCAATGATGCATCGTGGGCTTATAAGACAGCTTTTAAAATCCCTATAGAAATGTCCCTATATAAAATTATTTATGGTAAATCATGTCACCTACTTATAGAGCTTAAGCACAAGGCTTATTGGGCTATAAAATACCTTAATTTTGATTTACAAGCCGTAGGTGAAAAGCGATTGCTCCAATGGAAACAGCTAGACAAGATCAAAGAAGAAGCTTATGAAAACGCTATAATCTACAAAGAGAGAGCCAAGCGATGGCATGATAGGAACATTCAACAGCGGGAGTTCGTGCCTGGTTAGAAAGTGTTATTATACAACTCTCGATTGAAATTGTTCCCAAGTAAGTCAAGATCTCAATGGTCTGAGTTATTTGAAATAGCTAATGTTTTTCCTTGTGGTACGGTTGAGTTAAAGACAGGAGATAATCGCACTTTCAAGATAAATAGTTATCTCCCCAAACATTATTTTGAAGGAGAAAACATGGACAGTGACACCACTATGGTGGTGAGTGAGGACCCATAGTAAGATCGGAAAAGTTAGGCTAACGACTATAAACTAAGCGCTTCATGGGTCATGGGAGGCAACCCATGTCTAACTAAACTAATTTTTTTTTTTTTTCATTTTATTCATTATTAGTTAATTTTTATTTATTTAATAAAAAATTTTGAAAAATTTTAGGTTGGTAATTGATTAAGATAAACAATAGGTCCCATCTTATTGATGAGGAGGACATTCTTGAAAATCTTCCTCTTATTGCTAGAGTATCTACTTCATCTCATCCTCTAGATAGTAGTTATAAACAATTGAGTATTGAAATTAGAGAAGTCCAGGATGAAATTAAGAAAAAAAGGAAGAGGAATAAGAAATTCCGGACTACTATGTTCAATATATTGAAGTCTACTATCTCATGTTTTCAGCCAGCAGCTGCAAAGCAGTTTCATTATGAGACTTCTAGTGCAGAGAGTAGCAACACCGACAGAGAAAGTTAGATATTTGTGTGATTTTTTTATTTTTTATTTTCTTCTCTTTTTCTTTTATTTAGCTATTTGGTTATTTTTGTTCAGTACCCATCTGTTTGGGTAACTCTAGATCATTAGCCCTACTATGTACTTTTCAGTACACTTTTATGCTATCTTTGCTATTTCATGTTTCTTTGTGTTTGATAAGACAGGTCAGATCTGAATTTTATGATAGCAATGATCTTATGCTTGGAATTTTCATTATTGCTAAAAGTTTGAATCTAAGGGAGTACTAGTTTTTCATTTCTTATTGTTGTGAATTTTTATCTCCTCCTGCATATTGAATAGAAGATAGTATGGACACCGTTTATCTTACAATGGGGGGGAAGGAATTATAGGAAATGAAAATATCAATTTTGATGCCGGTTTTTGTTTATAAATAATTATACTTTCCTATCAGTTTGAACTTTACTTATTCTTAAATTTCTTGTTTTGAATCTAGAGACTATATAAAGAAATTGTTGATAGCATCTGATTGTGATTTGAATAATTGACTCACTAAGGTGCCTTATTCACCGATGTTGACATTTTTGTACTCAGTTAAAATTAATTAGTTAATTCTTTAGGAACCTAATTTGCCTAGTTTTTAGCCTTAGAATTTAAAATTTAAAATTCAGTTGAGTCCTTAAGTGAAAAGTAAATAAGTTCTCTTCTATGCAAGGTTAATTAGTATATAGTCTTTTTTGTTGTTCTAACGGCACTTTAACACTTAGTAAAAGAGGTAAATAAAGCTTTGAACTTAGTGATTCGTATAAAAGAAGTCTGAAAAATTATAGTGAGCATTCAAAAAATATGATGAAATGAGAGCTTTTACTATCCTAAGTTAAATGTTAAAGTGAGGAAGAGTTCGTAGGGGTTCCTTTAAAACCTAGTCACTTAGGTGATAAACCTGAGATATGCCGACTCAATATACTCATTATAATGAGAAGAGCGGAAAGGCAAAAGTTCAATACCTGAACTAAAAAACAAAAAAAATAAAAAAATAAATAAAAAGAAGAAGAAGAAGAAGAAGAAGAAGAAGAAGGGGAATGGAAAATGGAAATTTGAATGCAATTGAAGAAATGAATTAAGGCTTGTAATGAAAAGGAAGAAAATCTAAGGATAGAGTAGATACCATATGCTTTCATTGCTTTGTTAACTTATTCGTTGGAATAATTAGATGGATAATATGCTTGTCAATAGTTATGAAGTTTAAATGGGTATTTTTCCTTTTAAAACTAAGTATCTATTTTTGAAATAGAAATCTCAAGTTAAACACTTGGATTAAATTTGTTTTCTTTGGAATAACTGATTAATTTCAATTGTAGTACTCTAATAACATATTTTGGATTAGTTAGAGCAGTGGGTATTATAAATTAGTGAGTTTGAAAATGTGAAATATCAAATGTCTTGGATTAGCAATTGAAAACTTTGTATTTTTAATGATAGATTTTTTTAATTTTGTTTATTTTGCTTAAGGAGAAGCAAAAGTTCAAGTGTAGGGGAGTTGATAAAGGCATATTTTTCATATTCTAAAAGTACAAATTAAGATAGAATTATTATAGATTTTATAGAAATTATTAAGAATTGGTACTTAATTATTTTCATTTGGACATTTCAGGTATTAAAGAATTTAAGAGTGCAATTACAAACAATTTAGAGGAATTTTAAGCACATAAACGAAGTTCAGATCAATACATGCAAATTGAAATTAAAGGCAACTAGCTTAACAACCGGCTTACCGCTTACAACTTGCACTGGCAGCCTAGATGGCTATGCCGCCAGCCCTAGATGACTACGCCGCCAGCTTAAAAGCCGACCTTACACTTATACCACCAGCCTTCATGGAAAAGAAACTTGACGCAAGCCAACCTTAATCTTTCATATAAATAGCTTATATTTCATTGTTTGAGAAACTTTTAGACATACTTTTTCATTAGATGTCAAGAGTCGTAAAATAATTTTTAGATGGTTTTTGAAGAATTTTTTAGGAGAAATGTTTTGATCATTGAGAGGATTTTGCTTTTGCTGTGGAGACCAAGATTAAAGTTACAATTGAAGATTATTTCTTTCCAATACAGAATTGGTGATATCTATTTCGATTATTCTTATACAACTTTGTGAATTACTTACACTTTCGATTATGAATTTCCTTGCAATTTCAATTAATATTTGTGTTTTTGTTTCCAAATCCATGGCTAACTAAAATTATTTGTGAGAATTGATGAAATCCTAGATAGTTAAGATGATAATTGTATTCATGTTATAGGATTAAGAGATATATGGATGATTTATGATTGCAATTTCTATGGTTTCGATTATAATTGTTCAGTTGATTATAATTGTTAAAAATCTTAATGATACGGGAGTTGATATAGGGTTTGATAGAAGTTCTTAGTTGATTTGATTAATCAATGTGGAAGCAGATTTAATTGAATTAATTAGAAATTTTCTAAAGATTAATGCAATGTTCAGCAATTGATTATTCACTAAAACATTAAGGATAATTGATTTAGGACATTAGACAATCATAGTATCGGGAGATATATGATTATAATTTAGAATCTACTGTTAATTAGAAGATGTGAAAGCTGACTAATTAATTAGGGGTTTAAATTCTTAAGTTTTAAGATATAATAATTTCACTTGAATGATCATATAACTATTAATCTATATAATATGATAACAATTTAATTTGCATAATCTATGGTGGATTCTATTTTCTCACAATTCTCAATTGATTGCTTAATTTTAGATTTTTCATAGTTATTTTCTTTTCAATAGTTTTAGAGTAATTATTAGATTAATTTATTTAATTCTGATTGCTTGAATATTGATAAAAACTAGTATAGGATTAGCAATTTTTTAGTCCTCGAGGGCTCAATAACTTTACTTTCTCTATATTACTTGATTCCTACCTAATATACTTGCTGAAGTATTTGCAATTTATTTATATATATATATAAGCAAATCACTCATTTATAGCAATCTAACTTTAGATGTACCACTATGGCCTCATTTGATCAATCTAGATCTACCTTAAATCATTTCCAAGCGAGACTCCACTAGAGGCAATGCGCTGTAAGGATCATCAAGATTGCTCCCTAAGGATCTGCCACTTTTGGCACCTAGGCCAAGTCACACACAAGTAACAAGTAATATTTAAGTCAAATAAGTTATTAATCCACTTAATATTTATATAAGTATATAAGCTAAACTAACAAGTACAAGCAACACACAAGTGTTACGTATGTGGAGTCCAATGAAAGAACTTAACTAATTCCAGTTTAGAAGAGTAATTTGTAATGAAAAGACGAATGAAAACTATTTTAGTAATAATCTACAACTTACTATAAGCTTCCTAAGGGTTTTAGACTAGAAGCTTAAGTCAGATTAGACTAAACTTAGGTTAGAAAGAATGAATAAGGTAACAGTAAGGTCTATGGTTGGGCTTCATGCCCACAAACCCAAACAAAAATCAACAATCTAGTCTATGCCTTTGACTATTATCGACCTTTTTAAAACTCTATGGTCTTGATCACAGCTGTATACCTTGATTGTGTTCCCTTCATCTTGAATTTTCTCAAATTTCTTGCGTTTAAAATTTTACAAGAGGAGCATGATCTAGGACCACACCCATGGTCTTGACCGTGTTTATGCCCTGCGTTTCTTTTTCTCTCCTTTCTCTAAGAACAACACTCTCCAACCTTAGATTCCACCTCTAATTAAAAACTTAACCTACAAACGTGACAATCTTCATATTATTAACCAAATCTCATTGCAAATCATCTCCATAAAACATTTTCATCCATGAATTACATAAAAGATAAAGATTGTGAAATGAGGAATGCATTACCTTAACACTTGAAGAACCCTAAAGCGCATCTTTGTTATCTTATCAATAGTTCAATTGCTATAACCTTAAAAATCATAATTACACCCTTTAGAATCAATCAAATGCTAAAAATCCACAATTAACATGACACTTACCAATGAATCCTCCTAGAGTTGCAAGTAGACTCGCGACTGCACGTTCACCAATACTTTCTTCTTGCATTACCAACGGAATTACACTTAGACATATGATCTTTAAACAAAACCTAACAAGATCTTAAGGGATTTCTAGCTTTATCTTTAAAGTTTGCAAGATTTGCTATTAAGGAGTCCAAATTTCCTTCTAAGTAGAGGAAATCTTAGATTAGAACGAGTATGAGGCTAAGGTTTCACTACTTATGAGGCTTTTTAAAAAGTGATGGGCTTTCTCCGTAAATTTCCTCATTTTATAATTAACTAAAGACTAATATGCCCCTTCTATATTTTATGCTTTTATTTTTTTGAGGTATTACATATTCTTTTTTTTTTTAGATGATAAAAATATTGAATTTGATATAAAATTTTAATTAGGTATAACATTTAGTAACTTCAAACTTTATGTATCAAATTTGGTAAATAAAAGTTTAATTTTTTTTTCTTGACAATTATATTTTCATATTACAATTTGCAAGAAGAAAGATTCCAACTTGGTCTATCTCATTGGTAAGTTAGATAAACTGATTTTCATACCACTAGGTTATAATCATGTTAGTTAGGTAAAAAGCTTGATTAAGAATGATATTTAATAATTTCAAATTTTACTTGTGAAAATACAAAGTACATAAAGTTGAGATAGTAATATTGTTATTATGCCTTTAAGAAAATATTAAATTTTGTATTAATGTAAAAATCCATATAGATCCATCCATTTAAACATTGTATTATGAGCAAGCTAGGGAAAAAAAAAAAAAAGAATATGTAGGTAAGATTACATTGAAAAGAGATTCCATATTACTTAAAGCTGCAAATGAACCGAGTTACTCATAAGCTACTCAAATTCAAATCACTTTAAGCATAGCTTAGCTTAGACCCATGCAAAGGCCTATTCTAAACTGTAAACTGGCTCGAAACTAGCCCATCAAGTCTTAAGAGCCCAAGCGATTCAAACTCCAAAAACCGCCAATTTAGAAAAGCCCCGAACGTTGGGTTGAACTACCAGTTGAACCAACGATTTAAGCTTGTCTCTTTAAAAAAAAAAAAGAAAAGAAAAGAAAAAGAGAATAAAATTTTTTAACTGTACTCCGATCCGAGGAGTAAAATTTTGTCATCTACAATTATAATTACATTGTAATTTGTTATTATGTTTTAACAATGTTTTATGAAATTCAAATAAGAAATTTTTGCATTTTGCAATTTTTGTTACATTGGTCATTTTTATTCAGTTTTGAAATATAACATCACTTGAACCAAATGAATTATTTTGGGATAAAGAAAATTGTTTGAAAAATAAAATTTTCATTGCACAAGCAACAGAATGGGGAAATAAACATCAAATGGACTAGGAAAATTCCACAAAATATTGAATAAAAAAAAAGAGACGAAAAGCACATGAAAGATTGATAAAAAGAAAAAAAAAGGAAAATTTTGAAAAAAAAAAAACAAAATAATTTAAGGGCTACGTAAACTAGCCCTTAACCACTAGTTTAAGTGAATGAGCTCGAGATAGACCATCTTATGTTGGCCTGTGAATTAGTAGTTCAAGGCCGATTCAACCCTTTGCATAGGTTAAGCTTAGCTCGAGCTCAATAGGTAAATAATCTAAGTTGAAGCTCAAAATAAAGCTTATTTATCTAAACGAACATAACTTAAACTCTTATTTAAGCTAGTAAGTCGATTTGTTTAAGCTCACAAGTAGGCTTGCAAGCTTAAATAAGAGTTTAAGTTATGTTCGTTTAGATAAATAAGCTTTATTTTGAGCTTCAACTTAGATTATTTACCTATTGAGCTCGAGCTAAGCTTAACCTATGCAAAGGGTTGAATCGGCCTTGAACTACTAATTCACAGGCCAACATAAGATGGTCTATCTCGAGCTCATTCACTTAAACTAGTGGTTAAGGGCTAGTTTACGTAGCCCTTAAATTATTTTGTTTTTTTTTTTTCAAAATTTTCCTTTTTTTTTCTTTTTATCAATCTTTCATGTGCTTTTCGTCTCTTTTTTTTTATTCAATATTTTGTGGAATTTTCCTAGTCCATTTGATGTTTATTTCCCCATTCTGTTGCTTGTGCAATGAAAATTTTATTTTTCAAACAATTTTCTTTATCCCAAAATAATTCATTTGGTTCAAGTGATGTTATATTTCAAAACTGAANTATCGTATAGTATACGATGATAAGCACCATAATATTATCACCAAAACTGTTAGCCAAGTCAAAGCAGTATTAATGAAGGGATTTGATCGGTATATAACCAGACCATTAGCTTTTAATATTTTATTTTAACAAATATAAAATTTTAGAAACTTGTCAAAATGATGCTGAAAAAACGAATGAAATTATAGTCATGGTAACCAAGTACAAAAACTATATAGCTAATTGATATAGACGTGTTTTGGTGATAATATTATGGTGCTTATCATCGTATACTATACGATACCACACCAACACATGAGAAATGAAGTTAATGCTTTTTTAAGGATGGGAAAGGATAAAGAGTCACTTGCTTGGGCTTCCTTAGTTAAACTCATGTGTCATGTGATTCAGACCTTCGGTTTCTGTTTCTAAAATTGATTATATGATTCATGCATATGCATATTATTGTCCTGTTGACACTCCAGACATAAGCATCCCACTTATATCTTTGAGTTAACGTTATACGCATACATTGAGTTCCTTTTTTTGCTTTCAAATTCCACCTACACCGATTTCCTTCTTTGGTTTCGAATTCTTCCGACACCCCTATCCACCCATCATAAGTATTATAACTTAAGAGAAAAGAAAATAAAATCCAGTACTTTTTATTAGAAGATTAGTATTCATGTCACTGACTTATAACGGTTTTAACTTTTAATTTATCGATCTTTTATAAATCACTATAATCATATTAAAATTATTCTCTATTTTTTTTTTTTATAATTTTATTCTTGAAGTATCAAATTTATAAATGTCATATCTAATTGGATTGCATTTACGACTTTCTCCATTTATTGAAAAATGTTATGGTAAACAACCTAAAAACAGATGAGGCTCTAGTAAATTTTATAATAAGAAGTCTGTAAAACCCAAACCTCCATATTGATGAGTTAGGCAAAAAGATGAGTGGCCCACTAAGGGGTTCGGCCCACATGCCCCTAATTTTCTTTTCAATTAGCTTTCCATAGGTTTGCTAACAAAAGAACTAAAGGGAAAAAGGTAGAAGGACTGAAAATATAGAAATGAAAGGTAATTGTGGTTTTAGTGTTTGGATATAGAAGCAATGCAAAATAAAGGTAAAATTTTGATCACGGAATAAATATATTAACAATGATCCATGGTCAAACAATATTTTAATTAATTTTTTCAAAATTCATTTAAGTTGTATATGTGATCTCGGAAGTTATTTAAGTGCTTTATATTAGTTTGTTGCACCGTTCCTCAACTCTATTTCCAATGGGTAATGACCTAAATTCGGAGGACTTACATAGAGTTATAATAGAAATGTAGATGACATAAATGATTTATTTAGACTGAAAAAACTTGGTTGAATTTTGATAAAATTAGTGTGTAATAATTCACCTAAAATGTAAAGAAGTTGATTAAATTTTTGCACAGATAAAAAAAGAGCAATTATACTTTGACTAAAAGAATGTAATATGAATTCATAGCCAATCCAATCATTGTCCAACATCTTTTTCTTTCCTGCATACTTGTCCTTCATTTACATGATCGCAAAGAATTTTGTAATGATAATTTCAACCATTCAAGTATATCCGATATAAAAAGTGCTTGAGGTTTAAGGTTTACTTAATCCAATAATATAGATAAGCTTATGAAACTCTCAAAACCAAAGTGGAAAAAAAAAAAAACATAAAGATGGAGAAGCAATTTGTAACATAAGTAAGGACTAGACATTAAAATGCTACTTTTTTCTATCCAAGCAGGCAAGCACTATGTTGGGCCAATTATTGCGTTAAGTCGTGATTTTATAACTTTATATGAAGTCTTTAATTAGATTAATCGAAGTAGCAGGTTAAATATGTGAAATTATAATAGTACTTAAGAAATTCTGGTAACACACATTATGTACATATCGGACATAACATATAAATTCTTGTATAATTATCACATTGTAGTGACAGTTATGAGATTCTGATACACGTACATATTTACCTCTATCACTAATTTCCCCTTACAGATTATCATTGTGGCAGTCCTTAATAGATTAAGGTGCACTATTTTTCTCCTCATTTTGCTACACTTTGTTGTATTTTTGGTAGAGCAATTCTAGGAAACATGGTGTATCTCCTAAAATTAAGAGCAAATCTTGATGCTTGATGCCTTCGAATTTAAATCTTGAAACTTTTAAAATTATTTTGCTACTACCTTACTAGTTAGTACTCCATTAAATCTAATATAATTGAGTAAACAATTTTTGAAAACATTTATACAACAACTCTTTTTGAATTTGATAAAAATTTGCATCAACAAGATTAAGATTTATCATCATCTTAACATATCTTCACCCAAATGTCTTTATTAGTGCTTGTTTTGAATTCAAATAAAGATCTAATTTAAACTCCTTAAAATTATTCATTATCTTGATGATAATTCTTCAAAATTCTCGTGATACTTCTAACAAATTGTCTTCAATAAAATTTGCTCATTTTCATAAGATACCATATCCAATTATGTTTATCCTTTGAATAATTAAATTAATTCCACCTAAATCCCCACCAATTTAACTAACTAGCTTTTTGGAATGTGTTGAATATATTATCCTAATACATCCAATAGGTAGAGCTAAACCTTCAAATAATTATAAGCCTAAAATACTTTTTGATATATTTAGCTTTATAACTTTTGATATTGTATTTGAGTTTCTAAATTTTTCTCTGAATTTGGTCCTGATTTTTAAAATTAGTATTAAGACAAAATTCTTATCTCTTGTTTATTTTCTTACACACTTAACAAACTTGTAAAATATTTTTACTTTTTTTGTTATCATCAAAATATTTATAAGAGAACTCAACATTCTCTAACAAAACTCTTTCTTAAAAAAATATTAAACAATTTATGAATAATTCATATCAGGATACAACAAATTTAAGCATATATTATCAGAGAATTTTTAAAGTCCACAAACAAAAGAAAATTCTAGAATTCTTTTATATCAAAATTTATCCAATTAAGCTATTTCTAAATTCAATATTTTTATTATTTCTCCCCCTTTTTGTTATTATCACTTACTCTTTACTCTCCCTAAATTTGATATGGATAGAAAAGAATTAATAACAAACTTGGAGAAAGAAAGGACTAGTATTTCATTAACAAAACTAAATACATTAGTTTGATTCTCAATTGAACTTGGACATGATTCTATGCATAAAAGAAATAGAACATAACTTGAACATTTGACTAAAAAATGACATTAGACAAAATTTGACTAAAAATAGAAAAGAACTAAAATAGACAAAATTAAACACAAAAGACTAAAACTAGATAGACTTCTTCTTTTTCTTCTTTAGGCAACTCTTCTTAATATAAGGAGTACCTAAAGAACTTGATTGTTGAGTGATGGAGTGGAGTAGATTCCTTCCTTGGAATCATCAAAATTTTTGTTGAAGGAACTTACAGAGCTAATTCCTCTGATGCTTGAATGGACTCTACAACTGGAGGAATTTAATCAATAGGTAAGTTGGATTCAACTTATGGAGATGGAACTTTTTCAATTAGACTTAAGGGTTGTGATACATATGTAGTAGCTGGAGATTTAAGAGATGGTAGATGATCAAATTGATCATAAAATGGAGGGTCAAATGGTGGAAGTTTTGGTTCCACAATAGGTTGAGGAGAGGATTTCTTAGGTGAAGAGATAGGTGTAGGAGATGGTTTAGATTGTTTTTCAACTTCTTCCTTGAGAGAAGTCTAAAATTTGCTCAACAACCAATCCATCCTTATCTCTATCATGTGCTCAATCCCTTTTTTTGAAATTAGCTTTGCCTTAGAAGATTTACCAAGTCCTTCCTTCAAAACTACTTCTGAATCATATTCTGAATCGTCTTTTGATTCAAGTAATTTCTTATGTTCCTAAAACTGAAACTTCCCTCCTATTCTAACTTCATAATCCTTCTTGAATTTCTTCTTCTTGCCTCTTAAAATCTCCTTGCACTTTCTTTTCTTGCTTACTTTCTTCACTAGTTCTAATTCAGGTTTTGAATCAAATCCTGAAACTGCTCCTAACAACTCCCCCTCAAACAATGGCCTTGGTAGCCTATTCTTCTTATGCCTATCTGCACATAGAGAGCCTAGTCATCAGTATACCAAATCTTGTTATTCAGATTTATACCTATATGATGGTAATGATATCTTCTAATCACTTAAATTAGTATTTCCTTATTTGTCACTTTTGGAATCTTGACCTTCTTATACTTGAACAACTTTATCAATAAATTTCCATATGGCCTCTATCTCCTTGTTATAAAAGCACGTTTGATCATTTGTATAGCAATGTCCAACTTCTTCTTCTTCATCATAGCTAAGATAACTATGGCATCTTCCTTTGAAATGCTAGTTATACTTCCCTTCTTTAAAAGTGTACATCTAATAACCAACTCATAGAGTATTCGTACAATTAACCTAAAATTAAAAATACTAACTTCCTTTCCAAGTAAATCCTATCACCCTTATTCAACTCTTCAAAGATTTGTTTTCTAGACCATTTCATCAATACTCTATTATTGTTCATTCTAGGAATCTTAAAGCATCTTTGAATATCATACTTTGAAATTTTCAATTTCAATCCATTCACTTTGGACGACAACATTTCCCTATGATCGATATTGAGATTATCATAAAACTTAACCAATAATTCACCATACATAACGATTTCAACAGTACAAATGTTCTTGCATCCTAGAACATCTAAGAACTCATCCCAATGAAATCCATTCTTTTAAAGAAACTCAAACTCAACAATACTTGGCTCTATGAACTGTTTTTTTTTAGAAGATGAAACAAACACAATTTTAGGCCTTACCCTTTTTTTCTTGGCCTTCATCTACTCAAAACGCTTAGTAATGGTTTTTCCTTCTAGTTTAAATTTTGGATCCAACTCTACATGTGATTCTATTTTGATTCTAACTTGGTTTCCTTTTCCTCACTTGTGAATTTATCTTCTTCCTCTATTTCCTCTTCATCTTCATCAATCTCTTGTTTTGTCTCCTCTGCTGTTTCTGCAATTTCCTCACTTAAGGAACTCTTAACCTTATCATCGTTTCTCTTTTCTTTGCTAGTAGTTTTGGTTTGATTAGGGTTAGGGTTTCTAAAACTAAGGTTTTAAGATTCTTGAATAGGGGTTTGTTTAGAATTAGAGGGTTTATCTACTAGAAAGTATAGGTTCTCTTTACTGTTTTTTGAATCCTTCTTGGTTTTAAGACTAAGATGAGAGGATTTTCTTGGAGCCATGAGGAGAAAATGAGAAGAGCGATAGGGAATGACCTTTGAAAAAAATTCAAAAAGTGCAAGAGAGAATGAAAAGATGAATTGAAAGAGAAGTGACTTGTAGTTGTGATTGAATGGGGATTTAAAGAAGTCAAAAATAGAATGCAATTAAAAGATTGTGAAGAAGTAGAGGAGTGGAGTTAAATCAGAGATAGAATTAGAGTAAGAAAGAGAAAGATGGCTATTGCAAAAATAAATAGCTTATTGGTCATAAGAGAGGTGCCCTCACGAAATTAAAAAGTGGATGAATTGACTGTTATAAAAGATTGATGTAGGGGAAAACTAAAAATGGTGGTTTATTAATTGCCTTCAATGGTAAAATTAAGGATCAATTGACTTTCCTAAATTTTTTACAAAATCTACTATCCCAAGATTTTACATTTGGTAATTAATAATATTATTTTACTAGTTAAGGTACTATATTTAGCTGTACAAAATAAATTAAAGAGCTGCAATAAAATATAGAAAATAAATAAATTAATAAATAAATAAAAGTTCATATGTACACAATTTCCATAATATTTGAAAATTAATTAAACTATATAAACATGTGAATAATATATATACAATTTTTACAATATGCTAGTCATTTAAATATTTATGCAAATGGATAATAAACACCAATTTCATTTCTTATCAAGGGGCTTGGTAAAAATATCAACTAACTGATTTTCAGTTGACACAAATATTAATATCACTATTATTAACGTGATCGCGTATGAAATGATGTCTTACCTCAATGTGCTTAGATCTAAAATGATGCATTAGATTCTTATTCAGGTTAATTGCAATTGTATTATCACATTTTATGAGAATATTTTTCAAATTTAACCCATAATTGGATAATTATTGTTTAATCCATAAAATCTAAGTACAACAATTGCCAATTGAAACATATTCAGCTTCAACTGTGGATAGGGCAACATAATTTCGCTTCTTAGAAGATTAAAACACCAATTTGTCCCCCAAGAACTAACAAGTATCTAAGGTACTTTTCCTTTCTATCTTACATTCAACACAATTAGCATCTAGGCGCTAATCAAATCAAAATTCTAAGTCTTTAGATACCAGATTCCTAACTTTGTGGTGCAAGATATATACTTGAATATCTTTTTTATAGCTAATAAGTGTGTTTTAGTTGGTTTATATTGAAACCTAGTACAACTACATACACTAAACAATATGTCTAGTTTAGATGTAGTCAAATACAAAAGTGAACCAACCAAACTTCTATAAAGTTTTCGTTAACTTTCCTACCTGCATCATCAGGATCTAACTTAGTTAAAGATGCCATAAGTACAGATATGCCGTTGACATTTTCCATGCTATTAAACTTCTTTAGGATTTGCTCAGTATACTTCTCTTTATGCATGAAGATCCCATCATTAGTTTGTTTAATTTGAAGTCCAAGAAAGAAGTTCATCTCATCCATCAATGACATTTCAAACTCAGCTTACATAAGCTTAGAAAACTCCTTACAAAATGTCTCATTAGTAGATCCAAAAAGAATTTCATCAATATATATTTAGACTACTAGAATATCATTATCATAGTGTTTAAGAAATAAGGTTGTATCTACTTTACCCCTTTAGAATCCATTCTTAATTAGAAAGTTACTTAGTCATTCATACTAAGCTCTAGGAGCTTGCTTTAATCCATAGCAGGTTTTTCTTAGTCTATACACACGGTCCTCTTTAAATGGATCTTCAAACTTTAGTGGTTGTTTTATATACACCTCTTCTTTTATATATCCATTTAAAAGTGCACTTTTAACATCCATTTGGAATAACTTAAAGCCTTTATAACAAGCAAAAGCAAGCAGAAGTCTTATTGCCTCTAATCTTGCAATTGGAGCATATGTTTCATCAAAGTCTATTCCCTTTTGTTGTGAGTAGCCATTAGCAACGAGTCTTCCTTTGTTTCTAATAATTTTACCATTCTCATCTAGCTTATTCTTAAATACCTACTTTGATACGACTTACAAGTGAACGTAATGGGACTCAATCTATGAATGGGTATTTAAGGTTCCAATGGAAATGAGGAAAGGTACGTAAAGGGGGGTTTTAACAGTAAGTATGTATAGATATCACGCATCAAGACACAAATATGATTAAGGTTGAGCTCGAAATAGGGTTTAATATAACTTACAAATCCTAAATTTCACTTGAGATTCAAATGAGGGTTAGATACAACTTACTAACTTCCTCAAATGAGGGGTTTACCACAATCTTAAGGTTAAGATTAATAAGAACACAAGAAGAATTAAAAATTTAACCAGTACTTAATAATCCGAAAAAGGTAAGCTTTAAGAGCTCAAGAGCATCCTTACTTGAAAAAGAATGTTCAAGTGTATTTACTATCTGAATATTCTTCATTATTTGCCCTAATTCTATCTATTATTTATAGCAAATCCTAAAAACCCCAGTAGCAAAATTGTAAATAATGTATAAGGCCTTAAACCTTAAAGAATGGGCTTGTAATTAAAATAAAGGAAATATTCACAAGATTACAAAATTGTACGTTTAATAGAAGAAGTCAACATGCAGTCATTCGAGTTGTCTTGGAAGGAGCAAGATCTAAACTGAGCGAAGTCGATGACTGCATGTCCGAGTTTAGGTAAGAGCCCCTAGACTCTTGCAGTGCTTAGCCAAAATATTTGAAAGGTCAGCCCACAGTTGCCGAGTTCTATGATTAGCCAGCATTAGTCTCCCTATGCCATGCCGAGTAGATCTTTAGCCTTGAGGCTTTGGCTTTGTAGTCTGTTGGCTTCTTAGTAGACGATAAACTTGATGTCGAATTGCTCCTTTTCTTTCTCTTGGCCTTATAATGTCAGGTTGCCCTTGGCAAAAGCAAATTGACCTTGGCTTTAGACAAGTCGGTGTCAATTTAAAGATAGTCGCAGGCTAATTCCTTTCAGACTTTATTCCTATGCTAGACTTATCTTTATGTTTAGGAATAAGTGTCCATATCTGGTTTCTTTAAAAGTGATTTAGCTCTTCTTGCATGGCATTTATCTAACTATTGTTAGACAAAGCTTCATCAATAGTATTAGGCTTAAACTCATATAATAAAGCAAAATGGTCTTCAATATTTCTTAAGCTAACTCTGATTTTAACTCCAACATTGATATTACCTATTACTTGTTCGGGTGGATGATAAGTTTTAAACCTGATTGTTTCATCAGACTCAAATATTACCTGGGTTAGGTTTTGGTCTAGCCTCTGAATTTGCTTCTGCTTTTACTTGTGATTGTGATTTGAGATTTGCTTCTAACGGTTGTTTTGATGCACTTTTTACCTTAGGTTCTCTAGTCTAATTTTATTGTGCATTTTCATCCTTACCTTTGGCTTCTTTAAGTGAATCATCATCAAAATCATCAACTTTAGCCTCATTAGCAAATTTAACATTTATGGATTCCTCAACTATTTTAGTAACCTTGTTAAACACACGATATGCTTTACTATTTAAGGAGTATCTTGAGAATAAGCCTTTATTAGCCCTTTTCTCAAACTTACCAAGGTTAACACTTGTTTTCTTAATGTAACATGTGGAATCAAACACATGAAAATATGATACTATAGGTTTTCTACCTCTATAAAGCTCATAAGATGTTTTTTTAGTGAATGATCTAATGTACACACGATTGATAATATAGCATGAAATGGATATTGCCTTAACCCAAAATTATTATGCTACACTACTTTTATTTAACAAAATTCATGTCATTTCTTGAATAGTCTTATGTTTACATTCAACTACTCCATTTTGTTGTGGAGTGAAAGATGCAAAAAAGTTATGAGTTATGCCATTATTTTCACAAAAGGTTATCAAATTTTAATTTTCAAACTCTTTTCCATAGTCTATTCTAAGACTAATTATAGAAACTCTTTTCTCATTTTGAACTTGATTAGCAAACACTTCAAAACTCTTAAATGCATCACTTTATGTCTTAGAAAAAGCACCCATGTATGCCTTGAAAAGTCATTAACTATCACTAGGTCATACTTGTTACCACCTAAGCTTAACATACGTGTAGCACCAAACAAATCAAGATGCAACAATTATAAAGTTTTCTTAGTTGATATAATATTCTTTAGTTTATGTGAAACATCACTCATTTTATTCTTAATGCATGTGGCACAACGAAAATCAGTTTTAATATGCAATTTGGGCAAACTAGATATAAGATTATTCTTAGATAAATTATTCAATTGATGAAAGTTAACATGACTAAATTTCTTATGCCATAAAAATGTATTATCAGAAACACTTAAGAAACAACTTTCAATTTTTACTTTAGCCGATTCAACAAGATATAGATTCTTTTTTTATAGCCTTCAAACAATTTTATGCCATTTTTATCAAAAGCTTTTACTTTGTTTTTATCAAACACCAATATTACCAATTGCGATGATTTTACTTTTATTATTATCGTCAAACTTCACATAGTCTCCTTCTTTCCACTCTAAACCTGTGAACAATGAAGCATCACCACTCATATGATGTGAACACTCACTATCCAGATACCACGTTCCTTTCCGTCTTGCTCTATGCTCCATGCTCCTATAAATATCAAAATAGAGTTAATTCATTTTTTCAACCTAGACTAGCTTGGACCTACCGAAATTCAAGCTTATATTATGCAATGATTTAGCTTATTGTGTACTAAGCTTATTCATTTTATATAAACAATATTTTTCGATATGACCAGATTTATTGCAAAAGAAATAAGCATAAGAATTAGATGATCTATACCTATTATTTACTTGTCTCTTCAGATTTTGACTTTGGTAGCCTTTGAATCTACTTTTGATGTATCCACTGAATGGACACTTATTATTTAGACTAATATATCTTTTATTATACTGATTTCCTTGCACATCAAACTTAACCTTGACATGCACATTGTTATTGTTAATAGATTCCATACTAACTATTTCTTTGCTTTTGACAAATACGGTTTTGTTACTAGATTTAGAAGTTTGACCATGTTCGTATCCAAGTTCATTTTTAGAATTTTCTAACCTTTATGAGGATAACAATAATTGCAATTTCACGTTACTTTTATAAAACTTGTTAAAAGTCATATCTATTGTGCAAGATAGATCATTAATTCTAGCTTTCAAGTCTATAATTTCTTTTTTTTAGAATTAAATTATCCTTTTCCAAACTATCTTGAGTTGTCCTTAAGTTTTCGTTATCTATCTGCAAAACTTCAATATCATTCTTTAATAAATTATTTTCATTATCTAACAATGAGTTTATTCATAACAATGTAACCAAATCCACCACTAGGGACCTGGTAATTCTCACCAGTATTGTTCCACTATCTACTTTTTTGTATCTTCAATAAAAGAGAAACAATTACAAGTTTTTTTTGCTGTCTCATTAGGTAACCTTTACTTACACACAAAACTATAGAAATTTGAATCCTTCTCTAATACAAAGCTTATCACACATACAGTTGTGTTAACAGATGCAATAGGGATAGAATACAAAGATCCTCTCAATAAAAGTACATAATAAAATCAAAATATGAAAGTGGAGGAGACGGTGCTATCTCTAAATTAGATTCTAACTATGATTCTGAATTCTATCAAATGTCAAGCTTTTTAGTAAATGAACGCAACTTTGATTTGTTGATCTCCATATATCAAAAAATTTGAACTTCTTTTCTTTTATATCTTCTGATACAATGTCTCTTTACTATAATCTTAAATAACTCTTGATCAATCGTGAATAATCTTGATTTAGCAAATAAATCTCTCTTGATTTTGAATTGAATTTGAATGTTGTGCTTCTTGTATTTTTTATCTAATGAAGTCTATAAGCATTTTCGGATAATTGCTTTGTTTTCTTCTAGTAATTCTCTAATATGACTTTTGAAAATTGAATCCTTTTTTAAAATAAATATCTCTTAAAAATTAAGAGCAAATCTTAATGCTTAATACGTTAGAATTTGAATCTTGAAACTTCTAGAATTATTTTTCTATTGCCTTACTCATTTATACTCCATTAAAGCTGATATAATTAAGTAAGCAAGCTTTGAACACATTTGTATAACAACTCCTTTTGAATTTGATAAAAATGTTAAGATTCATCCTTATCTCAACATATCTTCACATATATGTCTTTATCTAATCTTGTTTTGAATTCAAATAAATATCTAATTTGAACTCCTTAAAATTCTCCATATATCCTGATGATAATCCTTCAAAATTCTTGTGATACTTTTGACAAATTGCCTTAAATAAAATTTGCTCATTGTCATGAGATACATATCTAATTACGTTTATCCTTCGAATAGTTAAATTAATTCCGCCTTAGTCCTCGTGGATTTAACTAACTAGCTTTATGGAATGTGTTAGATACATTACCCAAATATATCTAACAAGTGCAACTAAGCCTTCAAATAATTATAAGCTTCAAATATTTCTTAATATATTCAGCTCTATAACTTTTGAAATGTACTTGAGGTTATGAATTAGTCTCTAACTTTGATTCTGATTTTCAAAATCATTATTAAGATAAAATTCTTATCTTTTGTTTATTGTTCTCCACACTTAAGAAAATTGTTAAATATCTTTTCTCTTTTAATTATCATCAAAACATTTATAAGAGAACTCAACAGGTAATTGTCATATTGTGGTTACATTTAAGAGATTCTGGTACGTGTGCATATTTTGTTACACTTGTTAAATTGTGATAGTGAGCTCCTAAAATCGAATTTAGAGTAATTGTACTTAGACTTAGGGTCTTCGAGTAAACTTATCCGATTAAACCTAAACTTTATAAATAACTTAGAAAAGTTAGTCGAAGTAACTTGGTGAAGTTACATATTAAAAATAATGACCTAAAACCCCAATTTTAGCTTTAAAAGTGTAGTTATTTAATATAAAAAAAAATTTATCAAAATCCTTAAAACCAAACTCTACACTCAAAACTCGACGAGACTCTAGAAATAAGTTATTTAAGTTATAAAATAAAATAATATAGCATAATATACTATATGAATATATATGTCTTTTTATGAATATATCCTGTTATATAATAATTACACTCATGAATTAACTCGAAAACCTAAAAATATATATAATAAGCAATAAATTCGCAAAATTAAATGGAAAACATATCATAAAAATAAAAGACATAAATAAAACATAATGATATGAATATAATTACACATTACATGTATCAAATATATAGGATATATATACGTATATTAGTAAAATAACTAAATATTAATATAATATACACAAAATATTGAAAAGTAATTTAAAAATCAATCAAAATTCATCCAAATTGCAAGGGATAAGTTGCAAATTGCTAGCCTTCAATTGTAGCAACCTCCAAACCATTGGAATGATGAATCAAAAGTAGATTTAAACACATTTAGCCACCTCATACTCAAAAATTAGGGAAAAAGGGAAAGAAAAAAAGAGAGGAAAAAATCCAGTTGCCCTAATTCAGTTAAATAAGACTCTAAGAAGTCAAATTAACCATTTAGCAACTTAAGACATTCAGGAAAATTACAAAAAAAATTCGAAAAAATAGAAAAATGAAAAACAAAAACGGAGTAGGGACTGAAATCGGACCAAGGCTAGTTCCCTAACCAAACCTTAATCTACTATTGAACCCTGCTGGTCACTACTAGTCCACCTCACTTGCCACCTATCTAATAACCCCCCATTAGCCAATAGTGGTTGGAGCTCTGATGAACGGGCATGTTAAAATTTTACCTTGTTTTTCAAATATTTTCTAAAAATATTAAATCAATTGGGAAAATTATGAAAAAAATTATTCTTGCATTATTTTTAGAGTGCTATCATGTTGTAATTTAATTTTTGTAATAGTATAGTAGATACTCGATTTTTACCCATAGTAGTTATAATTTTTGTTTTTAGGGTCGTAATTTAGAAAATAATAAAAAAAAATTGAAAAATGATAAAAAAGACGAAAAAATAGAAAATTGTTAGAAAAAAAAAGAAAAAATACTAGAAAAGAAAAAATTCGAAAAAATTAATTTGATGGAATCCTAACTAAATAGTTGTAAAAAAAAAAAACAAATCTAATACGATGACGTTAAATCTAATAAAATCAAGATTCGAAAGATTCAAATCTATTTTGAATCTTTACCAAATTAGATTCAATTCGATTCAAAAGATTTGTTTTCAAGTTTTATAAATAGGTATTGCATGGTACGAGCCAAAAAGAACAATTACACATTTGTTAAAAACATGCTCGAACCCACTCCTTATACCAATTTTATAGTTGTGCGCGTGATAGGACTGGAGATCCAATCTGTTCCCTTTTATCAACTTTGCGTGCTTTTCCTTGCAGGTACATAATAGTGGTTTTTAATTATTGTCTATAACTTGTCTTATTTATTTATTTATTTTTATCTCACTTAGTATATACGCAGTTATTTTTAAGACTTGTAATAATTTTTTTCATTTTTATCGTGTTTTTAATTACTAGTAATTAGTTATAGCATTAGTGTCCAGTGAACATGTGTTAAGTTAAATTTTAGTTTTTTTTATTTATTTATTCTTTTTTAGATTTCATATTTTTAAAATGACATTTTTATAAAATCTCTTATTTTATAAAATCTCTTATTTTACAAAATCTCGTTCTTTGCATACTGTATTAATTTAAAAAAATTGCACTAAGCATGTTAGGGTTTTCTAAATAAAAAAATCATTTTGATATTCATAAAATAAAATAAAAAAATCTTTAATTGACTTCTTTTTTACGGCGAGACATATTTTCCATAATTTAGACTTGTTTTTCATAGTTTAAATGTCTTTTCCACGGTTTAAATATCTTTTTTATAATTTAGACTTTTTTTCTATAATTTAGGCTTTTTTTTCTATAGTTTATATATCTTTTTTATTGTTTAAGTTTCTTTTCTATGATTTACACATCTTTTCTATAATTTAGATTTTTTTTTCTATGATTTAAACATCTTTTTCATGGTTTAGACATTTTTTTTATGATTTAGACATCTTTTCTATGGTTAGACATCTTTTCTATAATTTAGGCTTCTTTTCTATGGTTTATATATATTTTCCATTGTTTAGGTTTTCTTTCTATGATTCAGACATCTTTTCTATCATTTAGATTTTTTTTCTTTTTTTTTTTCTATGGTTTAAATATCTTTTTCATAGTTTTTACGGTTTAGACATTTTTTCTATGATTATGAATTTTTTTTCTTTTTTATTTTTAATGTTTTAAGCATGTTTTCTATAAAAAAAAATTCATCATGTAGAACATTGCATATTTCATAAAATCTTTAGAGTTTTTCTTGAAAATAAAAAAAAATTATCACTTAGTTGTTTTTAAATAAAAATCTTAATTTGGGATTTTTCAAAAATTAGGTTTTTAGGTTTTTTTTATAATTAGGAATAAAAATTAGGCTTCTAAGGATTTTTCTTAATAAAAATGAAATTGTTAATAAAAATGCAAATTCAACCAATTATTTTTTTATAAAAAGAACCAACACATTAAAGTTTTCGAAAAGAATTACAATTGTCTGATCCCGGCTAACGGGTACGTAGGCACCTTCGAGGCGACGATAAAATCTGTAGAAACTTAGGTTCTTTTTTTCTTTTGATTTTATTTATTTATTTTAAATATCATAATTAGTAAAATAATCCTAATTTCGGTAAATAGATAATGGTACCTATTAAAGGTTTAATAGGTTAACCTCCGAACTTAGAACCCTCTAGTTCTTTATTCGAATTGAAATCAAAGACCGGTAACCAAATCGTAATCAATCTACTCAATTGATTATGGTTTCTTTTTCTTTTCCCGACTTCGGTCGAGTGGCGACTCCAAAAATTATTTTCAATAAAAAATCAGAATTTCCCAATTTCTTTAGTTGAAGATTAATGTTAAATGAGTTAGAGTTTAGTATTAATCGAAAATAGGGAAATCAATTTTTAAATAAAAGAAATCGAAAAATCAGGCTTGATAAGTATAAATATTTTATATGCTTGCTTAATAAATTTACTATTCATCTGAATTTTTAAATCTAAAATAAATATATTTAATAATGTTGTTTTGAGCTCAAATTTTTTTTATAGAATACATATTATATCTAATTAATTACTATGCAACCTCCTTTTGATTTCATATATGTTTAGTATTTATTGTGTTTTTTGACCCCAAAAATGGCTAAAAATATGCAAATTATGAGATAAATTGATTTTTATAAAATTAATTGATGAAATTGATATACGATGACTTTTGGATACTTATAAAGACATCAGGACATAATGGAATTAATTTTGTATAAAAATAACATTATTTGCTTAATTAATCATAATTTAGAGATAAAAACATAACTTTACATATATAGGTGATGAACCCAGTAGCATAAATCAAGTGGCTAGTTAAATTCCCTATATTTTTTTTAGTCCATATAAATTTTCGTGGAATTATTTGGTGATCCTAACTATTTATTACGAATTTTCGTAGTTAAATAGTTTAATTTACTAACTAAGACACATTTTGAGCAATATTGGGCCAAATTATGATAAATATTTGAATAAATCCTATATATATTCATACTGATAAGATCTAGTTAGGATGAGTTTCCATCATATTTTATGATAATTACATGACTTGGGCTACGATATAAGCGTATTAGGGCTAAATACTACACATATTACTAAGCTATACTAAGAAACTATATAAAATATATTCTATTTACGTAGTATGGATATAATATGATAACACTTGTTATAAGGATATAATAGAACCTAAAAATACCCTTTAGAAGTGATCTCTCGAGATAAAACCTATATTACATATTACTGAGTTTATACGAATTTGATGAATCCATTTTTACTAAAATTGGATAGTTTTAAGTAATAAAACAAATATCCCCATGATATTGTGAAAATATACGTACTACGATGACTTTATCAAAACTAAAAATAACTTGACAAATTAAATATACATTTCAATACAATCAAATCAATATACTATAAGTAATAATATAACCACCTATATTGTTAATGTTTACTAACTTAATATAACATATACAACCAAACTATAATAAAACTATACTCAATCTTATGGGAATGTTAATATACCTCCAATATATATATATATATATATATAAATTGATTTAAGGAATAGATAGAATCCTAATGTTTTTGTAAATATTATGAAAACTAAATATGGGTTTTAGTATACATATAGGATCTTTTAATGAGCAAAACATCAACGATACAAACCTTTTGTAGTAAGCAGCAATACAAGTAAGTTGAAATCGTGACTTTACCGCTTATTGAGATGCTATATTAGAGTACTTAGAGGCTTAAGAGAGCTTTTGATTGTAGTTACAAATTAGTTGTCTGTATATGTACTATGTACGTGATTGGTATTCTATTTGTTATAGGGATTGAACTCCTTGGCGTATTGTTTTACATAATTTCATAGCATTGTTTTGTGTGAATTCGTTTAGCTACCCCTAAATGGAACTAATAGTGATTTAACTACTAAAGTAATTAAATATGCATAGTAACCCATTAAGGGAGCGATTAGGTGTATCAAACCAAATATTAACTTCCTTCGATAAGGATAGTTGAAATGGTCATTTCCTCATCTTTAGTTGAACTAAGTGATAAGCGAGGAGATCATGACAAGAGTGGGGGCTATAGTTCGAAAGTGGTCACGAGAGGAGAGTATTCTTTATTGCACAAGCTTAGGTTTGGTTTGATTTGATTTGAGTCAAGTCGTGGTAAACTCTTTAATCTGATTTGAAGCGGATGTAATTTTTATGACCTCACAATGGACTAAGTAACATTGTACAATGTTTTAAGTGATTGATTACATTACATTTCACTAAAATTAATAACCTTGTCTATGATTGTATAGTACTCTTTTATCTCTATCCAACTTATTGAGCTAATTATGCTCACATCTCTATAGACCATTTTG
Organism: Lumnitzera littorea; assembly: GCA_024138015.1. Taxonomy (NCBI): domain Eukaryota; kingdom Viridiplantae; phylum Streptophyta; class Magnoliopsida; order Myrtales; family Combretaceae; genus Lumnitzera; species Lumnitzera littorea. The sequence continues at coordinate 93,887,441 of JAMXBB010000001.1, read as the reverse complement.
TAGGTGACAAGTAGAATTTTTAAGATGCACATATATAATTACCCTTAGATTAGTGCGCAGTTGATTAGGAAAGTGAGGAAAGGAAGACTAGTTGGATTTGGGCCTTTGACTTTTCTTTTTGTTTTGAGGAAACTAATTAGGAACCCCTATGATGCCTATTAGTTTCCTATCTGATTGTAAATAGACTTTAAGACTTATGACTTTTGTAAACTCTTAGTATAAATTATAACTCTATATGTGGAAATGATTATATAAGCATTGTTGTATTATCAATCAATAGATTGTTTTGAGCAAATATTTTGAAAAGCTATTTAAGAGGTTTGATTATTAATAGGTATCAGACTAAATGCTTCAAGTTGATTAAGTCGTGTACACCTTGTGTAAACTGTATCTATGATAATAGTTATAAGGTTAGCTTCTATCTTAAGTTAATTTACATGGTGAGATTATTATAACTTTTCCTGTTTGGAGTATGATAGGTAACACTTAATAAATTTAGGTAAAGATGGTGTGCCAAAATTTACTAAGGACTACTACTATTTGACAAATTATAAGGTGAAAATTGGTTATAGAGGTAAATTGTGATAGCCCTTTTCAGATTCAGGTATGCATAAATATTCTAGTATAATTGTTGTACTGTAGTAATGTTTAAGAGATTACAGTACACATACATATTCTAGTATAATTGTCAAATTGTGGTAGCATTTAAGAAATTCTAGTAAAGAAAATGTATAAGAATTTATTAATGACTACTACAATTTGACAAATTATAAGATATAAGATAAACTTAGTAATAGAGGCAAATTGTGGCAGCCTTTTAGAGATTCCAGTAAAAGTACATGTTTTCATACAATTGTCATATTGTGATAATGCTTAAAATTTTTTTGTATACATACATATTTTGGTAAAATTGTTAAATGAGGTAACCTTAAGAGATTATGGTAAAAATGATATACCAAAATTTATTAAATACCACAATTTGACAAATTATAAGGTAGAATTGGTAATAAAGGAAAATAATGGTAGCCTTTTTTTTTTTTTTGTATGCGTAAATATTCTAGTACAATTGTTGTATTATGGTAGTGTTTTAAGAAACTTTAGTATATGTATATATCTTGATACAACTGTGAAATTGTGGCAACACTTAAGAGATTCTGGTGCATTACTAGGAGCCCATTAAATAAGTACAACTAGACCACTTCACTCAATAAAATCCCTACTAAGTTGGTGTAACTCTTTTGTCTTCTAAAAGGAGTCACTATACATACATTAGGATTTATAAGTTGGCATGAATGCAAACTAAACTAAACAATTTATAAACCCTAAATTATTATTAGTTTTTTCAATTTCTTGAATTGCATCAAATTGAAACACATATAATTGGTTTAGAGAAGCAAAACTAACCCAAAACAATTGAAACAAATATTAACTATCAAAATAATGTTTTTGCATTTAATTAAGATAATATTGTTAAAAATTAAGATCAAATCTTTTTAATATGATTGATAGCAAAGGTAATAATTTTTACATAATTACATCTATTAATATATAAAATTAAGAAGCTACCTTCTCCTATTATGTCTTTTCATTCACTTTATTCATATATGGTGCATTAATTTTCATTTATTATCACTAATACTAACTATTACATATACTAAAGTCATGATATTAATTTCTATAATTTTTTAGATTCTCGTTTTCCACCAATTACAAATCAGAAGCCATGAGCTCTTTAGAGAACTACTTAACTTCCAAAGATGTATTTATTATCACAAATACTAAAGTCATGATATTAATTTCTATAATTCTTTAGATTCTCGTTTTCCACCAATTACAAATCAGAAGCCATGAGCTCTTTAGAGAACTACCTAACTTCCAAAGATGAATTAAGTGAACAATTCCATCAAAGTAAAAAGAGACTTGCATTGGTAGAAGAAGATGATTCTCCAATGCCTAAAGCTATCAACAGACTAAATGAGAGTGACAAAGGAAAGTTTAACTTAAGTTTCAAGATACTATTGTGACGAATATCCCAAGAGTGTGCAAAAAATATTGCTTCAAGGATTTGCACCATAATGAAATTATGGATGAGGATATGGAGAAGGCAAGAGAGGAAGAAGTGAAGTTAAATAGAGGAGGAACAAAAGTTGAATGCAAATGTAGGGCCTAACATTGGTTACATAAACTTCTCTAAGATGGAAAAGGAGATCCTAGGTGCTTCTTGGAAAAATACTTTCATAGTGAAAGTCATGGGTCCAAATCTAGCTTATAAAGTTATGTAGGAGAAGCTGAGAAGAATATGGAGAAACCTAAGTGCATTTAAACTCATTCATGCAGATTTAGGATTCTATTTCATTTTGTTGGATAATAGTATGGACTATCTATGGATTATAGGGAACAAACCTTAGTTTGTCAATAGGAGGTACTTAGCCTCGAAAAAAATGGGTCCAAATTTCAGACCTAAAGTACCTTATTTGATGTAGTAATAGTGTAGATAAGAATCGTTGGCCTCCCAATAGAATATTATTCTTCACTGGGAATCAAGAGAATTAGAGAGAAAATTAAGCTAGTTTTGAGATATGATGTGCTTATAGTTAGCCTTGAAAGAGGATGATTCACAATAATATGTATCTAAGTTGATATGGATACACTTTTAAAACATATTGTTGTTCTAAATGGAATTGCCTATAAAATATCATGTAAGGATCTTCCTAAGTTATGTGATCATTGTAGTAGAATTAACCATAATAGGATTAATTGTCTGTTTGAAGAAAATGGAAAAAAGAAATAGTAACAAGAAAGGGAGGAAAACTTGAAGGATAAGTTGGATACGCAACAAGAGGGAACAAAAGAATCACAAGGAAAACTTGAGGCATTTGAATAATTAGATTATAAAAGGAAAGCTGAGAAGTCAAAGGGGAAGGGACTAGAGAGTATATTATATGAAGTTAGGAGTAATAGCGGGAGGAAACTGAGGAAATAGCTTCAAGAATGCAAAATAATGAGACAAGTGATAATAAAGATAAGGAAGAGGACAATACAAAGTATGAAAAATGGATTTAAGTACAACACAAGAAGAATAAACCAAAAAAGGATAAAAAAAAATAAAAATAAAGAAAATATGAAAAGGGATATTAAAGGTATTAAGATACAGTCGATCCCTATTTTATTTTCCTTAATTCAATATTTATTAAGCTAACTTACTCTATATAAATTACTCGACATAAAATTAAGGAAACACATTTTTTTTTTAAAATGTTTTGAAATTTTTTTTTAAAATTGTATTCGCAAAATATTGTATTCGTCCTAGCTCGAGACTAATCTTGAGCATCCAGCGACCCAGCTCAGTAAAATGATGACCTTGCAATAAAAGGAATCTAAGGAGTGTAAGCTTATGCTTATGCTTATGCTTATGCTTAATGAGCTAATCCCTCCAATATGACTTACAAGTAATATATAATCAATCATATGAATGTACGTAACAAGAAATATGCCAAATAATACATGCAATGGCCTAAGAACTGCATGCAACTAAAAAATTTCGTGCTCTGTAGTTAGGGTTGGAGATTATTAACTGATACAAACCAATAATTGGGTTTTAACACTTGGGTTTTTATTTAGAATTGTACCTATTGTGCTCAATTCAACTTATATATATATATATAAATGCAACAAGCTCTTTTCAAAAATCTAAGATCTAGTGGTATAGTGGCCCCTACAGTTTACAATTACACACCCTCAGCAGAAGTCATAAGACACGGCCCTTAACTAAATGGTTAGCGTCCCTTGACACTTAATAAGCTCACAAGCTAAGATAAAGACTCAATAACATAGCATAATATACTTAACTAATCCCTTTAGGAGCTCCTGCTTTTGTGAGCCCCTACTTATCTTCTGTATAAGGTGACAATCAATATAAGTTATAATGTAATGTCATGGCATGCATGACTTATTTTATATCCATAGTCAAATGATTACTTATATTCGGTTGCTCAGGTGACTAAGCAGTTTCATACCATAACAATGATGTACAAATCAGTCATGAAAGTAATCCCATTTCATATAATATCATTAGGTCGTGCAAATAATCAAGTGTCCATATACATGCATTTCCGACACCCCCTCAAGCAACCAATTTAATCATGTTATCATTTTAGTGCAGCTAGACTACAAACAAAAGCAAACATGTAGTTATTGGGAGTTGCTAACTCTACCATAGCTACTAGTTATAATAATCCAGAGGTAGGTCGTCCTTAAGATCAAAGTCCCTTGAATAATGGAAAAGTAATAACATAAGGATTTGATATGTTATAATGTCAATCTAAGGTTCTATTAAAATTATACTCTTGACTTAACCTTAAATTTTTCCTAATTAAGCTAAATCTTCAATCGCATATAACTTTTTTGTTTTAAATTCGATTTTCATAATCTTGTAATCGATTTCCATCATTTTCCAAGTGTACTTTCACATGGTATGGTTAGATTTAAGAGATAGGGCATGAAATTCTAATTATAGGTTAGAATAGTAGTGTCCCTAAAGATTGGGTTTCCTTTTGGGCTTGAATTTGTTATTAGGCCTTTTTTCTACTTTGTGAAATTATTAGGGCTGGGCTTAAGACTTTTAATTGATCTTATTTACTTCCTTAAGATCAATTTTTCATTGAATATTTTTGGCCTTATCACTAGCTTGAACTTTTTAGACTTTTAGGTAGCTTTTGCGATTAATGATGGGTCCGATTCTTACTTGAGCATTACTTATCACTTTGGTGGGCTTGGGAAATTTAATGTGGGATTTCTATGGACTTTATTTCATATTTTTTTTAAGCTTATCTTGCTAGTCATAAAATTCCATAAAGTTCGATTAAGAGTTTTAGGTTTGATTTTGAGTTTTAGGCCCTTAACAATTATCTTACTATTATTGGTTTATTTTTTCACTTTGTTTACTAAATTTTTATGTGTCCTTAAGTAGATTAAACTTGTTCTATAGATTTGGTCAGCTTGGTCCTTTGGCTTCTAAAATCATTTTTTAACTTAACTCCTTATTTCCTTAAACTTGTATGTTAAACCGAGGCTTTACACTTACTTATACTTTGACTTATGCTTGTTTTATTCTTTATAAGTGAATTATTTTAGCATAATATCAAGTGGAAAACATATAACATGTACATCTTGGAAGTATTATATTATACTTAGGAGTTTAAGGTTTTTAAGTCACTTCTATCATTGATAATGACTTTAGAGTTCTCAAGTTGAATTATAATTATGAGGTCAATTATTACGAGTACCACTTTTATATTAAGCTTGATTCTTAGTTTGGTTAATCCTTGGGAATAATTGAAGAGCATTTCCGACTACTTAATTTGTTACTTAGAAATTACAAGATTTATAATTAATCCCTAAGAAATCAACACTTAAACTCAAATCTGCTGTACTATAAAATTGATAGGTATACTTGCCTCTCATCAAACATCATTGTCATAGCCATGGCATTCAAACAATTTATCTACTTTGTTCTCCTATTCCAAGTAGTCATTGGCATCTCCAATACTAATAAAGCTTGGCATTTGTAACTTGATATTATCAAGTCCTTTAGGAGCTCAACCACAAGGTTCCTTGAATTCATAGAAATTGTCATTTGCATCTTCCTTCACATCATCTAATTCATTTTATCTCCTTACATGATGGCCATCTTATCCAACTCCTCTAATTAGGTTCTAAGTTGGGTATAACTACTCACCGGCAATTTCCTACCTATGAAATCCTCTCGTATGCCTACCTAAGGTAGTTTAGCCATCCATTGTAATAGGTTAGAAGCTAATAGGGCTAGCTCTAACAAGTTGGACATTGTCTTGAGCCACCTTAGTAGGTTGGACATTGACTATTTACCGCATGAAGGTGGTCATTTTGGTTGTTATAATGACCAAATCGTGAATCTTCTCATTGATGGTCGTAAGGTTTGACTCCTTTACCTTCCTCATCCAAGATCATCACTCTTTGCATCCGTAATGCTATCGTAAACACTTGGAATTGATATTAGTAACAACTTCACTAGTACAATGTTGCAATGACAACCCATAAATTTCAAACCTCACTTAAAGCAACACTTAGCTTTGAACTTTGGACTCCATACAATACAAATCTACAATCATAGCTTCACACTACATCACTACATACAATACGAACCATACGACTCTATTTTTCCACACTTGAAATAGAGACACTCACCTTAAGAATTCAATAACACTAATAAACACTGTAATCACACTTATAATACTTTCAACTACTCACCAACTCCAGTAAGTCATACTTCAACAACTAACTTAAACTTATAACACCTACAAGAATTCACTTTGCACCCAAAACACTACTCTAATACTCATAACTTTGTTTCACCACATAGAACAACACTACTACTCTATTCCCTACTAGTTAAAACCATAAGTTCTAATACCAAGATAACTATGATGTGCCTAGGATGATCGACAATTACTAGGGCTTACCAAGTGTGATAGTGGGTCATTCTCTTATAAAGAAAATAGAGATGGACGTTTGGCAAAAAACGAAGGTCAAATCGTGGATATGGCACATTTAGGTTTGCACTTGAATTCACTTTAACCACTCATTATGACTTATGAGTGGAGGAAATGAGGGTAATCATCATCAATTCCTTACTAAAGAGAACTAAATAAGAGTGAAAGGAGGGGCTTGAAGTAGAAGTTTATGAATAGGAGTATACTAAAAAATTTAGATGATAAAATGATGATTGTTGTACACTTTCAGGACCCTTATATAGTTGCTAATTAGGGTAATAGACCAAAAAGGGAAACAACTAAAAGGGTACAATTTGAAAAGAGGAAATATACGTATGGGGAATAAGGTATAAAAGGAATAATAGAAAAAGAGTCTCCATTGGAGGACACCAACTATCCCTGCCAAAACACATTTCTTTAGGCATTACCTTGACACTTAGCCAAAGCAAACAAAGAAGTATGAAAGCTATGTTTGTTGTATCCCAAGTTAGCTTGGAGTACATTTGGTAGATAAGTCAATAATTGGCTTAAATAGCTTGGAATTAAGGAGAGTTGCTGGGAGGTCGAATGGTCCTTACTATCTGAGTTTAGGTTGGAGCTTAAGTAATGGCATAGTAGCTTAAATGATTGATAAATAGCTCAGCAAGTGATGTGAAAGGAAGCCTTGAGTATAACTCAACTTGTCCTCTACCATTTTCCCTTCGAGTACTCAAGGCTAAGCCCTGGAGTCCCTAAAGTTGGCCTTTGACAATAGGTTCAGAGCTCAATATCGTCTGGTTGGAGGCTGATTTGTATGAAATGAAGGTCAATAGTAACTGTAAACAAGTTGGGCCAACCATGGGGAAGGTTGAATTCCCATCACCTTGTATCAATTACCATAGTAAATGTAACCACCACTTTGTATTCTAGAAGTGGAGCAATACCTAAAGGAGCCATTGCTACCTAATACTAGAATGAATCCATAAGTAATCTTGATTCAAAGTCTAGCCAAACTCATTCTTTTTAAATTAAATTTCGTCTGTTAAGGAATGTTAGCTTAAAATAGTATAAGATGAGAGGGGACATAAAACTTGACCTCTTGGATTACAAAGTGCTTATTACTCATTGCAAAAGAGAATGAAGGAGTATTACTCCCCTTACAATGGGGTCCCAACAAGGAGTCCTATAACTTGTAAAAAGACTATCACTTACATACCAAGAATATGTAACCTCTAAAGGAAAAGGTAGGAAAAATGCTCCTAAACAAAAAAGCCTTAACTTACTGGGCATAAGAACATGCTAAAACAATTTAAAGAAAAAAAAAAAAGGGAGAAAGGGCAATATTACTACTTTTGCAACAAAAAAAAAAAGTCTTACTAATCAAGGGAAATTTTTTGAAAACTTGTATTAATGGAACTAACGTTATCATAATGAAAATCTTTTTATAATTTTTGGGCAAGCTAATTTGCAACAATGTTTTTTTCTCTCCAAGCAAAACTAAGCTTGTCTTAGATATCATGGAAAATCTTCCTTACCAAACACATACTTCAATTCAAATTTCTAAAATTTATAAAGAATTGGTTCTAAGTTGATTCTCAAGAATTCTTAAATAAGTTTAACAAATGAAAATTTCTTGGGGAGCTTTGAGAACAACTTAGCTCTATTGTAGATGCTTTGTTATAATACATATTTGAGCTTTGAGTTATGTAAAGACTAGTGCTTGTGTGCTTAGAAGGGCTTTAATTGAAGCACGCAGTTCAATTCTAACTCAAGTGCCCCATTTTTGTGCTTATTTACTCAAAGCTTTTTTTTTTTTTTTTTTGAACTTTTGAACTTGCTATGAACTAGAGTTTTATGAAATGATCGTATTTACCATGTTTAAGAGAATGAGGAAATGTGAAATGTTATGAATGATTATGGATGCCTGTTATATGATTGTTTTTGTTGTTATATTCCCTTTTTCAGTAATTATATGGTACCTTCTTACATGATTTTCTTTATTGCATTAGGATTATATAAACTAATTAGTAGTCCCTAAAGTTGACTTAGTATTTATTCGAGATTTAATTGAAACTTGATATGTATTACACAATGTCTTACATAGTTAAATGTCATCACTTCTACATGATGGTACATAGGAGTTTAAGAACCTAGCTCTATTGTATACAACTAAGTAACTTAGGGTTCTCTCTTATATACACAAGCTACAAACCATGTCATTATTTCAGGATGGTTAGCTCGATATGGGAATTCTACTGTAGATAGTTATTGACTTTTATAGAACATTATTAATCATTGTAAACTATTTGTTGACTGTTTTTAAGCAACTTATGAATAGATGTGTGGATCTGAATCCCCAATCTAAGGTCAAGGAGGTTACATCTTAAACTTCCTAATGGTTACTGGAATAACATGTGTGATGCTGACATTCATATGGTTACTCATGCATAGCATATTTTTTACATCTTCAATCCAAGATCAAGGGAAGTTATACCCTAATTCATGTTAGTTATTGGAAGACCACTTGTGATGTATGCATTCTACATGCTTGACAACTTACTGAAGTTTGTTTATGCTTGTAGTCTTTGAGAGTTTTGCCTCTTTATTGACGAGTTTTGCTCACACCTTAAATGTTGATCTATACTTTACATTCACAATGTTATAACACTACAAGGGAACTACACTAAGTATTTATGTTTCCATCCTATGGGCATGAGCTTAGATTACGAAAGAAAGAAAAATAGAAAACCTCTCCCTTTTCATTAAGTTATTATAACTTATTTTGGATATATTTTTAATTTTTAAAGATACTTGTATTGTAATTCCCATTAAAAGACTCAATACCTATGTGATGGAATTATGATGTGATAGTATGCTTTTAGGTTAAAATATTCTTTTGTTAATGCTCTTGTCGATGCTTATTAATAGTTGATGAAATCTAGATTCCATGGTTAGAATTTCCTATCCTAAAGAGTGTTTATGGTGAGTTGTCATGGTTAAGGTGCTCTATGAGGTGTGATAGCTTTTCTTAGTATCAATACATGTATTATATAAATCCTAAATAATGATCAAAGAGTCTATAAATCAAAATAAAATGAATAGAGTCAATTGACTTTCTTAAGTGAGTGCAAGTAGATGTGGATAGAAAAATAATCTCTATGTTCAATAACCCATTGGTTTTTCTTTTAGCCTAGTAGTTTTTCTATTTTATTAAATTTGAAATTCTCCCTTATCACATAAAAATTTACTAAAACATGTTTAAAAACTTTTATAAACGCATGAGAACTACATCAAGAAATAATGGTGGGCATACTGAATGGGATATGATAAAAGTCAAATAAAGTAAAGGATGAGACTCCAAGAGATACATTAAAAATTTGATTAGATGCACAATAAAAAAAAAAAAGATCTATTAGTCAAATTATTAAAAGATAGAAGGCTAGACTTATTGATGAATGGAGGGAGGTGCTAAACATGATAAGTGAAATTCTAAATAGAGAATATAGTTGGTAACTAGTGATATCACTTTAAGAGGATTATTAATATATTCTCCATGTTTTAGTAGAGGCTTCCAAAATGTTTGTAGTCTTTTGAGACTGACACTCAAAGTATCAATATGATGCCATATTTTATATATAAAATGTAAGAGCAATTAGGTGGTACCTTAACTATGTTCATAAGTGAAGACACACAGATGGGGTTATCCTAGAGCTTGAGCTACGAGATGTAGAGGAAAGTAATGCTAATGGGATCGATTCTAATTTTGTATCTAGTATCAATAATGATAGAGATCTTGATTTTGATCCATATCTACTCTTTAGTCTTAATTTTGACCCTCACTTTGATATGGAGATGGAGGAAAGTTTTGGGAATGAGGCTAGTTTATAGGAGATTTTAGCTACCTGGGGGGTGATAAACCTTTAGAGGAGTTAGAGCAACTGCAAGCCATAAACCTAGAGCATATGGAGGAGTTAGGAACAAACAATGATAAGGAAATCCCAAATGTATAAAATGGAGGATGATATGCCATTGGAGGTTATAGAGATTTCTTTAAATAGTTGGAGTGGTGAAGAAAAGGTACTGGAGGCAAAAATGGACCATAAGTTCTATATGGTAACATGTAAGGGCCTATGAGTGATCTAACTTTGTATAAGCTAAGTAACTTAGGGGTTATTGCTTGTATGATCAAGCCATAGACCATGTCACTATTTTAGATTACCTCGTGCTAAAGCTATGGGGATTTTGATTGCATATTATTGTTGGCTGTAATAGACTTTTGTTGATCATTGAAGAACTTTTTTTTATCGTTTGCAAGTGGTTTGGGAACTTATGTATAGATTTGAATCCCTAACCTAAGGTCAAAGGGAGGTTATACCTTAAACTTTATGCTAATTATCAAAAGATTGGATATAATGTTTGCATTTATATGATTGTTCATCTATAATATATACTTCACAACTTGCTTAAACTTGTTAGTAAGTGCATCGTTTTAAAGTTGTATCAATTCACCAAGCTGTCGTTTTCTCGTATCCTCGTAAGTTTGTCCATATTTCAAGTTTTTGACACTATAACATTACAAGAAGGTTTCTCTTTCCCATACTTTGACTTTGGATTAGATTGTGAGAGCAATAAATATAGAAAACATCCCTTTTTGTCATATTGTTAAAGTTGTTTTGGATATAATACTTTTGTATTAAGACCTTGGATTGCTGCAATTAATTAAAGGTATTTATCTTATAGCTCTCATAAAAGACTCGATATTTATATGAATGAAATATGATATGATAGTATACTTTTTAGTTAAATATTCCTTTCTTATTGCTCTAGTGGATGCTTCGTAAATGGACGAGTGGATCTTAAATACTAGAGGAAGAACTACTATCTCCAAAAGTGTTTCTGATGGGTTGTCATGACTAGATACAGCTATGGGATGTGATAAAATTTTAAACACCACCATGTAATTTTTGTTGGATTACTGCGAATGTGTTAGATCCCACATAACTGTATATAAAACAACAATGTTTCAACTAACACGCTAAAAACAAAAGGACACACATAACTATCACGAAAGAATTGATGAATGACTTTCAATTTCAGCGTCTTCATAGGCAAAGTTTCAGCACCGCTCTCCGCCCCTTGGAATTGTTTAAAGGATTGGAGTTCTGTAGAGTTACTACAGGGTCCAGCGGCGTATTTGCTGCATATAGATATATGTAGTGAAGTTCAATGTGGCAAAAGGTCAATGGGGGAGGGGGTGAAAAAGTCGGAAGTGAGTAAGATATTAGGCATGAAAATAAATATATTACCATTGAATTTGTTTTTATTAGCACTTGGTAAAAATTCAAAACAAAGAACTGAATTCTCCAATATTGGGGAGCAACCTAATCCTTGCATTTATGTGTATGACATCACAATTGATGTTTCTTTTTTTTATTGCATAAAGATATTTTCACGCGTTTACATTACATAACTCCCACGTTTTTCACAAAGTGCAATAATATTTGGTGTTCATTTGATAATTGCTTTCAGTTTCCTCTAACCATTATTATTATTTTTTTTTGGGTCTATGCGAGTATCTTAATTATTAAATCAAAATTGTTAAATTTATTATAATTTAATAATATAAATATTGATCTTCTATGAAAATGTATCAAGTTTAATTTCTCCTCTCCTAACTGTTATATTATAGTGGCCAAAAAAATTATTGAACCAAAGTTGAAAAAATAAAAGGATGAAAATCCAAGAAATTTCGACCGTGACTGATATGGCATTAGATTATGTTATTTCGGAGCCTTGTAATTAAATTATTCCATTAGGGTGGGTCCACTCCGCTCCATTCACCTTTCGTATGGATTTGCCCATAAGGCAGGGCGATCTAGAGTTTTCTAGAGGTAGCAGCAAATTTGCTTTCTCCAGAAAAAAACACCAATTGACAAAGATGAAGCCTATTTTCCTTTCTACATGCCCTTTGCTATGATATATTATCCAATAATCACCGCTTGGAAAAATAAAAAAGAAATTTATCCAATAATCACCTTTTGAGGACCAGAAAAATTAATTTTTGTCTTAGAATATGAATGTGTTTCCCAGGAAATTTTTTTTTGTTTTATAATTTTTGTTATTTTTTTTTTATCATTGCAGCTGCATTGATTTTAGATATTATTGTATTAATTGCAAAATGTCATAATATTAATGATTTTATAGAAATAATGAAAGTACCATTATTAGTGGAAAATGCTAATGAAGGATTAGTAAAACAATTTCCTTTTTGTGATAATAAATCACGTTTATCATTTTCCATTAAGATTGTTGGGTATTATTGGCTACAATAAACTATTAACAAGATTAAGATAATATTGATAAGTTATTTGCTTAGGGCGTGTATTGAAAGCAAAAATGATAATTGATGAGAAATTTTATTAAGAATTATGTTTAATATAAAAACCGAATCATTTATTATCCTTATATTGCTCAAATGACAATATTTAAAAAATATTATTAATTCATTTTAAATTTACAGCAAAATTCCTCTTTAAATTTTTCTAACTTTTATCATTACTCTTTACTATCAAATTTGTATAGTAAATATTAAAATTTCGTTGAAACACTTGATGCATCATGCTTGTGGGTCTAACTTCCAAGCAACTAGAGATCCAGTTGTAACCTATAGCAAACATGGTCAGATTTTTATGCATATAATGTTGTCTAATTAAGTATTAATATAACGGGCACGTCTTGGGTAAGAACACTAATCAGTTGGTCCCACGTAAGCAAATGTTCCACAATACAGACAAAGTCCAACCATATTAAAATAAATATTTTACTAATTAATTGATAGAAAAAATTTTCCCCTAAAAGTAAATAAATCCCATTTTATTTAAATGACGATGAGGAAGCTAGAGATAGAGATAGAGATAGAGAGAGAGAGGAAGACTGTAAAATCTATGTGAAGCGTGGAAAATAAGGACAAGGGAAAGGGAGAGAGCTACCTGTATTCGGTATTGACATCCCCTTGCTGATTTTGCCAAGGCAGGATTGTGGGGTAGTGATAACATAAATCTGCTGAACTAGGTATTAAGTTTTATGCTTTTTGATGTTTTATGTTTTATTATCAATATCTTTTTATTATTATTATTGTTATTTTCTTCTAGCAGTAAGAATGATAGTAATAATAATAATTTAGTAACATATGGTTCTCTTCTCCAGCCAAACTCTGTTACTGTAATGAAGAAAATACGAGGAAACTGAAACTTACAACTCTTTTGTCTCTCTGCGTGTCTTACACTCATGCTTCTTCGTGATTGGAGTGAAACAGCCAGGTTTCACTCTCTCTCTCTCTCTCTCTGTTTTTCTTTCTTCTGCTCTTATGGCAAGTATCGTATTTTTTTGGGTATCATCGTGTTTTGTTGATGGATAGTTTGAAGGTGATCGATTTTATTTTTCCTTTTATTCTTGTTAAAGATTGATCCTTTTGCGTGTTTTTGTTTCTGTGTTAAGGTTCTTTTGACTCAAGCTTATGTCTTTGGCGTGAAGTAATCATCTTTTTATGTGTTTCGTATTAATATAATGATGGTCAGTACAATTCTGGGTTTTCATGGAAATATCAAATAATTTACATCGTGTTATTGGATAGATTAGACAGTGTTACTCATTGTGTCTTATAATATGGTTATTTAGTTATTTAGTTTTATGTGATGGGGTGCTTGATTATGGTTAAAGACACTGTTTGTCATCTAATCTTCATGTCACGAAGTCCTTGTTTGTTGTCCCTCATGTTAGTTGTTTTTCCTTTTTCAATTATGTGAATAAATGATGTCGATTTTGTATCAGTCTGCATTCCGGGTGACAATATTGGATGGTCGCATTTTGATATGCACGAGAATTTTGCACCACTTAACTGTAGGTGATTGCCTTGTTAATTTCTGTCCACTTGAACTCAAGAAGTGTCTGTGTGGAAAGTAGAGTATAGGAATAATTAATTTGCTTAGGGTTGAACTTTTCTGAATGAACTTGATTATGATTAATGAGAAAATAGAGTTAAACTCAGTTATATTGTTTGTTGAATAGAGCAAGTTTTTTAATGTCGTCTTTAAGTCTTAAAACTGACTTGTCATCATGTTGAAGTGGAGTTTCAAGATTTACAGAGTAAGAGTGTAATCTCATGCTGTATGGTATCTATCCATCCTTTTTGGATTGAGATTGTAGAAATTGAAAATGATGTGGTTCACGGTATGATACTGATGAGTTATTTGTAAATTTAGATTAGTATACACTTCTGCATATGGTAATATGTTTCATAAGAAGTAATTGCTTCATGTAGTTGTTAATTGTTATCCTACATGTGGATTGATTGCCAAATTACATTTAGTTGTCATATTTAAACTTGCAATAATGATGAATTCTGAACGGCTATTTAAGAGTAGTTTCGTAAGTAAAGGCTAAAAGTCATAGAATATCTAAAAAGAGCATACCCTGGAATGCTAAATTCCATCCCACTTTCAACAAAATATGATTGAGATTGGCAATATTTAGGTGAACATGTACCTTAATTCCATTCAATTTCAATTCTAGCTATTCTGCTATTATGGTTGTTTTCCTAAAGTTTTCAAATATTGAAATGTATGGAATCTCTTAATGTTGTGATTGATGTTGCATTATGATAAAGTGTGGTTATGTTTTTTTTTTTCCTCTGAATAACTGAAATGTATGTAAATATCATTTGGTTACTTTAACTCAACAGAAAAGTGGTGGGGTAATGCGAACTGGATCAGTATGTAGCCATAATTAAACATATTTGTTTTCCTATCCCATATGAAATATAATTGCTGCTTTGAATTATAGGTATCATCTTGGATCAAAGAGCAGTTTGGTTGTGGTTGTTTGATGAATGATAAGCGTTCCGTGAGGAAATGCAGTACAAATGTATGGCCATGATAATTGCATGAATACTGAGCATATGGCATCAGCACTAGGAAAAAAGGAAAGCTCTTCTTTCCTTGAAGCATGTAATTGGAGTTCATCAAGGAAAAACTTCTCCGATGATGCACCTTCTAATAGCAGTTCATGCATTGATGGACAGTGTGTAAGCAGTGAAACCAGCAATATTCTTACCGGATGCTCTAGAAATGAATCAAAACCAACCATATTTAACAGGAACAGGGATAGCTCAAATCAGTGTGAGAAGCATGACCTGTTGGCCTCCTCTGTTGATGATCTTTCATGCATTGCCAGATCAGACGATGTGAACATGGTTGTTGATAATTCTGGTGTCAATAATGAGAGGAAGGATGCATCGAGCAACTCCTCAGTTAACGACGTTCTGTTTACTGAACAAACTGCTGATAATCAACTCAATGAGCACTGTCAGATTAGCCAACATTCTGAGACACAACAAAGCCACAAGAACATCAGGGACTCCCCATCGCTAGCAGCTTCACCAAACCAATCAGACCCACCAGAAATTTCATTGCTGAGAAAATTTTCTACAAAGGTGCACAATAGTGATGTTGCAATGGAATGTTTGCTTAATTTCAATCTTCTGATAAAATTTCTGTTGCATGAACTTTAATTTCTTCACTGATTATCAGGGGGAGGGTTCTATTTGCTCAGAGGAAAAAGAGGGCTCATCATTCAACAAGATGATGACTGACAGGGTTAGCAGTTTAGTGATTTCTTTAGTAGCTTATGTATCTTTTTTTTGAGAAAGATCTGATGGTAACACAATATGTCAACAGGAGGTAGCTGCTCCTGCAGTACACTCTGTTTCAAATGAGCATAAGGAAAAATCATATCCCGTGCATGATGGACCTTCCAGGGACAAACATTCTCTAGCTGCTTGTGCTGCTGGAGAAGGCAATGTATCAGATGCTTCATATGATGTACACTACTTCCTCTCTTAGCTTTGTATTTGTCAAATAATAAACATAAAACCTGTGCTAACTTACAAGCTTAAGTTTCTATATAAGTTAGATGTGGTGCAAACCTTATTATGGTATTGGAGTAGGAGGTCTTGGTTCAAACACCTGTGTCATTGTTCAACCTTTATCTAATTAAGTCATCATCTTGATGGGGTTATTTTAAAGTCCCAACCTACATGTGAGTGAGGTGTCAAGTAATAAATATAAAGCTAGTACCAATTCTACTAGTTTAAGTGTTAGATCAGTTAGTCGTGGTGCTGGATTTGACAATATTTTTGTTTGGCATGTCACATACTGCTGATTGGATGCAATGATGCTAGTTTATACTAATTTGGATCAAGCATTGATGTGGAATGAAATTTCTGTTGTGTTTAATATTCTCCCTCTTATATGGAGTAGCAAGGTATTCCTCATGCCTATATTTTAATCCATAAGCAGTGAGTTATATGGGCCCTGTATATACATATTAATTGCTCCTTAGTGAGGGATTCATATTACCACCGGAAATATGTGCATTCAAATAGTATCTGGTTCCATATGTTGATCATCCAGTTTATGCATGTATATTCTATTGATCACTATTGCACTGAATATTTTGGACTTAAAAGCGAAACTCTTTCTTTCATTGGAACCCCACCCTAACAGTTTAAGGATGCTTTTTCTTCAAATAGGCCAGGGTTTGTGATATCTGCGGAGAAGCGGGTTGGGAACATATGCTTGCTGTATGTAGCAAATGCAGTGATGGGGCTGAGCACATGTACATCCTGCAAACTAAATATTGAAGATATTTGTTATTCTTTCTGTGATTTATCGGTTTTTGCTTGTATTTCCCTCTTTTGTCTTGCATTTTCTGATTTTCCTCGTATCAATCAGCTACTGCATGTGGGTGAAGATGGACAAAGTTCCTAGTGGCAATTGGATGTGTGAAGAGTGTGCAGTCCAGGAAAGTGCAGAAAAGAAGATGAAAAATATAGTTGGAAGGGCAGATAAATGTCAAATAGAATCATCATTGAAGACTATGTCTAAAAAGGATAAAGGTTTAGGTAACACTGTGCGAGCCTATGGCTTGGGCATTCGGACGAGGAAAACTAACAAGGTTGGCAAGTCTACAATCAAATCAAGACCTATCCTAGTAGGGAAACGGAAGATCCTCTCATTTGCTAAGTCATCCGAGCTTCCTTCATCTTCTTACAAAAAACTAATTAGGCAGCACATTTCCACAAAGGATGTTGATGAAGGGAAGGTAAAACATGGTCAAGTCACTTGCACCAGCCAGGTTTCTCTAAACAGCTCTTCCAAAGGTGCTAACTTTGGTAATGAATCATGTGACTTGAGACAAGAATGAGTCCCTAATACTTTTAGACTCCACCCCTTCTATCTTTATGTTCTAACTTTGAATTTTGGTAATCAGGTTTTATGCGGTCAAAGTCATTTAGTGATGGAGATAAAAATATTAATGGAAGTCATCTGCTAAAGTTTGGGGGTCCAAAGCCTGATGTAAAAGCCAATGGGCATGAAAAGGAGGCAAATGGAAGAAAATTGTGTAGATCTCAGACATTCACAGCTAGTTCATATCGTTCAGGTACTGATGATTTCAGGGTTAAGAGGATTCCAACCTCTTCTCATGTTAAGGGTCAAAGTATTATGGAGGATAAGAAGGTGGGCACCTTGGGGGAGAGAAAGTGCAATCCTTTGTTAGCCTCACGTAAGGATTGGGTTCATGCAACCATGGGCAAGAAAAGGTCCACAATGCCTTGTCAATTGGAGTCACCTTTAGTGTCTAGTAAATGTAAAAATGGGAAAGGACGAGGTCACAGGGGGCAAAACAAGTTGCTGAAATCCACGAGTGATCTTTCTCAAAGAGGATCTAATGTAGATGATAAGCATCATGGTGTCATTGGTGATGTCAGGCTGCATTTTGGTAATTCCAAGGAAGAAAAATCTGCTACTAAGGGTAACAATTTGAAGCTCCCTTTTGGGTTCCAAATGCCCATTTTGCAAGCAAATTTTCCTTCTGGAAAGCTTGTGGTTCCTCGGCCTGATTTTTCATGGAAGTAAGTGTCTCTAATGCATATGACGGCATAATAAATGTGTTGGGCACTTCTTTCTTAGCCTTTAATTATTTATTTATTTTTTTCCCTTCCCTTTCATGCAGAGGGGAATTTGAAGTTGTAGGAACTGGAGGGGCTTCCAGCTCTTTCTCGGGGTTTCAGGCATTCTTATCCAATTCTGCCTCACTTAAAGTACTTGATGTAGTTAAAAAGTTTCCACAGAAACTATTGTTGAATGAAGTATCTCGGTTAAGTACCTGGGCAGCTTGGTTCAGTGGAAAAAATGCTATGGAACAAGACATTGCTCTCTTCTTCTTGGCTGAAGATCTTGAGAGGTGTTATAATATGCTCTTTGTGTTTCTTCTTTTAAATGCATACCTGCTTCTTTATTATTTTCTGATATATTCTTATGTACTCTTTTCCAGCTATGAGAGGAACTACAGGATATTATCAGACAAAATGGTAAAAGAGGATTTAGCTCTCAAAGGATGCATTGATGGAGTAGAAACGTTGATATTTTTGTCTGATATACTACCTGAAGGATCCCAACGTATGAAAGTGTCTTGTTATTTTGGAGTTCATGTTCTGTGTGCTCAATTTATAGGACAAGCAATTGTTGCTAAGCAATTTAAAATATTCTTTGGCAGGATGGAATGGATTGCCATATTTATGGTGTGTTTTCAGAAACCAAACAGTTTTTTATGAAGACAATCCAAATTCTCCATGTAACATTCCCGAACATGCTACCAGAGCATGTTTGCCTGCTCATCCAGTGAATGGAGATGAGTACTCCCCTGGACAATCAAGTGCTCCCACAATTAGCTGCGTTGAAGAGCAAAATTCAAACTCTAGCTCCACAAAAACATCACTGCATGCTTCTTTTATGGGTATTCCATCGGTATCTTCTTCCAAGGAGAAGCTTTCACCAGCAAAAACCGTAAAAAACCAGGAGTCCAGTGTGATTTCTGCTTCTATGTCAACTGAACAATTGTTTAATGGCTCTGTTTCAGACAATGATTTCCTGGTAACATTCTCATTCCTTTTGCAGCACTCCATTCACTTCCGTCCCAACAATTTCTATATGTTTCAAGTTCTGCTTAGTTTTCAGGATAACTGAAAGCTATCTGATGGCTTTGAGAATACACACACACACACACACACACACACACACACACACACACAATTTTCAAAGCCTTTAGGTATTTTTTTTTCATATGCATTTAATGAAAAAGTCTTAATAGATCTAAGAATTTTCTTGAATTTGTTATAACTCATATATAGTAGTTTATGAAGCATGACCATTTGCATCTCCATGCTTTTGAAGTGGTGAAAACAAAACTCTGTTTGCTTTGATTCTTGGATCACCGACTCAGCCTGAATGGTTTGATATGTTTTGGAACTTATCGTGGTTCCTCCATACAATGTTTGTCTAGAGCATGCTCATTTTCAGCTGCCTTCCATCCTTTGCGCTGAATTGCACTGGTTCCAAACCTGTAAGTTCAGTTGACAATTATAACATTTACTCGTGATTTTCTTTCACCAGGTGGATGGGAAGGACTCATACAGAAGCCCAATTTGGGAACTTAAATCATATAGCCCAGCAGCCAGAAGAAATCATGATGGTGTTGCAAATGAGAATCTTTCTATTGGAATGAATATACCTAACAGTTCTGTAGAAGCAAAACATTGTAATGGAACAACTTCCATCAATGTGAGTCCTAGTTCTTCCATGTTTGGAAGAGAGGTGAAAACTACAGATTACGGAAAGGCTGATCATGAGGAGTGGTTTGCCCCCGAGGTCCTAGATCTCCAGCTTTCATTGGGTTGTGGAAAGAAATCTGGCAGAGGGCTGACTCTGATGCTAGGGGAAGAGATGGTGAAGGATAAACACTGTAAAGGCAAGCATCATGATTCCGTGACAAGTAATGATGAGGTCTCAACGGCACTTGTTCTTTCGCTCGCACCTCGTCTAGCAAGGTGAATATTGGGATCCCTTCTTGTTCTGGAGAAGCATGGTACTAGGTATCTTAATCTCTAGTATGGTTTCTCAAAGTTTCTATGTACATAACCAGTGGTCAAACCTGGACGCTTAGGACTTATTGTCAATAAATAAGGAATAGAATGTGGGGTATAGAAAGGTGATATTTTATATTTTCTTATATGTTAGACCATTTGTATTTTTGAGTTTCATTTTCAGGTAATGTGGTTTCACCGTTTTTGTTTCTTTGCAATTAGCAAATAAATGTCAATGCAACATACACAGATTGGAACTTGTTCTTGGAATGTCTTTAGATCAGTCTATCTACTAATCTACCTTGAATGCGCTTGAATTAGATTCATATGGTGTTAAAATGACCCAGATGGTCCTAGTCGGTCCGAGCAGGCTATAAATGAGTCGATTCTATCCAACTTTTGTTTGGTATTTCTTCAAATTCAGCTCGACTATATTCAACTATATGAATTTTCTCATGATATCGTGCGGAGCTTGCTTTTGAAAGCGCTCGTCCATTGATTCCCTTCTCCGTCCTCTTCCTTAGGCTGAATCAGGAAAACCGCAATCCTCTTCCGTTGGCATCTCCAAGTTCATAGGTTTTTCTTTTTTTTTTTTTAAATCAAATTTACATGCCACAAAAGGATGGATCGGTATATTCACCATCCACATATCCGGTCTCGGTATTGCTTCCAGTTTGTAGCATTTGAATCCTAATGTGACCGACAGCGATATCTGCGTTTACATACAGCACTATCATTCTGGATAACCCGTTCATTCGTGAAGGGAAGAGTATTGTGGAAATCCAGCATATTAGCGGTTGCATTGTTGAACATTTGAATATTGTTCATTCGTGAAGGGAAGAGTATTGTGGAAATCCAGCATATTCGCGGTTGCATTATTGAACATTTGAATATTATTGGAGTCTAACATTGGTGCTTTCTTCATCTCATCGTGGTGTTGTAATTACATCCTTTTGGTATAATTCTACCAACGAGGGGGAGGAGTTGAATTCACATTGCTGTTGGTTTTCTTAGAACACTGCTTTCTCTTGGTTGCCTTCCTGTTATTTTAGATGCCATTTTCCGTCCTTCCAGGCAATCTCTTTGAGATTTCAGACCATTTGTTTCCTAACTCTTTACCAGCTTCGATCAATAACTTGTCTTCCTCCTTGCTCCATGCATCCTTTTGTCACTGAAAATATCAGATAAGTTCTTATGAAATATTTCTATTAATTATACAACAAACTTAAAATCTTGAACTCCGCTCCAAAATTTGAGAAATGTGAATTAATCTCCTATAAATCACAATTATTTTAGTTGCTTAGGATTTTATCATGAATTTTGCCCCTGTTTCATATATCATGCCAGTGTGTGTGGTACCAATTATTCCCAAAACTTTAAAAGTATGATCTCAATGCAAATAACTTGTTTAAATTCGATAAGTTGAGGGAAACTCGTATATTTTTTCTCCTTGATATATCAAAGTATTTCCTATTATATGTGGTTATATTTATAGAAAGAATCTAATTGAAAAAAAATTCGACTTAAAGAAATCTGAATTAGTCTCTCTAGCTATATTAGCTAAATGATTGGCAAAATCTATTTGCTTCTCTAAAAATGTGGACAATTGAAGCACCCAACGGATGCATTACTGCTTGGATCCTTCGTACAACATGAAAGATGCTCCAAGTAGCTAGGCTTAGGCCTATTTGTGTTGTTGAGCCATTGGACAAAGTCAATGAGTCAACTTCTATTTCAATATTTCTCAAGTTGTGCTGCTTGCAAATATTCAATTCCACTTCCACTATATGTAGTTCTGCCTCTGCAGTGTTCTTTGAATTGAATAACTTACCCAAAGGGAACCATGTTCATCCTGAACTAGGCCACCACTATAAATCTCGCCAGCCACCATAACGATAGTTGATGCGAACTTTGAAATTTGTTTCGGTTGCAGGACAGGGATGAGATTTGACCATTAAAACCAAAATTCGCAAAATAACTTATAGTTAAAGAAGCAATGTTGAATTGAGTCTTCCCCATATTTGCAGAGCCAACACCTTGATGCTAATTTGACTAACCCCTTCTTTGAATTACTTCATCAATGAGATGAGAATTGCTCTACATAAAAATTGAAACCTTGGCGGGAATGCGCTTACTCCAAAAGAGAGATCATGAGAAAGACTTTGCGAGCATCGAATGTAGTTCCATGAACATTTGCTAGAGAATGGACCATCTGAAGAGAGTTTCCACATAGCACAATCTGCATTGCTTGGTAGGAAGGGAATTTTACTAACTTTGTTAGCTAATTCTGATCCAGGACATTGTTGCAGGGTATATGTATCCTCCCAACCATCTTCCTTTTAGTAATTAGCGACTCTCTCCATGTGTAAGCCACCTAACGGTAAAAATTGCGAAAGATTTTGAATTCTCCAACCAAAAGTTGCATTGGCTGCTGTTTTGACTGACTCCATAAAATATGTGCTGCTCAACCATTGATTTAGTTTTAATCAGTCTTTTCCAAACTAGAGAGTCTGTTTTTCTCTCCTGAATGAGAGTCAAGTAGAAGGAGTTCTGCACATATTTAGTTTTAAAATAGTTAGAAAATAAAGAATTCTCCACTCAAAGCATCCACCATAGCTTCACATCATGAACTCGAGCGATGTCTTCTAGTCGTTTCATTCCTAAACCACCTTCCTCTATAGGAGCACAAAACTCTTTTCCAGTTGATCTAGTGGACTGGAATATTCCGGCCTGAACTCTTCCAAAAAAAAATTCTCAAAATGCAACTTTCTATATCTTTTACATGTCAAGCTTAATCATTAAGTTTCTACCTCTTATTTTCCTCTCCTCTTTAACGAGCGTATCAGATCTTGTGGCAGTGACATGTTCTCCACGGCTTTTAATAAAGCCAGTGTGATTTTCAACTAATTTGTTAGGGAGCAAGGAATTTAGTCGCGAGACTAGAATTTTTTAAAGAAGCTTACTAAAAACATTGTATAAGCTAATCGATCTGTAACCCTTCCAATCTTATTGGTTATATCTTTCTTTTTCTTTTTCTTTTCCTTTTCTTTTTTTCTTTTTTTTATATTTTGGTGCCAACTATGGGTTATCTCGTTTCGGAATCAAAACAATGAAAGTGCTTGTGAAATATCTTGGTGGGACATGTTCTTGAAAGAAACATATAACAACCTCAGATTTTTTCCTTTATTATGTCCTAACAACTTTTATAGAAATGACTACCAACCTCGTCCGGACTAGCTACTAAATTGTTATCAATATATTTTAAAGATTAAAGCTTTCCAAATCTCATCGACTAAAGGCACGGAAGTGAGAAATGAGTTGATTTCATCTATCACCATTGGAATTAATCGGGTCGGCTTCTGGAAATTCAAAACTTTTTCCTGCTAGAATAAAGAATTATAGTAGTTAACGGCCGACGCTCAATCTGCTTTCTATTTTCATCTTTGATTCTTGTGACCTTAGATCCCATTTGTCTGTGCATTAGAGTGGCATGAAAAAAATTTAGTATTCCTATCTCCCTCCTTCACTCGTTTGAGTCTTGCTTTTTTTACTTGAGAAAATTCTCCTCACAAGCCAAAGCCAAATGAAAAGAAAGTTTTGCTTGTGCCTCATGTAGCACACATCTATTTTCAAAAGAGGAATCATTTTCAAAGACAAATTCCAATTCAGCTACCTTCTCCTCCCACTATTTTACTTGGTCAAGAACATTTCCAAAAGCATTTTTATTCCATTCTTTCAAACACCTTTTTAAACTAAGCCTAAGCCTTTCTTTTTAGAGCTTTACTAACCCAATGCTTGTCATTAAACCACTACGGTTTTCTTTAACATCTAAAAACTTTGAATGCTTTGTCCACGTGTTGAGAAATCGAAAGGAACCTGGTGGCTAGGGATCCAAATCTCTGCATCTCACAAGCAATGGGCAATGATCTGAGCATGTTTTGTTTAGATGAATCACATCAATAATTTCCTTCTCGAACCAAAGGGAGTTTACAAAAACTCAATCTAATCTTAGCCATATTGAACCTCTATTCCAGATGAATGTCGAGCCTAAGAAGCGAAATTCTTCGAGTTTACAGTTAGTCATTGTTCTATTGAAATCATTCATCGCTTTATCAGATGGATGTTGATCTCCTCTTCTTTCCTTGGTCAATCTAACATAGTTAAAATCTCCACATACTATTCGTAGAAGATCACAAGTTTCAGCACATTCATATAATTCTACCGATAATGGAAGCCAACCCACTATGGAGCATGCATAGATAGTGTTGATCCCTCGCAAGCAATCAAGAGGGGATGGTGAGTTGATTGCTTAACAAATTTTAAACTTTTTCGAAATAAAGAACTCTTTTTCATTACTTATATAAGCGGTTTAGAGTTTATCAATATATGTTCAAATAGAGAATTAAAATCAAACAAATAAGTAAAAGAGAGAGGGTACAATAAGATCAAGTAGAGGATTTATACAAGTTTCTCTTTATGAATTAATCCTCTCTTCTAGCTTTACTTATTAGGACCGTATTGGTCATTCCACTATTTTTTATATTCAAAGGAAGAGTACAAGTATAGCTTCCTTGGTAAGAATGAACACTACTTTGTCCACCTAACTTGTCTCTAGTAAGAACGGAACTATTGTTGCCTACACTTTTTTTATAACAATACAATTTAATACAAATAAATCTAGGTAGAAAGATAAATATAACTTCCTAAAGTATTTAGCACCAAGGACTTGTAAACAATTGAGAAAAATAAAGTTTGCTTTAGATTGATCTTTGAAATGCTCTTTGTAATGAATATCAGAGAACGGTATGTTGTTTTTCTTCATGGTTCTTTCTCTTTTTAAATTTTTGAGAATAATGGCTAGTAAATTACTTAGATATTGGATGAGCCTTATCTTCTTTGGTTAAGCTGGAATAACCTCTATGTTGATTGATCTTTATCTCCTTATATATTTGAAATATCAAGTTTGGTGTTATTGAAATATCTCCACAAAATTTGTAGAATTCAAAATATTCAAAAATGGATTGTCTTCTCTTTTCAATCTTTGGATAAGCTTATGTCTTGTATCTAGACTTAGTTGAATAAAATCTTCATAGCCTTAAATCTTTGAATAATTTGGCTTCCATAATATTCTTACAACTTAAATTTGAAACATCTGAAACTTGTGATCCTTATCTTTAACTTCAAGTGCTAATCTATTTAACCTTAATATTATGCCTCATTATAATTTGTAAGATAATCCTTCTTAAATAGCAGAACATGTCAAATGTATTACCCAAATACACTTGATCAGTGCAGCTGAGCCTTGAGCTGCAAAACAAACAATACTAGATAAAAATAAGTTATTCCAGGTTGCTTTTAAATCCATTTCTAAGTCTTCTATACTCTTCGGAATAGCTTCTGTGCTTATCAAGATTGCTTCTAAGTTAGTTTTTAAGTTTATTAGATTTCTCTTTTCTTTGGACTTCAACAATACCCAATAAGGCTTCTAAAGTATGCTTTGAACTCTTTGTCTATTAAGAAATCTACAAACTCATCTTTTAAGGATTAGAGCTTTTAATTGTGCTTCTAACTTTTTATTTTTCAAGCTTTATTCATGAGTCATGTTTTCTAGTTACTTGCTTCTATCTTTAGTTATAAGTCTTTATCATTTTTGTCAACACTTAACACATTTATTAGTGAACTTTTGGTATTTATCATCATTAAAACATGCCATCGGGGGATCCAATAGATAGTAGTAAAAAAACATATCATTGGTTATTGGATTCTAAAATTTTGTTGTCAAAAGTTGATCACCATTCCAACATTCTTGTACTTATGAAATGTCATTCTACAGAAATCATATACTTAAGTTAATATTAAGGCTCCGTTTGGTTCATCTTTTTGGTGTCTTATTGGCATTAACTCAAATCTCGCGTTTGGTAAAAATAAGACAAAGAAAAGATGGAAACATAATTCTATATATGCCCTTCTTCTAAAATTAAAAACTCAATAAATCTCATTAAAATTGAATTTATTTACTATTTATTTTATTCATATTTACAAAAATATCAATTAAAGTGACTATTTCCAATACATAAAATATATTTGTTTCAAATCTTCTCTCTTAAAAGCATGCAAATTTTCACTTCTTAACTTTAACACTTCGATCATTACTTTTATCATAATTATGAAATAGAAATAAATAAAATAATTTTCTAAACAACATTTTTCAAATAGATATAGAACATATATAGATCAAATATAAGATATAGAAGAAAAAAAGACAATCCAAATAGGCTTTAAATATGCCTCCACAAAAGCTATCATTTGGCAAACAATTAGATAATGAATCAAACATTAATAATGGAATGTAAGGTCTGCTATTCAATGAAAAGGAAATTGGGTTGATATCTCTTATCTAAAATGAGATCGTTATGGTAAGAACACCGTTTCCATTTATTTAAGGATTTCCTAAAAATTGAAATTGCATATAAACTCTATGTACATTATATTATGTGATATCTCTCAAATATAAGGTGATGGAGTTCTAATTATCGAGACAACATGCTTAATAGGGGGTACTCCCAGGATGGCTAACTTCTTAGGAAGTAGCTGATATAAAGGACAAAATCATAAGGCATATCACACCAAAGTGGACAATATCTCTATAAAAAGAGTGCCAATCACGTTTTTATTACATTTATACTTAATATAAGATATGTTCATGGGAATCAAGGATCCACTCAAGCAGCTGATGCTTTATTCATATGTTTTTTGTTTGCTTTTTTTTTTTTTTCAAAAAAAATATTTATGTGACTTTAGCTCTAATTACCAACATGGTTAGGGAATCTCCAAAACCATAAGTCGTCTAAGGATTTACCCTTTAATACAATCTACACATTGGCAAAGATCTAATCATACTCTTTTAATAAACCTTGACCCATCCTTACTAACTTATCAAACTTATGTTGACCATATATTTGTGTTGTCACATATTCAATAACTAATCTTGTT
Source organism: Lumnitzera littorea (assembly GCA_024138015.1). Taxonomy (NCBI): domain Eukaryota; kingdom Viridiplantae; phylum Streptophyta; class Magnoliopsida; order Myrtales; family Combretaceae; genus Lumnitzera; species Lumnitzera littorea. Next base: position 93,859,958 of record JAMXBB010000001.1, on the reverse strand, counting down.
GGACTATAAGGGTCTTTTCAAAATTGCTTTGACATTTAGATTGATTCATTCAAATAATTTTTTTCCCTCATCATTTACATGTGAATAACAAAATATGTATAGATAAATTATGAGTATTACAATTATTAGTTTATTTATATCAAATTATTTGCGACAACACAATCACTAAAGCAATGTGCTTTTATATATAATGGGGATAGTATTATAATTTGTACTTAATCATTAGTTGATTTTTAATTAATTATATGAACTTTGAAATTGCCAATTTCACTACTGTAAACCCTAAAAAATCAGTAGTCTGAACCCTAATTTAAGTACGAGTGTCCTAAACTGTGTTATGAGTCGATAAGGCTAGTAATAATAAAAGATTATGAAATTTAATAAATCGAATGTTACACCGATAATAAAAACCCTAGAAATTGATCGAAACCTTAAATAGTGTACCAAAACCTTAAATTCAATTTATGTACAATTACTCGAAATCGAACCCGAATTTGATCGAAACCCTAAAAATATAACTTTAAGCCTATAAAATAATTAAATATTACTCAATAGTGATATAATTATAGTTGATTGCAATTATTAACTAAATCGCGTAATTGCATAAAATTTTTAACGAAACCGTTAAAATAACTTTTAAAAATTATAATTGTAATAGGTACCAATTAAATTGATAAATTTTCATAAAATTCCAAAATTAATTTATAGTTATTATTTTTATGTTTAGAAAAATTACATATAATTATTTCTAATTTCCTTTTTCTTCCATTTTCTCTATTTTCATTTCTTTCCTTTTCCTTCTTTTCTTCTTCTCTTTTATTTTCCTTTTCCCACATGTGATTTACAATTGCAAAAATTAGTAGCCCATGTGCATAAATAAATGTACATATGTCACAAAATAAAGAGATAAAGGAAAAAATAATAAAGTACATATCTTATCTTAATTAATGCTTAAATTAAGAGGATAAGCTTATTTATTTATTTATTTGATTTTATTTGCTTCAAAATCAGATGGACTTCATGTCCTAAAAATCTAGAAACATCAAACTGAAAGTATAAAGTGGGAAAAACAAAAAAAAAAAAAAGCAAAGTAAAATAAAACAAAAGAAAAACAAAGCTCAAGAACAAGAAGAAAATTAAGAAGAAAAAGAAGAAGAAAATTAAGGATCATACCAATATATTTGGGTAAGTATATTTATTTTAGTTGTATATATGTATATTATATGGTATGTGTATGTATATACTAAGTATTTTGTTGTATTTTGCTAAATGTTTCCTTACATGTACATGAATAGATGTATAGGTAGATAAACAAATATATATGTATCTCTTATGTGTATATAAATATATGTATGTAGACATGTATAAATAGATTATTATGTAAAATATACGGTATATGTATATATATGAATGTATAAATAAGAATACATATAATAAGTATTTAGAAATTTCACTATTTGGATATATATATGCATGTACACGAAAGAAAAATATATATATATATATATGTATATATAAATAAGAATATATATAGTATGTATTTAGTATTTTTACAAATTAAGCATTGATATATATATATATATGTGTGTGTGTGTGTGTANTCTTAATTAATGCTTAAATTAAGAGGATAAACTTCCTTATTTTTTAATTTTATTTACTCTAAAAAAATCTACTAATCATCACGCCTAAAAGAAAAAATCTGGAAAAAGAAAATCTAGAAACTGAAAACATAAAAGAAGAAGGAAAAGAAAGCAAAACAAAAGAAAACTAAGGGCAAGAAGAAAATTAAGAAGAAGAAGAGGAAGAAGAAGGAGGAAACGAAGAAGATATATATATGCATGTACACGAAAGAAAAAATAAATAAATAAATATATATATGTATATATAAATAAGAATACATAGAGTATGTATTTAGTATTTTCACAAATTAAACATTGATATATATATATATATACACACATGAATACGAATATTTATGTATATATGTATATAATCTTTATTTTCATATATATATATATATAAGTGTAAGTATACGTACATTATATATATATATATATATATANAATTATACGCGATTCGATAAAAAGTTCGAATCGACAATTTCACGTAACTAAGTGAAGTAAACATTACAAATTACGATAATAGTTTAGCTTTAAATTCCCAAACTTATAATTTTCTATATTTCTTATTCTTGAGTGATCTTGACCTTGACCCTAAATTGCCTTCGGATTATTACGATCCTTGAGTCAATTATGGCTGAGTGAGTTTTTTCTAATGATCCCATACTTACTTGTGTTTGTAACTAGCAAATATAAATTATGCTTAATAATTGAATGTTGTATGGGGATGGGTTATGCTTGTGTATGATAACTATTTGTTAACGGTGAATTTACTTTAAAGAACGATAACATATTGATTGTTGCATAGTAGATTCGCTAGGAACTGATTATTTGTGACCTTGTTGATCACTGAATAATAAGACCTAATTTTACTCTATTAGAAAAAGTTAACTTGAAACATGCATAATCATACACTGCATAACTAATTCCGACCTTCACATTACACAGAGGTAGCGAGAGGCCATACGTGGGTTGATTATTTGATTGTTATAGATTTCATACGGTGCATACGTGCGATATGACCTTACCCTGGCTCGTGAGATTACGAAGTATTGGAGACGCCAACCACTTGGCTAAGGGTCAAGTATAGAGGCCTCCGTTTAAGGGTGAATGAGAGCTGCATGAACCTACTCACAATTATATGTAGAACTCATTTTTGATAAAACAGAGAATGGATATACCATTACATTTTTAAATACGAAACGCAGAGTTTCGTCATGAGATAAGTTATAATATGATACTTAGATCTAACTGTGTCAATGTATCTCTAACCTTGACTTCGGAGGCCGTTAAATCTAAGTTGCATATAGTACTTGGTCACCTACATATATTTGTTTGGCATACTGATTGGCATGTATTCATTTGATTGAATTTAATTAATGTATAACTTGATTGTTGTATGGTTGAGAGGATTATCTCACTAAACTAGTTAGCTATTTCCTTTGTAGTCTTCTTTCACAAGTTGAGTTGTTCGTGGAGTTGGGCCGCTGCATGCCCGAGGTTAATTGTTCATCAAGGGGTCGATGTGGGAGTAAGATGTGATCAGAGTGTACTCATGATAGTTTATCTAGATTATAGATTTGATTATATAATAAAATGATACTAGTTTGAGTTAAGAAGTGCTTTAGACTTTTTATCTGTAAATTCTTATATAAATAGATTGTATTTTATATTTCCTTAATTTGTTATTATTATTATGAAATGATATTACTTACACTTACGTAACTTTTGGTTGTTAGTTGTAGCAGTAGTAGTAGTAGTAGCCATAGCCTTGTGTATCGTATAAAGGATCGTCGATTGTAAGGGAATTCAATCTACAGTCCTTTATACAGTATACGACAACTGCTACGATTAGCCCTCTCGAGTCGTGACAACTACCCAAATGGATTTTTCAAGTTAACATCACTGGTGATTCTAAATTTGTCAATATCCATATATTTTAACCAAAGTGGAATACAAAATGTCTCGAGCATTTATTTTGTGACCATATTCCATTTAGGGTAATATGGTATTGGCATACTCTTGACAACTCTATCAATCTATCTCCTTCTCTCTTCTTCTTCTTTCTCCTCTTTTTCCTTCTACCTAATGGTAATCTTGATTCTGACAAGTATGTTAAAATTCAAATCTTTATTATCTATTTTTATGTTAAGAACATAAAGTATCTAAAAAAAATGTATCAAGAATCAAAACTACACCATACTTTCACTAAAAGAGGATTTAACAACAACGTCACTTATCCATATTAAATATACTTCTTTAAGTTTTGAAATAAAAAGCAAAAAAAAAAAATAACTGAATTTTTTTCCACTTATTGCAATATGAATTGAAAAGGGAATCATTACTGTCAATGATCATACTGGTACTTTTGTTTTATTTTTATCTCAATAAAGCATTATAATTATATGAGGTAAACAATAGAATGAATAATTAGTTACTGCAACAAAGATTTGTGGGAATTAAGAGCTAAAATATATAACTTAGCTAATGCAGGTTATAATGCCCTACTTTTCAAGTGTTTACTTAACCTGTACTTTTCAAAACTTGGTGTCTAAAGGAAAGTTAATATGCCACTCTTAAGATAGGAATAATACCACTTGTGACATAAAATTTAACATTTCAAGCTTAGAACCCTAATTCAATCATATTGCATGTGTATGCCCAAGGTACTTCATATTTAATATCATAGTCGAAACCTTCTAATTTTGGGTTTCAATCTTATACTTATACAATTCAACCTTTTAAGTTTAGTTTCTCACCTTTTATGCTCAAGTCTTACTATTTTGTCTCATAATATAAACCTTCTAAGTTTATAATGTTACATTGTAATTTTATACAAAAATAGGTGTACACTTTTTGACCTTTAAGAAAAATCTTCTATGTTCTTAATACAACCTTCAAAGTTATTAGTTAATAGGCTTCAATACAAACCTTTTAAGTTCATAATACAATCACATAACTTTGAAGAATTTAATACTCTTAACAACTTATATTTATATGGTTTAAGTTTCATTATGCCAAACTTGTTTTAAATGAAGTTCAATGACACTAGCACCTATGTTAGGGATTCCATAACACCTCAATTCATACATCTTACATGTGAATATAGCTAATGTGCAAAAGTTGCAATATGTATTTATATGGCAAAACCTATAAACTTAAAACTTCAAAATAAGTGTTTAGTGCTTTTAGAGTTTTCCTAAAGCCAAAGTTAGCAACATCACAACCTTCACCTATATCTAAGGTTAGTCAAACACCAACCCTTAACTCCTTATATAGTAAAGTGAGTACAAAGAGTAAAATGAAAAAGGAAAGGCAATGTATATTCAATAATGATATAGGCAACAAATCAATAACACAAGATACATGTAACTAGATACATAATCCATAACAAAGTACCATACATTACTTATGCATTATCAACTGGCATGCTAAAGTAAGTGATATACACCGGCTAGTATTCTTATAGCAAGTAGCATAAAATAGCTGTATTTCCAAGACAATTTAAAAGTAGCATTACAAGGCCTAATTCCAAAGGCAAATTAGTGAGCAACACTTAGCGGCTCAATTCAGAAGGGATCAATTAGTATTATCCAATTATACATTGTCTTATCTAATTTTACATGCTATATACCAATACAATCATCATCACAAGTATTATCTAAAAGTATTATAAACTTTAATTTAATCGACAAAGATAATTACATAATTGCCCTCCATTACACTTGTAAATGGTGCTAAATGTTCACATACTCACAATTACCTTTTAATAGTATTCAACTAACTTTTAGACATAACATTCCATTAAATTTCAAAACTGACTTAATTAAAAGAAATACTGATATCCAAGTTGTAGCATCCTTTCAAGCATTTTAATTTTATAAATAATTGCAATTAAATTAAATAGTTGAGTTATTTTAGTTACACTTACATGTTAATATAAAAAATACTATCATTTAAGCTAAAAATCCTTCCCATTTACAAAATTAATGTTAGCCACTTTTAACATCTCCATAGAGTTCTAAAAACATGAAATAATCATTATGTTCAAGTAGTTTTTGGAGAATCACGCATTTCCATTTAGGCTGGAATTTTCTTGAAAATTATCAAATTTAAGGAAATTAATTTATGATAAAAGCTAAATATATGGTAAGACCAAAATTATAGACTTGTAAACATAATATACCCTATTAGGAGCTCATGAATTGAAAATCAACTAAAAACTACATCATCAAGGGATTTAAGTATTAAATTGATTTCAGCTTCAAACTGCCCCATTTCTTAAGAACTTATTATACCTACTTCAAACTATGTGTATATGAAGTTACTATGTTAAACAATACAAAAAATTAACTAAGAATACGACTTTTTATAATTATTTAAGTAGGTTTAATATTTTTTATATCATTAACAAATCAATTAGATTTGGATTCTTACAGGTACATAATAACTCGGAGGTCGCTGGCTACCATAAAGAATTATTCTTAAAAGCCATGAAATTTACTCTAAAAATGAACAATAACTTACTGAAGTTGGAAGCTTTACTCTCAACTTTAATTAAATTTGTTCTTATTGTATATTAGAAAGAGAAAAAGAGCAAATGATAATTTATGATTGTAGCAAGCTTTACTTAGGAATCTCATGAACATTGGTTGCTATCATGGGACTAAAAATGAGAAATATTTATTTAATCAATTTAGTTTCAAAATAAACAATTTATTATATGAGAGACATAAAAAACAAAATGATATTTTAAGTTTAGATTATCAAACTATGTGTGTAATTGAACACAAACAAAATAAGATTTTCACATAAAAGCATTATCACAATCTAAGGAATGTATAAATGCTAAAAAAAAAAAAAATCATGCTATAATATTCATATATGATTAAATAATTATGTTGATTGTCTAAATTTTAGGCAATAAATGTACTATTGATTTCAATTATTAGTGTAAGCTACTTTGACTTCTAATTATTTACTTGTACAAATAGTTAAATAGATTAAAAGGCTTTAGTTTCAGTTAGCTTAGTTTTTTATGAGTTAGTTATTTTTAGTTAGTTCCTATCAGCTCATATAAATAACAAACATTCACCAGTACTTTCATTTTCTTTTAGTAAAAGAAACAATACTTCTAGTCTTCAAAGTCGAATAGACATTTTCTCTAGAGCACAATACTTCAATGAACTTTGACATGAACTTCTAAACTCACATGGTATTAGAGTAGTGACAATTCATCTTTGCCTGTGATTCTGATCATCACTACAAGTTTGATCAACTACTCTTCTCTAATATGGCATTGTTGAATAGACTAATATAAATCTTTTGTACCTTTTTGGATTTGATAACCCTAATATGATGTTAAGGAATGCAATTTTCAATGGTGCAAACTTTATTGCATGGATTTGTTAGATTAAATTAGGATTAGGAGCGAAGTTAAAGTTAGATTTTGTAGATGGATTGATAATAAAACCTAGCAATGATTCTCCTGATCTAATTAAGTGGCTTTGATGTAGCTATATGGTATGCTATTGGCTTCTTAATTCCATGAGCAGTGAATTATCACAAAATTACTTATATGTTCAATCATTGTATGAATTATGGATGGAAATTGTTAAGCAATATGGTCATACAAATGGAGTGTTTATGTATCGATTACATTAAGAAATTTGTAATATGAAATAGGGAAATCTATCTTTAGTACCTATTATAATAATATGAAGAAGATTTGGGATGAATTACAAGTTTTGAATGTGTATCTTAAGTGTACTTGTGGTTGAATGGCCTACTGTACCTATGGATTTAAGGAGAAGTTTGTTGAATTTGATTCACAAAATAATTTAATAGAGTTTCTGATGGGATTGTTTAAAGGTTATGATAGTGTTCACAATCAGATTTTAGGAATGGATCCTCTTCCATCAGTGAATAAGGCTTTCTATCTTATTGAATAAGTCGAAACTCAACGTTAGATTACAACTACATTAAATACTATCATATAATCTGTAGCTTTTATGTCAAATAGAGGATCTTCTGATAAGAAGAAACTTAAACAAGGAAGTGCAAAGCAAGTTTGCAGGTACTGTAAGTTGAAAGGACACACTATAGAGAGTTGTTTTCAGATCATTGAATATTTAGAGAAGTATAAAGGAGGGAGATTCAACAAGAAAATGAAAAGTTCAGCTTCTTTATGTGTGAAAGAAAGGAAGCTATCACCCCGTTTTGATTTACCTTTTGACCATTTTACTAATTCAATAGATTGTAGTGTAGGTGCAAGCACTTCCTTAATTGATCCAACTCTTGTGCAAAGTGCTCGCCAAGAGATGATGTAACTTATGCAAGGAAAGTCTTTGGTTGCTAAAAGTGATATTGCTGTAGTGAACATAGTATAGGTTGTAGGTATTGCCTTAACTCTAAGTGGATGTCTTAATGCTTGAACAATGATATAGATTCATGGATAGTGGATATGGGAAGCTACAGATCATATGACCGCCTATCCTTCTTTGTTACAAAACAAATAGACTTTGATGAAACCAATACCAATTCGATTACTTGATAGCACTATCAAACATGTCAACCCACTTGGTTCTGTTACCATAAAACCTGGATTAACCTTACACAATGTATTCCTAGTTAATGATTTCACATGCAATCTTTTTTAGTTAGTAAACTGTTATATGACCAGCAATTAACAATCACTTCCACTCCTTCTTCATGTATATTTTAGGACCAAAGAACTAGCTAAATTGTCGCCACAACAAAAGAACTTTGTGGACTTTATGTACTTGTTCCTACTGTTACTATTGATTATGTTGATCCTTTTAGAAATATCTCATTTGATGTAAACTCGATTCAGACTACATGATAGGTTAGGTCACATTTCAATTTCCAAACTTAAACATCTTGATATGTGTTCACATTTTCCATTTGATAAATTTCTTTGTGAAATCTATAGTTAAGCTATATTTCATATAATGCTCTTTTCTCATAGTGAACATGAATCATCATTTGCCTTTCATTTGCTTCATATTGATTTATGGGGACCAACTGGAGCTAATTATTTTCTAACCATCTTAGATGGTTTTAGCAGATATACATGAACTTGTATGATCAATAATAAGTCCCAAGTGCCATTAGTTCTCATTAAGTTCTTTCGATATGTTCACAATCAATTTGAAATCTCTCCTAAAATATTTTGAACTGATAATGGATCGGAGTTTACATCTTTTACTTATAAGTCCTTATTTAATAGCCTTGGAATTATACACCATTGCACTACGATTTACACACCACAACAAAATGGGAGGGTAAAGTGCAAACATAGACATTTACTAGATATCATTAGAGCATTAAAAATTCAAGCAAATCTACTTGAAGAGTTTTAGAGTAGGTGTGTATTAGTTGCCACCTATCTTATCAATAAAATGCAAATGGCTATTTTAAATTGAAAGAGTCCTCATGAGATGTTGTTTAGTCTTAAACAATACTACAACCACTTAGACATACATGGTTATTTATGTTTCATAGCAAAACATCCTTCTCCATAAGACAAACTTGATCCTAAAGGAGCTAAGTTTTGCATTCTTAGTCTACATTCAAGGACAAAAAGGATATAAAGTGTTTGATCTTGTTAGTGGTGAGTAGAGATATTATTTTTTATGAACATATATTTCCATTCCAATAATCCAACTTGCTATCATCTTGTTCTGATTCAAATCTTCAGATTGATCATTTAGTTTATCCTTCTATCAGTCTTGACATATTAGATTTGTCCCCCATTCGACATATAGATCACACTTCTATCACTTCTTCTGATTGTCTAAGCATAATACGTTCCTAAAATGTTCTACTTAGATGCTCTAGTAGGTCTACACAACCACCCAAGTGGCTATAGAACTTTGTACACAATGTTCATTCCATTACTACTACTTCCATGTTGTTACCATCTAATAGAGCTTCTTTATCTTTATGTCCCCTGTTTGATTCAATCATGTTTGCTCATTATCCACCTGATTATATTGCATCTATGGCTAATGTATTGACTATTCCTAAAGCTAGTTGTTATTCTCAAGCTATTAAGTGTAAAGAGTGGGTTCATACTATGAATCTTGAGCTCGAAGCTCTTGAGAAAAATGATACTTGAGAGCTCACAAGTTTACCTACGAGTAGGTAAGCTATAGGCTTGAAATGGATTTATAAAGTGAAGTTTAAACTTAATGAGATAGTTAAGCGATATAAAGCTCGATGAGTAGCTAAAGGGAACACTCAGTGATGCGGACACTACCGTAGATGGACATACGAGTAGTGGTATTACATGAACAAGGGGTAGGTCAGAACCATAAGATGGTTTGAAAAGTAAATGATAGTCGAGGTTTTGAGTAAGGGTTCCCGTGCACCGACGAAGGATATTATGTACTAATGCCTCACACAAACTCGAGCCACACTTGATATGATGCATAAGTGAGACACGAGGCTACTCGCTACTAGTCTACGCTCATAAATGGGCTAAATAAGAGTGAAAAGAGTAAGCAAACACACTTAGCTCAAAGGGGAAAATTCTATAAATATTAAAGATACTTGGTGTGCAGTTGTAGACACCTTATTTTTGCCTTTTTTTTTTTTAAATTTTCATTGGTTGAGCTAGGTTAATAAATAAACAAAAAAATAAGAAAATAAAAAAACAAACATAAAAAAATAAAAAATAAAAAAGAGAGTCGAGCCATATCGTATCGAATCGTGACGTATCAAATCGAATCGAGTCAAGTTTAATAGTAGTGTATCGAGTCGAATCGTATTAAGTTGAATTGTATTAAGTCAAGTTATGTCGAGCCAAGTCGCATCGGATCGTTTATGATCAACTCGAATAACAGTATGTGATTAATTTAATAAATTCTTAAGTCGTAGGAAAATTGGGCTTTATGAAAATGATTTTGGCTCAGTTCAATTTAAAGAAAATTTTTATTTAAATTATATTGGGCTAAATTGGATTTATAATTTATTAAGTAGATTATTGGGCTAAATCAAAGTGGATTAGATCGGGTCTTGAAAAATGCAAAGCCCGAATTAAGTAGGGTTTCTAGAAGTTAGGGTAAATTTTTGAAAAATCGTTATGGTATCTTCTATAACGGAAGATATGATTGTGAGTTTATAAATAGTACAACGGCACATGACATTAGGGATGTTTTTTTATTCCAACTTTCAAAATTTCCAAAATTGAAATCCAATTTCGAAGACTGACGCCATCCTCCGAACTCTAACTTTCTAAATTTTCACAATTGAAATCTAATTGCAAATTCCCTAACGCAACGCCAAACCAACGTCTAAGTCCAGACAAAAGCAACACCAATGCTAGAATCAATTCCAATTCTTAATTCCCAATCCACTGAAAACTAACAAAGCCGAAGCTACTTTCCAACAATTCCCCTTGACGACCAAATTTCCAGCAATTCCGAAGTCAGACGATCCAACAACTAGCAATTCAAGCCACAACATTTACTGCAAGATTCCCATTGATTTGAAGACCTTGACGTAAGCTAAAGCCCTTAAGCAAATTCCATCAATGGCAATCCAATATCCAGTAATTCCTCGTCACCAAAGTCCCCTGTCACACGCATAGCTTTGTCTACTTCACCAACTAGATGACACGCACACGACGCTGTTGACCAATGAATAACAATCACAATCATCTAACATTATGATTTCGATCCATAAAACTATTCGCAATTCGAAGCACGATGCAAATCTAACGCTAATTCCAATTCTAAGACGAATTCCTTGATGCTCCGATCCAATTCTACAACTCTAATTCCAAGACGAAATCCAAAGATGATCCAAATCCAACGTGAATTCTACAACGCAATCCGAAGCCAATTTCCACAATCTAAATCCAAAAGCCCGACGTCTAACAATCCAATTTCATAGACGAAATCCACATGCATGACTCAATTCATTGGTAAAAATTGTTTTATTTTATTTTATTTTCTTATTTTATTTCAATTCAATTATTTTTACTAATTAATTTTTGTTTTATTGCAAGTTTATTATTTTTATCATTGGATATTTTTTAGATAAATTGAGTTTTTTAGTGAATTTAATTAATTGAGAAATTGTGTTTTTTTTTTAATAAAATTGTGTTTTTTGAAAATATATGTATCTTATAGTTGAGATACGTATTTACGTAGTTAAGATTTGGAAAAAATATGTATCTAACTGTATCTTCAACATATTTTATAGTTAGGATTTAAAAAAGATACTTTTGACATGTAGTGGATTTAAAAAATAAAAAAATCTCAATCGAGTTTTTCAAAAAAGATTTAATTAGTTAGGGTTTTCTTTAAATTCAAAAAAATTAGATTTCTTAGGTTTTTTTTTAAATAATAAATTGTTAAAAAATATAAACTTGGCTCGATTTTTGAAATAAAATGAATCCACTCACTAAATATTTTATGAAAAGAAAACTACGGCCGGTTTGATCCTGACTAGTGAGTATGTAGGCACCTTCGAGGCAACTGTATAAAAAACAATACAACTTTTTTCCCTTTTTTCTTAGAAATTCATAATAAAAAATAATCTAAAAATCACTTTAGTTGTCTTTCGCATATTTATATATATTTTAGTGTTTTTAGGAAATTATAAAAATAAAGCCCATCAATTTTTTCTTTAGTTTTTACATGGTAACTTAATCTTAATATGTTAACCCTTGAACTCGATCTTTTCTAGTTATTTATTCTAAAAATCATTTTTTTTAGAAAATACCCGGATCAATGGTTAAATTAGGGTTTTCCCACCCGAAAACCTTAATTTCATTTTTTTACCAATTGATCTAGTTGGCGACTCTAATTTTTAAATTTTTTAGAAAAATATTTTCTTAATTTAATGTCGAGTAATTTATATTAAGCGGGCTGAGTTTGATATAAGTTAAATTAAGGAAACCGAAATAGGGCTTGACAACAGCTATTACACTAGAGAGCATTTATATGCCCCCAATTAAGGCAAGTCTTAGGTTCTTATAATTTACCAAAAAGATTCTTTACTAAAACTGGAAAACAAATGCAACGCAGAAGGAAACATAGTAATAATGGAAAATGCAATGTTATGTGCTAAGATTGTAAGGTTGTCAGAAGGTTGGATACATGTCTACCTCTTGATTTGTGGTCCAAATTAGTACTGGATGCAGGGTAGAGCTAACTAGGTTGGCATCAGGTTGGTAGCTCAGGAACTTAAGGGCACTCGTTTGAACTATTGGAACTAGAGAGCTCAACTTTGGTAGGTCAGCTCGACAATGGGTTAGTATGGGCTCGGACGTCTCCGATAGTTTGAGATCATGGGAACTTGGGCCTTAGTGTTGGTGGGTGTTAGTTTCTACATGGAACTTCTTACATCCGAGAGATTGTGATTGGGGTGGAAGAGCTCAGGAAACACATCAGGTCAGCTTAGAGGAACTCCTCTTCTTTTAGGGTCAGGTCCTTCTAAGTAGTACGATGTATTAAGGCAACAAGTCCTAGTGTTCGAGATCAAGTAATTGATCCCTAATTCCTGTCATTTAGATTGAAGGTGAAGATTACACGGATAAATTTTCACTAGTTGCTAAACTTGGTACAATGCACATTTCAATTACTATTGTTGTTGCAAAAGGCTTGCTGTTGTATCAAATTGACATCAATAATCGCTTTCTTCATAGGTATACATGTATCCTCCCAAAGGTTATAACAAAACTAAGCCTAATTAAGCATGTCATCTTAAGTGTTCATTGTATGGCCTTAAACTAGCCTCCAAGTAGTAGAATATTGAAATCTCCAAATTTCCATTGAACATAGGTTTTCAGCAATCTAAACGTGACTATTCATTTTTCACATGTGATACTACTAATGGTTTCCTTGCTATTATATTATATGTAAATGATATAATTTTAATAAGAACCAATGAAGCTTTTATCTCAGATCTCAAGCAAGCTTTAAACAATGGGTTTAGTATTAAAGACTTGGGATTTTCACGGTTCTTCTTGGGTATTGAGCTACGCTATACTCCTTCAAGGTGTCTTGCTTAACCAGTGCAAATTCATTTAGGATGTCCTTAAAGATGCCGGTTTCTCTAGTGCTAAACAATTAGTTACTCCCTTTCCTATTGGTTCTAAGATTGACAACACTTCTAATGAATTACTCAGTAACCCTTCTTTTTACAAAAGATTGGAAAGTTACTTACTTTATTTAACTTCAGCTAAGCCTAACATTTCATTTGCAATTCATCGCCTTAGTCAATTCATGTTAGTTCCTTGTGTACCACATTTGCAAGCTATCTTTAATGTTCTTCGATACTTGAAGGGTACTTAATTTCTTGGCCTTTTTTATCCTACTAGTAATTCCTTTTCCTTGTTTAGGTGTTTTGATTCTAATTAGGGATTGTATCCTATTGATTGCAAGTCTATCAATGGCTTTTACATCTTTTTAGTCACTACCTTAATTGTGTGGAAGACCAAAAAAGCAATGTATTGTCACTATTTCGAGTGCTAAAGGAGAGTATTGAAGCATGGCTTCAACAACAAAGGAACTTCTTTATGAAACTTATATTCTTAAGGATTTACTAGTTCATGTTGATTTGCCAATTTCTCTTTGTTTTGATAACTGATCACCCTAGTTGATTGCTAATAATCTTTGTCTTCACAATACAACTAAACATATTTCTATTAATGTGCATTTTAGAGGCGATCAAGTTGTTGCAAGTTTCTTGAAGACTATTCATGTTCATTCTAAGCTCTAGCTTACTGATTTTTTGACAAAGCCACTTAGGCAATCTAGTTTAAACTTCATTTGTGCCAAGCTGGGTCTCAGGGTAGATCCAACTTAAGGAAGGGATGTAAGCTGTTGTGACTTGCAGTTATTTACTTATGCAAATAGTAAAATAGATCAGTAGGCTTTAGTTTCAGTTATCTTAGTTTTTAATGAGTTAGTTACTAATTCCTATAAGCTCATATAAATACCAAACATTCACCTATAATTTCATGTTTCCTTTAGTAAAAGGAATAATACTTCTATTCTTCAAAGTTGAATAGACATTTTCTACAAAGCACAATACTTCAACAAACTCTGTAATGGACATCCAAACTCAAAATTAGTTCCTTCCTTTTACTAGTTTCTATAGGCTTCACAAATGTCATGTTAGTAATACAAAAGATTAATTGCATCTTTTAGAAAAGAATTTATCAATTTTTTAATTTATACACAATTTTTTAATATATAAAATAGGTCACACAAAATCAACACTTTTATCCCTTAATGCAATAAAAAAATAAATAGTAGCATCATCGTCTTTACATAGAGTTAACATTATTTCTAATAATGTATCAAATAAATTTTATATTTGATCTCATTAAATATCATATTTGAAACTAATTTCACAATCTCCTTAAAAAAATTTTAGAACAAAACCTTGAAAGTAGAATGAACAACATAAGATTTAAAATAAAATATGAATAATGACAGTTGAAAATTAACTCTCTCTTAATGACAAAAGGCTGCATACATACAAAAAAGTTATAAGTAATCACAAAAACATAAGAAATTTAATTGAAAGTGATTATAAAATTAGATATTTTATAGTTGTTATAGTTTCGGTGCAAAATCTCTATATAAAAATATCATAAAAATTATATTTTAACAACGTAAACTTCACATTCTTTTGGTGAAAAGTTCAACATATTTAATTTAGTCATCCTTTTTGGCAAAGTAAAAGTAAATAATTATTATTACTTCCAACACACTGGTATTGATGAATTTAGTCTACTTTTTCTTTTCTTTTTTATCAAACGAAATTTCATTAAATCAAATATGATCATCCATTGTCTAGTACATGAAATTAAGACAGATTAGATACTGCTGCATCTTTAGAAAACACATTACAAGCAAGTAGCCTAGAAAGTTTGGATATGGTGCTAATCCACTAATCCATTAGACACATCAGCTTTTTGAAAGTGAGTCGCTACCCAATCAATATTAGTATTTGCACTTCTAGGAATATAACTAAGTGTGACCTTAGGCAAACTTTGAAGATGATATTTTATTTCTTATAGAATATCTTAGTGTGTCTACTGTGCATTGGGCTGATTTCGATTAATAAAACTAACAATTCTTTCTACATTTGATTCGATCCATACTTTGGCCCATCCACGCTCCTTTACAATTTCTACAACCTTAAGTATAGCTAAAGACTCTACCTGTATAGTTGATCCGGCTTCTACTGTACACATAAAACCCTCAATGATGTACCCCATGCAATCTCTTACAGCACCAGCAATTGCACCATATCTCTCTCCTTCCACAAAGGACCAATTCCATTAAACTTAAAAACCCCTCTTTTTTGTTGATTCCAAACCCTAGCCTGCATAACTTTTTCTTTTTTCTGCAAAGGTGCTTCCTTTATCCTTGATTTAATCCATTCTTCATGACTCTTAATCGCCATATTAGCTACTCTCATTAGATTTAGCACTTCTCCTTCATTGATTGCATAACATCTACCTCTCTAAATAGACCATCCTATCTAAATCAATCGTTCAGCAAGCTATGATCTTTTAGTTTTCTCTAGTGTAGATCTTGTAAGGAAACTTCAGATCTACTGCTAGAAAATGGTGATTTGTTGCTGATCTATGGATATAGTTACTGCTACAAACCAAACCGTCTCCACCCAAAGTCACAAGAATAGAGCATGCTCGATAGATTATCTCTTCCACAAAAGGCACAACTTTTCTCCAGAATAGCTCTTCTTCTAGCCAAATTCATAAACACATGTAAAATGTTCGAATAAACTCTCCATAAAAAATGTTTGATTTTGGGTTGCATATCTACATTCATATAAATTGCTAGTCTTTTGCAGATAACATTTCCAATGAAGAAGGATCTAAAGTCACCCTCTCATCCCTCGATTGAACCATGAAGAAGTACGTAGATTTCATAGTGTAGGCTCCATCTTTAGTAAATGGCTAAGCTAGGAAATTAGATTTGGGTTGAATTGGTGAGGTAAGCTCCCTTATAGCCCTTTTTCCCTCTTCCAAATTATGTGCTGAAATGGTACTGAAGTCCCATCATCTTCCATCGTCAATCAACTCAAATACTCTACTGTGTTGTGACTCCATTGTCACATTTTGTCTCATCTTATATCCCTTTAGAATAAGAAGCCATCTATCTTTCTATATCCTAATGGATTTTCCATCTCCAACCTTTTAAACACTACCTTTGAATAACATTTCCCTTCCTTCTAGAATACTAGTCCAACACCATAATGCTCTACTACCCTTTCTAGCATCTTGAAACTCTACTTTAGAAAAATATAGACCCTTCAAAAGTCATACCCATAAAGATTCTGAACTGTTCTATAGTTACCAGGCTAGTTTTGTGAGTAGAGCAACATTAAAAGTCTCCAAGTTCTCCATATCTAGTCTAATTAGATCCTTAGGCTTAGTTAAGGCATCCCATCTCATCCAATGTATAGGCCCTTCATTTCCTTTCTATCCCTAAAAGAACTTAGCACTTAAGCTATTAATCGAGTTGCATTACCTCTTTAGATACTTAAAGCACCCCATTGAGTATGTAGGGATAGGAAAGGCTACCACTTTAATCAGTATCTCACGACCAACTTCACTAAGTAGACCTTTTTTCCATCCTTGCAATTTCCCTTCAACTTGCTTCAGTTTTTTATCTTCCCTAAATGGATGGAAGACCTAAATACTTACCTGGATCACTTGCATAGTTGTCAAAATCGTAATTTTACTATTCATTTGAATGCATAGAATTAATATAATTATACAAAACCGATAAAATCGTACAAAAAAGTTCATAATTTTACTAAAAGTCTGTACATAAATGATTTTATATCCATTTGAATTAAGAAAAACATAATAAAATCATAAACTCTTAGGAATGCATTTTTGACTCATGATTTTAACAATCATGATCACGTGCTTCTCGGATTCTAAAATTTTTATTGTTAATCTTCTTAGCTCTAAAGGAGTGTTGGAGCTAAAAAAATAGGCAATATTTCTCTAAATTAACCAACTGCCCAGAAGCTACACAATTAGTAGTAAGAGCATCCTTAAACAAACGAAGTTTAAGAACAATAATGTTTAGTAAGAACAATGAATCATTAATGAATAGTAGATAAGCGATCATAGCGCATCTAAGAGTAGGATGAATGCCTCTAAGCCTTCCTTTTAAACCCAAATTGATTAACCTTTTAAACAACACATCCACAACTAGAACGAACAAATAAGGAGATAAAGAATCTCTCCGTCTAAGACCGTTAGTAGGAGATACATGTCCAGCTTCTTTCCTATTCACCACAATACTTCAAACACCCTCAAAGGGTGCTTAGTAGTTTTACTTTAAATCTTCACATCACATGTGCACCCATGATATAAAAACTACCTTCCAAGTCAGAGGTTATAAGGCTCTAACTAGCAAATTTCTAAGGGTGCTTATTCAATTTACATACATTTGCTTAACTATATATATATATATATATCTATAAGTGATTCAACAATCCACAATCACCAAAACCGTAGAGAGTCAAAATCACTTACCAAACAATAAGAAGAGATATCTATAACCTATCAATCATAAAGCCCCCAAATACCTTAAAAGTTTAATTTAATTATACTACTTATTTTTTTAAACTTATATTCTACTTTCTTAACTCAATGGAGTACTCTACACTTTAGTCTTAGCTTAGCCCCAACTTTGTAAGATCTGCAAAAGAAACTATTAAGGTATAAGTTACATCTAACTTAATGAGTAACCTTCCTACCTTACCATCAGACAGTAACAAGCAAGTTATTTATCAAACATATGAATACATGTACAAGCATATGTAATATAAATAGTATATACAATTGGCTAATAACTATATACAACACGGTTTTAATGCCCACCGTTGGCCTAGGTTAGAAAGTATTTAGGTATGTCAAGATTTAGGTATTTATGTCCAATATGAAATCTCTTAACAATATAACTAACCTTAACAGTAAGTACGGCTCGAGCTCAAGCAGAAAGTGGCACTCCCCAGAGTCAAGTAGATCCCAAAGGTTGAGGCAAGAACGTATCGCATGAAATATGTCATATGATAAACAATCACAATATGTAATATTAATATGGATCCATCTAAGCATGATCTCTCCCTCTACTTCGCGGTGCTGATGCCCATTTGACTTGTGCTATAAGATATAATGCATGTCTAGTTTAATTTGAGGTTGAATATTTATTAATTCCGGATTCATGGGGTGGTTAAGTAAGTATATTCTAGACACTCTAATGCCCTACATTCAAATGCAGCAAACAAAGGTATTTGAAATATCTTAAGATATTTTGCAAGCATAGGTCAACTAAAATAGGCACACATAAGTTCCCATATATCCCAACATGCATCAAGTTCAATTATCATATATAATTAGATAGTGCACTAACTATAAGCATAAAACAGAGTAAAATAGGAAGCGGTATACTCACTCAGCCTTGAAGTCTAGTATTCCCAGTGATCCTCAGTATCTTGAACTTGATATCTCAAATCACCTAAGTAAAGTAATTAAAGTAAATAAGACTCATCTTAAACTTAATCTATTCACTAGCTTTGCTATAATTTCCCTATGTCTACTTATTTCGTATTTTGGTCATAACTTTCTCATTTTAAGTCAAAATTTTGCATGCTTATAGTGAATTTTTATTATTTTCGAGAGTTATTTCATTTGGTGAAGTCATTTTGAGGTGTTTAGACTTGTAAGAAATCGGTTTAGGCTAAACAAGTTCGTTGGTCAATGGTATTGATTTAACTACTTTAGGATTTGGACCTAGATTTGGACTTAGTTTTGGGCCTTGGGCTTAATTTTGGGTGTTAGGCCTTACACTTAACCTTTTGGTCCTTTATTTAGGTATTTCAAGTTTGAGTTTCTAATCAAATTCCATAACTTTTAATTTATGCCTTAGTGCTACTCTTATTAGCCTAAATGGGCCCTTTTTACTAGTTTAAGGCCTTTGCTTACAAAAGGGGCCTATAGGGGATGGTTTTAATGGGCTTTTGGACTTAATGAGCCTTTATATTTTATTTTATGAGCTTTTTTATTTAGGGTTTCGATCTGGTCGTTAAGTTATTGGACTCTATACTTGGTTTCTTTAAGGGCTTTTAAGCTTATCTTACATTTTAGGGCCTTAAGCCCAACTCTACTTATGATTTTGAGCTTAAGCCCACTAAAGGCCTTAAGAGAAGTTTATTTTCTATTAGGATTTAGATTTGGCTCTTTTTATTTATTGGGTTACTAATCATATTTCTAAGACCCTAATCACTAACTAAGCTACTTTAGGCCTAATTTGCATTATAGGACCCTAAAATTGATTCTAACTTATTTCAATGGGCTAAATATCCTAATTGGTCCGCTCATTTTACTAAGTGTTTCAAATTTAGTTCATTTCATTAATGGGATTTCTAACACTATTCTTAAGGCTTTAATCACCATCTTAACTAGTTTAGGCCATTAACTTATCATTACCCTACTTAACTTGGTTAACTACATCCTAAATCCTACTTAACACTAAACAAACATGTTATTAAGGCAACAAATCAAAATTTATAGATTTGAAACTTTCATGAAAGTGGTCGCCAAGTAGGGTTCTTCTAAGCTTTCCTTCAACTTTTTCCATCCAACACTTATTCAAGTGTGTTTCCTTATTTTAATCACATTTCTACTTGTTTTAAGTTAATAATATCACATAACATGGTGAAAACAAGGAGGATGCATATTATGGAGGGGGTGGCATGGATGGTACTTAGAGTTTCATAGAGTTTTATTAACATCTTTTTAAGTTATCTACATAAAACTATCTCCTATACTTCTAGAGTGTAAGTAATAAACTAGCTAAGTACATGGATGAAGGTATGATTATATGACTCTAAAATGACATGTACAAGATTATAATATGTTTATCTAGTATTTCTAATCTTAAACTCTCAAGATATCATAAGTACAACTTATGTAAACAAGAAAGTTAAGTTGGGTGAGAATTACTTTAGATTGGTTTGCACGAGCTCTAATTTTTTCACTTAAAAACGAAATTGAAATGAGCTTATTTAGGTGCAAAAGTTTGTCAGTAGGAAACTAAAATGTGTGTATAACATTTTGGTGGTGATGGTAATGCCAAAAGGTACTGATGTGCACAAGGGAATCTGAGAACACTTTTTGGTTTTCCTTCCTTCTTTTCTTGACTTTTATTTGAGTTTGTAGAGAGGGTTTCCTAAGGTTTTCTATGCGTGAAAATGGTGTCAAATAAGGGTTTTGGAGGGAAGAAATGGTAGATATTGAAAATGGATTAAGGGGGAGAGGAGGTGGCTATTTTAGGATAATAGTACGTGGTCCTCTCTTAATACTATTGTACCTTATTTGCTTTTAGCCAAATGGGGGAAGATTTTGTCTCCTTAAGGATAAGTGTCCTTTAGTTCCCAATTAATTATTTGTTCTTTGCTCTTAATTAAGTTTGACTTGCTACTAATTAAGATGTAATGAGAGTTGGTAGATGGATTAAAGGGTAATTAAATTAATTAATTGTGATTATACTTGATTAAGTAATTTAAGCCTAATTAGGGTGTAACTAGGGTCTTCCTATATTTTATCATTTTAATTAAGTTCATTTACCTATATTACTTTGTTTTTAGAGTCCTTTATTAATCAAGATCAATTAAGATTTTTGAATCGTGTATGAAACTGACAATTTAGGGTTTCTAAACGATTAAAGAAATTATTTATGATCAACGAATAGTTTAAGGATATACTTAGGGTTCATTAACTGAATTAGGGTTTTGGACTTCTAATTAAGGTTTTATTTAGTGTATTGATATTTTCTTGTCGTTTTAGGCTTTCCTACATAGTAAGGTTTTACACTTACTATTAAGGTTTTATGGTTTTACTCTCTTTAAGGTTTTTCAACTTATTGTTTAGGGTTTGTGACTTATGATTTAGGGTTCAATCATTCTATTTAGGGGGTTTATTATTATAACCTTTATTATTATATCTTGAGGGGTTCTAAGGATTACCTATTAACTCTAGTATCTGACTCAAAGTTCGGATTCAAAAGTTTACGGAATTCATATTGTCTCCCTAAGTATAATGTTGGCATTCTTAAGAAGATATTTTCATATAACCACTCTGGTTTCATATGATTAATCATTCTTGATTTGTATTTAATTATGATATAAAAACCAATTAGTAGATTAAATTGTAATTAAGTTTCTTAATCTTAATTACTCGTACACTTAACATTAATTAGGTATAGTTTAGGGCTTAATGTGCCAAATTAAGTTAGTTAAGCCCATTAAGCCATCTTTTCTAATTAGTTTAAGGAATTGAGACCATTGTTACTATTTGGGTACGTTTTAGAGGATAGATTAGGGTTTTGGGGCAATTAAGTGATTATTCTTCAATTAATGAATAGTTTTACTATTTAATTATAGTATAATAGTTGGATTAGGCTTTTTCACTGTAGATTAGGTTTTTACAATTTAAAGGCTTGCGTATATTAGGGTTCCAATTAGGATTTTAGTGTTCTAAGGTTCATTTAAGAGTTATAATATTCATTTTTGGTTTAGCTTACCCTTTATTGATTTTAGGGAGCTCTTATAGGCTTTGACTATCAATCTCTTTTCTATTAGGGTTTAGGGTTAGTTTTGCTAGATTAGGTTGACCTTAGGAGATAACATTAGTTATTGTCATTTGTTTATAGGATTTTAGGGCGGCCAAACTAGGGCTTGAATTACCATTTAGGGTTTTAAGCGTATGAGTTTGAGTTTTTGAGAGTAGTTTTTTAGGTTTAAGATTAGTTATCTTACCATTACTAAAGGTATCTTTCAATAAATCTTATTAACTTCTAACTTCTTATCTAGGAAATTTGTGGGGTTTACAATACTAAACTCTACTATTCAAACACATTGTATAATCTAATTTACACAATGATGAGCAAGACCCATTCTAAGCAAAACTCCTTTAAGAAAATTCCACTCCACCCGATCAGATGCCTTATTCATATCAAATTTGAGAGCACAAGTGAAAGCTTTTCCATTTCTCTTGTTTCTCATAAAATGAAATAACTTATGAGCAATAATGATATTATTATCTTGTATTAACCTACCAAAGAGGAAAGCACTTTGATTTTTAGAAATTGGATTGCAAAGAAAGGGTTTAAGCCTATTGACAAGAATTTTGGAAATTATTTTATAAACAAAATTACATAAGCTAATAGGTTTAAAATAGTACACTGATTCATGGTGAGGAACTTTAGGAATCAAAATCAAGTTAATAGAGTTTAGGGTGTAAGGGAACATACTTGTTTGAAAGAACTTCTAGACTGTCTTCACAATTGAAGCTCCCACCACATCCCAATATTGCTAAGAGAATATACTAGGAAAACCATCAGGCCCTAGGGCTTTAAGAGCACTTAGCTAAATAACAACCTCTTTGATTTCAACATCTATCATTGGGATACAAATTAGTTCATTATCTTCAATAAAAAAAATTCTAGATGAATCCAATTAAACACCTCCTGGACATTCTCTTGCCTTTTACTAGTAAAACATTTACCGAAGAAATCGATAAAACTTGTTGCAATGTCTTTTTCCTCTTCCATTCTAATACCTTTCTCAATTTGTATCTTAGTAATTGTGTTCTTCCGCCTTCTATTTTTGGTAGTTTGATGGAAAAAATTTGTGTTACGATCACCATAACTTAACCAATTAATTCAAGACCTTTAGTACCAAAATTTTTCCTCACGACACGAAAGCTCCTCAGTTTGTTGAATAAGAGACACTTCTTCCTCCTTATTGCCCTCCACATGACTTTGGACAACATCTAATCTTGTATTGACCTCGTTGATTTTCTCTCTTGAATTAGGGATAGCTTCATTATGCCATTTCAAAAGTTCTTTTTCGCACTCATGTTGTTTGAGTGTGATGTCATATACATTAAGAACATTCCAGCCCTTAGTTACTACCTCTTTGTAGCCTTTAATGGAATACTAAAAGTTTTCAAATTTAAATCGCTTACTTCCTTTAATTGCTTTCTCCACTAGGGAGATGATAAAGGCAACATGATTCAAAGCTATAGCTAAGGTATGTGTTACTTATGTATGTAGGAAGGTAAATCCCCACTCATTTGACACAAAGTCTCTATGAATATGTTTTTTAACTAAGATCCCATCAAATCTTTTATTTAGCCATGTAAACTTTTGTCCTTTAAAGCCAACATCCATTAGTCTTGCCAAACGAATCATCTTATGAAACCCCTCCATTTGCCTTCTACTCCTCGCCCTTCCTCTACATTTTTCATACTAAAAAAAAATTTCATTAAAATCCCTGACACGCATCCATAGACCATCAAGTATCCGTGCCCAATTCACTATATCATCCCATGATGCTTTTTTTTTTTTATTATTATTATTAAAAATCACTAGGTGAATATACCCAACTAATGAAGTAACTTGTGTTGTGCAACCCACTTATTTTTGTTAGGATTAAATTGGATTGAGAATATACCACCTCTACTTTCAAATCAATAGTCCACCAAATAGCCAACCTACTTGACTACTAATAGGCTCAACATAAAAAGCTCCATGATATTTCAAATTTCTCCTTAATCTATTCACAAAACTTTTTTTGTTTTTGGTTTTCATTAAAAATAAAATGCTTAGATTATGTTTATTAATAAGTCCACCAAGGTTTTGAATTGTTAAGGATAGACCAAGTCCTTGACAACTCTAACTCAAGATCGTTATGGCTTCCTTAGGGCATTTAAGGGTATGCCACCACCATCCAATATGCAATTTAGATTCCTTTCCATGATAGAAACATTAATGAGTGTTTTCTACCAACACTTCCCTCTTTTGTTCCTCCACCTTCTTAGATTTCCTACTACGCTTCCTCCCCCACACCCCCTACCCCTATTAAAGCCCCATCCAATCTCAAACGTTAATTCCTTACTAATTTTCAAGGGATTAACATCAAAGCACAACTTCTTCTGAACTTGTTGATCTACATTGTCCATCCCTTCCTCTCTTTAACTTCAAATCCTTAAAAGCTTTCACCATTGGTGAAGGAACTACTACACTCATCACACTAAGATCCTCCTTCTTGATTGGAGAGTCTACTAATTCATTTTCCTCATCCAAAGGCAATTCAACAATATATTTGATTGGAGAGATGGTTTCCTTTTTGTTTAAACTGAAAGCTGCATTTTGGGATATAGTGATAGGATGTCTTTTAAGAGGGCTATAGGGGGGTTTATTTACAGGTGACTTAAGTGTTTTTGGGGAGTCAACCTCTTCGGTTTTGAGAAAAAGGTTAGAAACGCATGATAGAGTTTAGGAACTATGGTTGTTTGGCTTGGATACAAGTGATGGGGTTTGCGATTTAGAGATTTAGGTAAGTTTATTGGTAATGTTTAGGTTAACGTTTGTGTTTGCTGGTAGATTAGTTGTATCACAGTAAGCTCTTCAGTTGCCATCAACCTTTAAGTGAGGCACATTCGACTAGAAACCATCCCTAGCAGGTTTTGCACTTAAACCTAGTCCGTGCCCATTACTCGCACCCTCTTTAAACTTGTACAGTTTTGCTAAATGATCTAAGTGACCACAAATGAAGCAAAAATTAGGCAATCTTTCACACTTAAAAAATATCTTATATCCTTCATCTTGGAATTCAATCTACTTAAGTTACATAACTAATGAACATATATCCTCAACTCCATAGCAATACAATTGATGTGCAAAATGAACTAGGAAAGAGAAAGGGGTGGTGAGAATTGAGAAACTCATAATACTGGTTGTAACACATTGAATGGTTTGAGAGTAATGTTTTTATGATAAAGTTGCAGAATATGACTTTAATGATGAATTTACAAAAATAATGAACATTAAAAATAGTAAATAAAGGTTAATGACACCTCAAGACAAATGTAATACATAAAATTTAAAAGAAAAAAATCCATTAATGGTGTTGTAAACAAATCTAACAAATAAAATAAATAGATAGGTGGAGTTAGTGCTAAGAGAATTAAGTGGAAGGTCCATAGAAAGGGTCCATCCATGGTGCTCTTGGAGTTGAAAATATTTTTGGACTATTATATGATTATCCAATAGATAAAAAAGGGTATAGAGTTGAGAAAAAGTTATATGGGAAAAACACAAAAGCACAAATTGAATTTTGGCATTGATGTAATCAAAATTCACAAAATGTATTCTTCTCCATAATATAAACATCAACAACACGTTTAGTTCAATGCATGGATTAGACCCGTAATGAAATCTCTATTCAGTAGGAGTTGAATAAATCCATAATATTTATTACATTGTTCATTTAGATAAAATAATACATAAGGAATAGACCTGTAATACAATTAAAATGACTAAAACTACCCTAATCTTCCATTTTCATCCCTCTCTCTTCTCTATACTTATAACAACATAACATCCTTACAAAAAAATTTAAAAAAAAAGAAAGAAAACAAAAACAACATATACAACACACACAATTACCATTAGATTTAAATTTGCAATTCTACATCAAACAGTTTGTAATAAATAAAAAAAAAATGAAAGAGAAGCTAAAACTAAAATAATGAAAAAAAAAAAACAGTTTCCTTCTTCGACTAAGAACATGGCATCTAGAAATCCCCATAAAAAATAGGTCAAAAGAACAAAGAAATCCTATATTTGATAAAACAAATGAAAGGGAAAAAAAAGTGATCTTTAGTTGGTACTTGAAAAAAAAAAAAAACGAATCTTTGGCAATATGGATGAACACGCAACTTTGAAGAAGAATACTACTCGATTTGATGACATATGATTAGATCTAATAAATACACCAATCCCTTACACTATTCTCAACGAAGAAAGATTAGATCTGATGAAACCATCTTCCACAATATTGAAGCTTATTTCTTTTGTTTTTGCCTAAATCTAATGAATATATCAAACATGGAGAGAGAGAAAGAAAACTTAGAGAGAGAGAGAGAGAGAGAGAGAACAAATCAGATAAAAAGAAAGAGAAGATAAAATCTTAAAGAGAGAAAGATAGAACAAATCAGTGTTGGATAGTTGTTGATGGTCGTGGCATAGTAGTGGCAATGGTGGTAAGTGTATGGTGGTGCTATAGTGGTGTTGTGTTAAAATAGGAAGGGGTAAGGTGAGTAATTTACTCATGGAATCCTAATTCATAAGTCCTATTAAAAAATCCTGATTCCATGTTTTAAAGAATTGTGATTTAATGGTAATTGTAATTCATCAAAGTAAACATAGTAATAGGACATTTGTAAGGAATAAGGAAAGAATGACAAATCCATTCCCCCCAAATAAATATACCATAAGTGTTATACCAAAGTTCCACCTAATATCCAATACTTATTTTAAAAAGAAAAAAAAAGGAAAAAAAAAAAAACAAATCATGCTTAGAATCTAATAAATCCTCAACTAGACACTCAAATCCCTCTACTCATTTGCAAAGCTAAAGTGAAGAAGCCTTACAGAGAGAGATTTGGGTTTTTTTTTTTTTTTTTTTGTCCTTCTTATATTGGTTTTTGATTTGTGCATTTGCTTTGAAGTTCTCTTTGAGGTCACATGCATGCCATGTAATATTTTAATGAAGCACTTAACAATTGCATAAAGAAAAAATTATAGGTCATTATTGATAATGAATTCTTAATAGGAGGATTTGGGCCCATGTTTGGTTTGGTGTTGCTGTAAGCTTGTAATGAGGCCTACATAAGTAATAAATGTAAGGAGTCACCTCCAATGTATGCACTTCTATGCCAAATTCAATGAAGGGTTAAAAAATAAACCAACATGTAATAGGGAGAGATAGTGGCCAGATTTTGAGATTCCTTTTCTTAAAGGGGTCTGGTAGTACTTATAAAGAATCTAGATATGTATTGATTAGGTAAATAAGATCTTAGAAGTATTTCTGCATCTTAGATTTGAGGAAGGGAATTTTAAATATGATCTCTTTACTATATTCATTAGTCTCCTCTTGTTCCTTATCCTTTTGGATAGATGGGTTGTGAAACTGAGCTCATCTGTAAAAAACTTATTAGGAAAAATGTATTACTAACTCTCATACATTTGTTAAAAGAAAAGAAAAATATAAAAAGGTCCTTAATGTTTACTCGTATATACAAATTAATTTTTAATATTTTTTATTTAGTCCATTTTAATCCCCAACATTTTAATAAATTTACAAAAAAGAGTCTCCTCATTAATTTTTCCATTACATGTGCATATGTTGAGAGCTAAAATGGATTAAATGAAAAAAGTTAAGGATTAATTCGTATATATAGTTAAATGTTAAGAACTTTTTTATATTTATGTGGATAAATTATAAATTAATACGTGTCCATAATAATAGAAAATTTAACAGAGTCAATAGAAGGATTTATTTGATATAATTTGAAAAAACTGAAAACTAAAATGGATTAAATGAAATGTTAAAGATTAATTCGTAAAAATGTGAAACGTTAAGGATTTTTTTGTACTTTTTCTTTAAAAAAAATCATAGTTTAGTTAATGTAAAAGCATTATGATTTATAATTTGTTAAAAAATAATTAGAAAATAATAAAATAAAAAATTTGACACATAAAATGAAAGAGTGGTGGATTTCACAGTTATTTAATGGTACAGGTACTTGTGATTCTATGTACTTTGTGCCACACTTTACCCAACAGTATCATGCCCTCTCAGGGACCATTCTATAAAATAAAAGCTCTTGCTAATTGAAAGCATTAGTGCATCTTTTCTACTTATTTGTGTGGAGTCAGGTGACATGACAGGCGACGATGGTGCATGCCTTGTTATATTACTTAATTGTATGTGCATGTGCATTCCTCGTATTAAGAAATCATTCACACGTATGTTTGATGAGAATTAGTTAGATGGAGCCCTGTCTCAACCTTATTGGATTGTATTCGAGCATGTTCTCTCATCAGTCCTTCCCACGTAAATTGATCATTTCCTATGATTTGTAGTTTATCAAGCTTCATTGTCAAGTGTTTCTCAATTATAATGATTATTTTCACATTAAAGCACCAAATGCTTAACAACTTTTTGTGGATAAAATGATTCAACCTTTTTATTTTTTATTTTTTATTTTTTGGTAATCTTGGCCATTGTTTCAAAAATCATAATGAAGATTTTTCCAGGTAAAAATGCTTTTTATATCAAGACTACTGCACTTGCAACTTGGAATTATGATTTGATTAATAGCATACTAGCTATAAATTAACTAGGACAAGGAAAACATAGAGAAATAAAAATTGTGAAAATAATCAGGATTATAAATTTAGCTAAGTTACTTATATTACTCTCAATTTTATAAATAAGTTAAGAGATATTCAAACTATTGTGGGAAAAGTAGTTCGCCATTTTCTATATTGATAACCTTTATGTCCAGTTTGCTTTTGTTATTATTATTATTATTATTATTTTATTGTATGATTGATTTTACTTTAACAACATTGGTTTGTTTTAAGGGCATTATCAAAACTTAATTTACAAAATTTTTACGTCATACTACGCTTTTATCTTCCATTACTTGTTGCATTCCATACGAAATCAGTTCTTTAGAGAGAAAAAGAGTAAAAAACCCTTCTTTATGTTTTCTCTTCTACCCTTTTTTTTTTTTTTAATCATATTTTATCCGAGGATCGTTTGGGGGAGAGTAATTAACTAATTATACAAGGTCAAGATGCACCTAACTATAAAGGAGTGAAAACAAAGACACCGAGATTCATTTTTACTTTTTCTTTTTCAAATGAAATAGGAAAAATGGTCTGAGGATTCTTATTTATGCTTCTTTAAGCTAAATTACTACCTGAGGAATAGGTTTCGTTGTAAGAGGATTCCTCCATAGTTTTTTTTTTTAAATAAATAGTGAGTTAGCAGTTTTTATTTTTTCTCTAACTACAATTATAAGTATAAAAGGATTACAACTATTAGAAAAGGGAATTGAACTTATTCCATCTTATTGAAATATAGGTATTCATAGATTAGGTTATAACTACCTTATGATAAGTTGATAGTTTATATCTATATATCACAAGCTTTTTTCTATAGTGGCATGTTTGATTAACCTTATATAGGTACAATAAAATAGATATTCCTTCCCTACAAACATATTCCTATATTTGATTGATGGCTAACTATTCCAAAAAATTACTCTTATTGTAAAATAAGAAACTGTAAGATTAAAACAATAATTGTTGTTCAATCTTTTTACCCATCATATTTCCATTATCTAACCTTCAAATAATAATTATTACTTTTGTGTTCTGATTACAATTATCGTGGCACTGGGGAATTACATTTTATTAAGTCATTATGATCCGTGAAAAGATAACAATCACTTTGATTAGAAGAATAACACCTATTGGAAAAAATTGTTGAAGAAGATAACGTGAATAGGGGTGGGGGGAGGTGTGTTGGGATGGGAGGCCCAGCTATATTGAAATTCGAGGGGGAAACAATTTGAACAATGATGCCCTCACCCTCACTGAGTTGTATAAAAATATGCTGTCATTTGATGAAAATAATAACAAATAATACGAGAATATAAATAAGAGGGAGGCCCACAAAAGCGAAACACCATCAATGAGTACTTTCTTTAGTTAATGGCATCGGAGGTGATGCACATTCACTTCTCTTCAATGTAGAGCTTTAATTTAATCGGTGGAAAGTGGATCGTTTCATAAGAGTCCTACAGAAAAGGTCTATTTTTCATCTTTGGTTCCATGGATTTTTAAACTATACACCTTCTTTACAACTAGGTCATGATTTTTGCTTTAAGGAATCAGGTCCCTATCTATATTGCTCCTCAATATGTGGGATAAAGGTACTCCATTAATACACTTATATCTCTCTCTCTCTCTCTCTCTCTATATATATAATATTTTTAAGGATAACTTAGATGGATCAATCCTAAAAATTTTTAAAAATATATTAACACTCTCTAATTTTCGATTTGTATACTTCCCCTTTCCTAATGCATAAGTATCCATAATTTTTGCACATTCAAATGCAAACATGATGTTAAAACTGTTATAATTTAGCGATATAAATATTAATATCTTAAATGGGATAAACTGGGTTTGCTTTTTTTCCCCAAAGTTATATGTGTAATTTTGGAAAAAAAAGAAAAGAAAATGGAAACATGATAGAAAAGCTCACTCACTATTAACACACAAAGTGAATTGTTAAGAAATAGGAAAGTAAGGTAAATTAAATATAATGTATAGATATAAGGAAAGAGAAAATTAAACAAAAAAAAAAAAGAAAGAAAGAAAGAAAGAAGAGTAAAATATGAAAATTGAGACATGAATGGAATCATACTCATGTCTAAATATTCAAAACAAACCTATTTATGATTAGAGTGGCAAATGGATTTTACGCATAACTTATAAAACTCTTAATAAACATTAAAAGAAACCAATATAACTCATAGATTTTATTAACAAGGTTCACCACAATTGAAAATTGATTAATAAAAATACTATATGAAAAAGAAGAATCATGAAAATCACATATTAAACAAGTCTGAATGATAATGTTTATTCAAAAATGAAAGATAACCGGATTGAATTCCTGACCTATTACATTAGTTGCTTGTTAATATGCTAAGGAAATAATCTTAGCGCTATTAGAAAAAGATAACATAATGGGAAATTATTAAAAGAAGATAACATAAAATAAATAAGTAAATTGGAAACTAATGAGTCTGTGAGAACAAAATAATAGAAGATATCAAACTAACACGCCAATGAATGCGGAGTGTAGGGAGGAATGATTGCGGGAGACAAATCCGAAAGCAAACCCCATATTTGGAAAACAAAGAGGTTGATAACGGGGAGAAGAGATAAGACTCGGTCATCCACTCTCAATCAACCCTCCTTATCAACTGCCCGCCCAACACACGGTAGAATAGCTTAATGGTTTCCTAGTTATGCAAAACTTTGTAATTTTCCTTATTATGAATATGTGTGGAGAATAAAACTTCATACAATTCATAAGATATGACGATAACTAATTCATGATGTATTTATAGTTTTAAAATATTAGAATAAATAAAAATATGTAATAAATTAAACCTAGAAAATAGAATAAGTCAAGACAAAACTTTTTTCAAATATAGAGAAATCTTTGGGAACATACAAATTTAATTTCCAAAGTAACATCATTTAGCAAAATAGTATGGCATAATTTAAAATAGACTCAAATAAGTTTTTATTACCATAACTTTTAATATACCAAAAGTTATAACATTTTTAAATTGACTAATTTGCAACTAAAAAACTAGAAATACTCCACTGATTCATTGGCTTCTAGCTGCTCCTACTTCGTCTTTCGACTGCTTTGGATCAACTTCTGAGCTTTTTTAGTTGTGATCAACCTTGTTTCTGGACAGCTTCTTATCTTATCCCTGCTTTTGATTCCTCATCTTCTACTTTTGACTATCTATCCGCTCCATATATTATAATCTTAATTCGTTTGCGTCAACCTTGAACCTTCTAAAAAGCAAGTCAATTTTTGTAACATGATAAAGTTATTTATTTGACTAATATCGAGTCAATCAATGCGATATTTTATCATTTTACAAATCTCCGTAACTCAAGCAAAATCTACAATTTTACCTTATACATTAGTATTTATCATATCTTCAAAACTGTTTACTAAATTTTCAAAAAATGGAAAAAAAGAATTCGTGACTAGCTTAAATAATTGTAACTCTCTTAATTCGTACTTTCATAAAATTCCTTTAATTTTGCAATTTAAGTAAAAAAAATTGTAACATTCAATATATTTCATAGACCTACTTTATTTCATAACTAACGTCAATATTCGTGATTTGCCTTAAAAATTCGTAAATATGATAAATAGTTCATAATTTTAGTCAAGATTTTTATCGACAATTTTCCGTAAAATGCTTGCAACATCGTAATTTCACATAATCTCATAAAATTTGAATTTATTCTTCATAAATTTTCTTAGAGTTTGTAACTAAGATTTACATAAAAATCAATGAGTTCATAAATTGTCTTCAAGTTCATAATATTTTACAAAAGTATGCAACTTGACTTAATATTTTGTAAATTTGCATGCGTTTGTAGCAGCACAATGTGTTTACAATTTATTTTATAGTTTGTAATATCACATAAATGCTTGTAAAATTCATTAAACTTTGTAGAAATAACCTTTTTTTTTTTCCTTAAATTCTCAGTGAATGTTGTAAATGTACTTAGAGTTTGTAATATGATTTATTTAATTATAGTTTCTCTCAAAAGTTCCACAATACAAAGTTCGTAATTTTCCTTATGTTCATAAAAACACTTGAGGAATGCAACTTTACTGAAATTTTTGTAGCATGTCACTTGTTAAAACCATTTCAGCAATGTTACGAAAGGAATTATTCGTAAACCTACCGTATATTTTGCAAAATCATTTATTGTTTATATTTACTCAAAAATTCGTTATTCCTCATTAATGTTGGTAAATTCATTATAAAGATTAAATCTTTATAGATTTAAGGCTAAGATTGAAGGAAAAAAAAAAGGTTTAAGGATTGATTATCTTGAACTCAACAGATTAACAACCCTTCTACAACTTGTAAGTAACTATTAGCTAATCTAATATTCTCTAGCTAATATTATATCTTTAACTACTAATTGCAACATTTCACCCATTATTCACAAGAACCTTATCAGGAAGGCTCAAAAAATCAAGAAAAAAGAAGGGGGGGAAAAAAAAAGAGTACAAAATTCACCAAGTAGTGCGTTTTGTAAGAACAAGAACTTCTGAAATACTAATATGCATAATATGGTAGAATCAAGCGCACTCCATTTCCCATCTCAAGGATCCATAATATGCTTGGATGACACATTCATACCGATAATGTTGGAAAAATGGTATCCTTCATCGGCACAATAGTTTGGACCATATTTTTACGCTCGTTCATCACACCTGGTTGAATCTTGATTTTTCATGGTAATGTTGTCTTGAAGAAGTTAAATGCATTAGCAATGTTCTTGATGAATTTGTGGAAGAAAGTCTTTTGCAATTGCTTGCCAGCTAGTTTCTTCTCCACCACCACATGTTATTGATTATAGTCATCGGGTTGTTGCTCGTCATGCTTTGTTAGAACTTGATTTACAGTTGAAAAGTTATCTATCAGAATTAAAAATTGCACATGCTTTAGTAGTATTGGAGGGATGAAGAATTATTGAAGAGAGAAGAAGAGGGAAAGGAAAAGTAATAGAAAAGAACGTCCTTTGTAATTTGGTTAGTATGGAAAATTTACCTTTGCACATTTTCATACATTCAAAATGCCCAAATCTAATCGTGATAGCAGTAATGAAAATTTTCCATAAACTAATTAAACCATTGCATGGCTTTGCCCTTCATAGCAAAAGAAGCTATAACAATGCATTTGTCGTCAATGATTTGATGAAATTCAAAAAAACAAAAAAATTTCTATCCGAAAAATCCACCTCAGTGGGTCTCCCATAAAACTTAGGAACTTCGAATTTTGACTCTCCTTTGTTGGGCATGGATGAGAGCACCAAATTATTAGAATGGTCATAACCCAGTTAATATATCCTCAATTCGATATGTCTGAGAAGGGTTTGAAAAGATAGAGAAATAGAGAGCAAAAGGGGATGGAGGATTTTTTTTTTTTTTTTTTTTCTGTCATTATTTATTGAATGCATTTTTATTGTCACATTACACTTTTGTAGGGAATGAAAAATCTATCTGCTATTGGCAAAACTGAATTTCGTTGTCACATTGCACTTTGTAGGGAGAGCTTTTACATTGGTATTGATTATCTAATATTTTATGTGATCATTATCATTTGAATAATGTTCTTCTACATCATACATAAAGATGACTTGCTGATAGACACATTAGCAAGCACAATGAACTGAATATATGACAAGAGAAAAGTTTTTGAGAGCTAATTAAAGAAGATTATATCTGCCAAAAGAAATTTACAAGCATATTTCTACAATCAGCATTTAGGTACCCAAATATCATGTCCCATGGTTCAAGAACTAGAGTCCACCTTTATGGTTGGAGGTGTTAACTCTCTCAACATGGTCACCACTTGCAACATGGTAGGCCTTTTCGAAGGGAAATCATCCACACATTGCAATGCTATTTGTAAATATCTTACCATTTCCTTGACTTCCTCAGCTTCTGCATCATCGGTTCCTTTAGCTGTTGAAACCAATTTCGGGTCAATGACTTCCATGTGCTTCCCTTCTCTCACCTTCATTTTTGCCCATCCCACCAAATTTGTATCCCCAAAATCCTCCTTATCTGTCGGTCGCTTTCCAGTTAAGATTTCAAGGAAGACAACACCTAAGGAATACACATCTCCTTTAGCTGTGCAGCGGAAGCTTTGGTAATATTCAGGGGGGACATAGCCAGGGGTCCCTGCTAGTGTGCTGACACTTAGATGTGTGTCAAGAGCACTTATAAGTCGTGCCATCCCAAAGTCTGAGACTCTAGCCTCCATTTCACTATCTAATAATACATTACTAGATTTCATGTCCCGGTGTATAATGTGGGGGATGCAGTTATGGTGTAGAAAACAAAGGCCTTTAGCTGCCCCTCGAGCAACCTTTTTCCTTTCCTCCCATGTTAGGACACGTTGATCTTCGTCCTTAACTCTTCCATGCAGCATCTCTTCAAGGCTTCCATGTTCCATGAATTCATAGACAAGAAGTCTTTCCTCTCCCACTTTGCAATATCCCAGTAAAGGCACAAGGTTTCGGTGTTTGATCTTTCCTAGTGTTTCCATCTCTGCCATAAACTCCCTATCACCTTGGTAACTTAACCGTATCAACTTTTTAATTGCAACTTTTGAACCATCTTTTAGTGTAGCCCTGAAAACTTCTCCAAATCCACCACAACCAATAAGACTTGCTGCCGAGAAGCCATTGGTTGCTTCGATAAGTTGGGAGAATTTCAACTTTTTCAGTTGTCTTTGGAAGGTCGCAACGTTAATGCTCAATGGCTCCTTCTCTTTATCAATTTTCCATGTTGTAGCAGCATGGGACGCTTGCAAGCTATTCAGCATCTTTATTTCTTCAGCCTCCTTACGCCTTGCACGCATTGCCATTGCCCAAAATATCAAAATGCATAGGGAAGCAACAGAAATGAGAATTCCTAACATAATGCTATTGATCCCTGAACCAGTTGTCTTCTCTCGCCCATTACCTACATTCTCACCAGGATTTGTTACCGGTGGATTGTTCTTGCATTCAGGCAATGGAACCCCACAAAGTCCTGGGTTATTAGCATATTGAGATGCAGGAAGTGTACTGAGCTGCCCCCTTTGTGGGATTTGTCCAGTTAATTGATTATCAGATAGATCTATTTGCACCAAAAATGAAAGATTCGAGAAAGAATCTGGAATTTCACCTTGCAATCTATTATGTGAAGCATCAAAGACACCTAGATTTTTTAGTCTACCAAGTGAAGTTGGAATCTCACCTGATAGCTGATTATGTGACAATTCAAGAACTTGCAGGGCTACCATGTCCCCAAATTCATCAGGTATCTTCCCACGGAGTTGATTGTACGATAGATCAAGGTACTCCAGAGTCTGATATCTCGTAAACATGCTCAAAATTGGACCTGAATACATTCTTGTGAAATCACAATTCCTCAATGTAGGAACTTGCAATAGCCGTTCAGGTCTGATTCCTGCAAACTCCAACAAACCTCCTACACCTCTACAGGTATTTCCCACATTTCGCACGAAAACAAGAGTGTTCCCTGATAGAATTCCTGGTAATGCTTTCGCACCCATTTGCCTACCAAGCCGAGGTGGGATTTCACCAGTAAGCTTGTTGCTATTCAAATCAAGCCAAACCAAACTGTTGCATTTTGCTAGTTCCTGTGGTATCTCACCTTTCAAACTGTTATTTCCCAACTGCAAAACCGCTAGCCTTGGCAAAAGGCCAAAATCTCTGGATATTTTGCCAGTTAATTCATTGCTAGTCAGTGATATCCATTCCAGGTTAGTACAATTAAACAACTCTTTCGGAATTTCTCCACTAAGGTGATTGTTATTGAGGATGAGATTCTTCAAGTTCCTGCATTTCCCTAGTTCCGGGGGTATACTTCCTTCAAGTCCATTGAACCAAGCTATCAACTGCTCCAGATTTTTCAGCATCCCAATTTCAGCTGGAATTGAACCATTCAAGTAATTAAGGCTGAAGTCAATTTTCTTCAATTGAGAACAATGGGACAACTGAGGTGGAATTTTCCCCGAAATGAGATTATCGGGAACTAATAACTCCTCGAGAGAGGATGCTGCTGCACATATATCCGGTGGGAAGACACCAGACAATTTATTTGAACTAAAATCAATAACTCTTAACTTTCCACAGTATTTGACGGATGAAGGAAATGGACCTGAAACTATGTTGTTACTCAACTGCAAGCTCTCCAGAGAAGTAAGATTCTGGAGGATAGAATCGGGAAAGGGTCCAGATATGTTGTTGTTTGACAAGTCGAAGCTTTGCAATAGTTTGCAAGTCATGAAGGTGGCAGGAATTGGCCCTGAGATGTTATTGTAGGAAAGTGTGATTTCTTGGAGAGAGCTGCACACATTTCCTAGCTCAGGAGGAATCCAGCCAGTGAGGTGATTACGAGAAATATCCATTTTTTGCAGACTGGTGAATCGGCCGAAAGATCTCGGAATTTCTCCTGTGAACATGTTGTTGGCTAAATTCAAACTCACTAGATTGGTACAGTTGGATAGTGCAGCAGGAAGAGAATCAAAGAGATGATTCCCTGAGAGATCGAGTTGTAGCAGGGAAGTACATGAATTCTCAATTCTCAAACCTGAAATGGATCCTGACAGGTTGTTATAAGAAATGTCTAAGATCTGAAGCTTATCAGCATTCATGAAAAAATCATCAGGTAGGGAACTGGTGAGATTATTGAATGCAAGATTCAACTCTTCCAGATTAGGACACTTTAAGAACAGGTTCTCAGGGACAGTACCTACAAGGCCTGAAATAGACAAATCAAGCTGTTTCAAACCATATGGGAGAAGAAGCAAGGAAGTTGAATTAATTGAAAATCCATTGTTTGACAATTTAAGAACCGAAAGCATGTCTAGAGCACCAAGAGGTTCGAAAGAGACAATTCCTACTAGATTTTGGCCGCTTAAATCAAGCTGAGTGACCCTACCGAGGGAGCAAGTAACTCCATACCATGAACATGGATCCTTTTTCAGTTGCCATCCTGTCAAAACTCCATTAGAGTCTCTCTTGATCATCTTCTTGAGCCTAAAGAGAGCTACCGCATCGGTGTTGATGGAAGAAACACTCTGCTCAGCAACACAAATAGTAACCATACATATAATGCAGAAGAAGGCTGCATGGCAAAATATCTGAATTGGGTTGCACCCCATTGAAGAAAACAATATTCTTTTGAAACGGTTCCGAGGAATACACAGGGAGGGTGATATTATCTACGACATTGGAAAGACATATATTGGAGAGAAAGATTAAAGTGGTTGTGTGGGATACAATGATGAGAATTTGTTGTAGAGGTAAACTTTAGGAAATGAACAAGCTTTTCTGTTTCATGTGTTGTGTTATTAAAATGAAAGGGAGAAAAGGAGGGAACGTGCGGGAAAGTGAAAGAAAAGGTAGGGAATTGAGAGTGAAATATGGTGGAATGGAATGGACCTCAAGAGAGAATTTAAGTGAAGAGATTGATCTGACTTTTAGTCAAAAGAAAAGTGTAGACGAGATGATGATGATGGTGTATGCTCCATTATATTTGCTTAAAAATGCGATGGATTATTAGCTTGATGGACTGGAGCCATGATTCCAACATTAATGTATTGTGTTATTCGACCATGTTCACTTATCAGTTATTCCCACGTAAATTGATGATTTCCTATGTTCTTGTAATCTTTCAAGTTTCATTTGTCTAGTGCTGTCAATTATAATGATTATTTTAACATATGCAATTACCAAATGCTTGGACAACTTATATAATTTTATTTTGCAATAAGGATGGCAAAATAGAGACACTTATATAATTACCCAAATTAGAGTGTCTTGTTTATGTATTTAAATTTTTCACGAAATATATTATAAAACATCATCATCAATACTATGGACATTCTTATAAAAAATGATTATTATATATTCCATATTTATAAGTGAATCAAATATGCCGCGAACCTTATTTTCTATTGAAATATTTTATACATAAGATAATCGAGAATGATATATACAGTTCAGCCTGATCTAATCTGATTTAATCATAAATCTAATTTGATATAATTTTATCAAATGAAATTCATCCTTTTAACTCTTGATTCTCTTATATATCCCGATAAATCATTTGAATCACTTTCACTTTTAAAGACATGTTGGCTTGTCAAAGATTGTTTTAGTAAGCCATTATGATCCGTGAAAAAGATAATCACTTAGATTGAAAGAATATTACAGATGGGGGGAAAATTGTTAAAGAAGATAAAGTGAATAATGAGGTGGTGGGCACACCTTTGTTGAAATTCGAGGGGGAACAGGAACAATGATGCACTAGGTTGTGTATATATGCTGTCGTTTGATGAAAATAATATACGATAATAAAAGGGAGGCCCACAAAAGCAAACACCATTGATTAGTAACTTTAGTTAATGGCATTGGAGGTGATGATGCCCACCCCACCCCCACAAAGCTGATTTCACTTCTCTTGAATGGAGAGATTGTTCGGTGGAAAGTATGGATCATATATAATAAATTACCATATTTAACAGAGAGTCCTAGATAAAATGTCTATTTGCATCTCTCGTCCATGGATTTTAAACTTTACCCCCTTCTTTGCAAAGGTCATGATTTTGCTTTAAGAAATCAGATCCATATATTAATATTACTCAATATGTGGGGGTAAAGGTACTCCATATGTACACTTATCTTACATCTATTGTTTTATTTTTTTAAAATACCCTGGTAAATCCTAATAACTTTCGAAAATATCCTAACAATCTCTATTTTTCAAATTGTTTTACTTTTCCCTTTCCTAACGCATGGGGATCCATAGTTTTTGCACATTTAAATACGTACATGATAGGAAAACCGATATGTCATCAACAAATGAAATAAATTGGTAAGAAATATATAAGTAAAGTGAAGTGAATACAACTTGATGATATAAGAAAAAGAAAATTAAAAAAAAAAAAAAAAAGAAGGAAAGAATTGGATTTTAAGGTTTATATATGAGGATAGGATAATTTTACAGGTTTTTTTTTTTTTTTTTTATAACTATGGAATTGGAAAATAAAAGATATGGACGAAATCAATATTCAATATATTACATATGAATATTAAAAACGAACTAGTTGAAACCACAAATCAATGTTATGCACTATCTATAAAACTCTCCACTAACGTTAAAAAAAAAAAAAAATAGATATAACTCACAGATTCATTTAAATAGGCTCACCTCAATTGAAAATTGGTTGATAAAAACATGATATGAATAAGAAATTCTCAATACTCAAATTAAGCAAGTCTCGATGTCAACGTTTATTCAAAAATAAAAGATAACTTGACTGAATTTCTAGTCTATTATATTAGTTGTCTATTTATAGGTTAAGGAAATAGCCTAGAACTATTACAAAAGAGATAACATAACGGAAAATCACAAAAGACGAAAAAAAAAAGATAACGTAAAGTAACATAAATTGGAAACTAAATAATTTACAAAAACAAACAAAAGAAAGTATAAGAGGAAACTAGCTCGTAAGGATCCGCCAATTGACCAGGGAGTGCCGAGAGGAATCGTGGCCTAAGACAAGTCGGTAAGCAGAGGTTCATACGGAGAGGAAACAAGGCTTGTTCATCCGCTCCCGGTCAACAACCCCTCTCAACAGGTAAATTGCTTGCCCAGCGTTTTGCTAAATAGCTTAATGGTTGGTAATTATTCAAAACTTCATAGTTTTCCTCAAATTCAAAAATAAGACAAAGTTCGTGACATGATAAAGTTACTGATTCAACTAACCTTGAATTAATCGATGTGATACTTTGTTATTTTGCAAATGTTTGTAACTCACTGTAAAAGTTACAACTTTACTTTATTTGGTTGTAACTTTATTCAAGTTTGTAACAATATTAATCAAATTTTCAAATTTATTTCCCAAATATTCTAAAAATGCAAAAAAAAAAAAAAAAAAAAGGAAGAACAAGAAGAATAACCATTGTAACTATCCTAAACAACGGCAATCCTCCTTGAAGGTAGTGACTTTTCATACTTCAATAAAATTCCTTTAAATTTGTAATTTTGGTTAGAAGATTATAACATTGAATATATTTCATAAATCTGTATTTCGTAAATAACCTCATTGTTCTTAATTTGCCTTAAAAATCTCACAAACATGCTTAATAATTCGTAATTCTACTTAAGATTTTTATAGATAATTTTTCGTAAAATGCTTAGTAGCATCGTAAATTCACATAATTTTATAAAATGACTTTATTCTTTATAATTTCTCTTATATTTTGCAACTGTACGCACAAGTTAAAAATAAACTTCTTAAACTCTCTTTAAGTTCGTTATTTCACTCAAAAATACGCAATATGAACTTACGTATATTCATAACTAGACTACAAGTTTGCAATTCTGTTTAGCGTTTGTAATTTTTGTAAAGTTTGCAATCTTCTTTAAAATAACTGTTTTGTTTTAATTCTTTTTGAATGTCATAAATGAACTCGAAGTTAATAATTTCACTTATTAAATTATAATTGAATTTAAAAGTTTGTAACATAAATATTTTCATAAAAACAATTAAAGAAAAAAATGACTTTCCTCAAATTTTTATAACATACGATTTGTTACGAACATTTGAAAAGATCTTTTTGTAAACTCATAATATATTCCACAAAATATTTACTTGTTATTCATAATTTTACTCAAAAATTTATAATTCCTCATAAAAGTTTGTAAGTTTATTATAAAGTCGTATATTTTCACTTCATAAAATCACTCAAAATGCTCATAAATTTATTTGGTTTTTTTCATAACCACGCCCAACTGAACTTCCTCATATGGAAAAAAAAAAAAAAATTGGCTCCCATATATCATATGACTCTTGCATGACATTTGTTTAGCGGAAGGAGAAGGATTATCGGCCTTTGAATTTGACTCTTGCGCATTTTGGCTTGGTTGATACAAAACGGCACGATTGATATGATTATTAAGTGACTTGTGGGTTGGCACGAGTCAATATAAACTATGCTACACGACTATTAATGGATTTATAGTAGGTTAGCATGATTTCCGACATTATAATGGTCACATAAAATTAAGGATATTTTATATCATCTATTAGTTATGTAGAAGCAAAGGAAAATCGAGGAGGCAGGTTTGATAATATGTATCCATATTGTCAAAATTCATTAGAAGAACTGACTTTGATTAATGTTGACGGCTATTTCCCAGAAATATATCCTATATCCCGTGCATATAGCATAGAATGATTGAAATGGGTCGAGGGATACAGTTGGGCTGGGCTGGGCTTGTGGTGGGTTCTATAAAACCTAAACCTACTCCAATTATTTATAGAGGTTTTTAAAACCTATGAAAAACCCTATAGAGTTTCAATATTAACCCATCGTCTACCTTGATTAAAAAATATAATACCTATACCCATCTACCCCGACCCATAAATAAAATTAACTAAACATTGTAGTTATTTTTTTTTTCCGTTTTCTTTTCCCTCCAAAATTAATGTTTTCCATGTACAAGAATTTATATCAAATATTTAATAACACATTTGTGACAGCACCTAAACACGATTGTGAATATCATCCAGACCAATTAGTAGATAAAAATAAAATAAAAGACTAAGAAAGTAAAAGTTAAAAGAAATTTGGAATTAAAAACAAAATTTTTAGTACTACAAGCATGATATAATAGATATGTTAATTATATTATTAAGTTCTAAAATAAGCTATTAGTTTATTATTTTTTGTCGAATCGCATATCCTATTAGGTTTTTCTTAAATCCCATAATATAACCCTAAACCATATAAGGTCAAACCCTATAAGATTTTTGTCAAGTTGAACAAGTTAAGTACCTATTAACAATTTATCCAACTACATCCCTAAATGGGTTTCTCTTTTCATGTGAACTTAAGAATTTAATACTTTAGACTAAACAAAATGCAAAAGAAGATTATTACAAACCAAGTCATAGGAGTTCAAAATTTCCTAACACTAGCTAGTACAATCCTTATGTATATTAGACCAAGTCGTAGGAGTTCATAACTTGGTGGCTCATTTATTTAGAGGTAGTAGATGTGAAATGGTATAATTATTCCCCCTCAACTTTCTGGTACAATCCTTATGTATATTAGACAAGAGACATCATAATTGATAATTTGGTATACAGACATTATAGACCTAGATATGATACAATACAATTTAAATAAGTTAGTATATAAAAAAATTTGACACTAAACACAAACGGGCCAAACTATTTAAATATAGTTAAATTAATGTCCAGGTTTAGTTTAAGTTGCTAAACCCAAACATGGAACACAACGCATATCATATATTCTTATGTATTTACACTTTGTTGTACAAATCATTACTTTCTATATCAGATACCTCAATTAAAGATATTTGATAATTTTAGATATATATTCTTCTTATTATATTGTAGTTTAATTAAGTAAAAATTTATAAATTCTATGTAAATTATTTAACTATCTCTTTTGAAAATTTGATAAATAATATGACAAATCGAAATTGACGTTGGTAGTAGTATGAATCTCCATTTAAATTATGGTTCTATTTAATTTAATGATGTTATATAACTTAAATTTAATGATGTTATATACTCTTCTTACTGCACTAAAGTTTAAACGGATAAAAAATTATAAACTCATATATAAATTCATTGATTGTTTTCTTTAAAAATCTAACAAACAATGTGATAAATTTAAAAATGAACACTGATGGCAATATTATTATCCATTTCATCCATAGCTCCACTTGATTTAATAAGGTTAAATAATTTAAATTTTCAGATTTTCTATATTTAGTAAGAT
The DNA here is from genome assembly GCA_024138015.1 of Lumnitzera littorea. Classification (NCBI taxonomy): domain Eukaryota; kingdom Viridiplantae; phylum Streptophyta; class Magnoliopsida; order Myrtales; family Combretaceae; genus Lumnitzera; species Lumnitzera littorea. Next base: position 93,816,202 of record JAMXBB010000001.1, on the reverse strand, counting down.
TTTATTTTACTAAAACTTTTGTTTAAGTTGTATATTAACTGTGAACATTCTATTTCATTTGTTTTAATAAAATTTAAATATCATTATTGTTCTTTTCTCATTGTATTTATAAATATTTTATAGTTTAATTATAACTTTTTAATTGATAAATAGTATAGATAAAAGAAATACAACATGGTAATATGAATTGTCAATCCTAATATAAATAGATCAAATCTAGACATGAGATACGTTAGTTCATGAGTTTAGATTTTCACACACAATTAATAAACAAATTGTATCACAGGTTTAAATTTTTCAGACGCAAACTTTTTTAGAGATAAAAATGAGACATAATAACATGAATTATCAGCTTTCTCTAATACAGTGCAAACCAAACGTGGGATAATAAAATTATACTGTTCTATACTCCTTATATTTATTTTATCCAACTCTCCTTATCCTATTTAGTTCTAGCAATCAAACATTATATAAGAAAATGTAGAATTTTTTTATCCATAAGAGAAAATAAAAAGTTCAAATAATTAGTCCATTGAATCCTCATTAATATTGCGATTATATAACTTTTTGGTTATTTTTCAAAATGATAGTAAATTGTCGTTTTTAACCATATTCATAGTTTATACTACAATTAATAATATGATGTAAACATTAAAATAAACATTTCCTATAATAAAAATTTATAGAAATAAACATTAAAATTAAAATTTCTTAATAATCACTCCTAATTCATGATTTTTTAATTTCTTATCTATTTCATTCCAAAAAGTAAACAAATCATAAATTTTTATATAACAATATCAAAATATGTTTGAGGAGCACAAAAAAGGACAATTGACAAACAAAAACTTCCTGACTTCGGCTTTCTCACCCGTCTACCACGACATTTCCTCCCCTAGTATTATAGGAGACATGCACTTCCTCCAACTTAACCATCCTTTCCAGTAAGCTTAGATATTTATCTCTCGATTTACATTCTCCTAGTTTCTCTCAAATTACTTTTTTAACATATTATCATATATAATTAATTATTAAAATTATAAAAACAAAGATGATCTCATAATGACATCGGAAGATATTCTAAAACCTTAAATAATTTCAACCATTTATTTGTCAATTCAGGAAAATTAGGTGGAAAAATTTAAGGAATTAACTGATAAAACCTCTTTCGGTGCTTCTTGAGAAGTTTAAATAATTATAACTACTTAAATTTGACTCGTTTTAAACTCAATTAAGCTCGAGTTCGATTAATAAACGAACCTTACTCAAGCTAAAGATAAAGCATGATTATCTAATTGAGCTAAGCTCAAGCTTTAGTTCAAGCTCGCAAAGGGTCGTGAGCCGACTCATTTAAAATCATAAGTTTATGATTGAGAGCAAGTTTACAAGCTTTATATATATTATAGATATTACAAATATTATAAGCTATATATTATTAAAATCTAAATGTTAATATTTATATAATATATATAAATATATAATATATTATAGGATAATATTTGATATATAATTTAATCTTTATTTACTATTTGTTGATCTATTTATTTATGTATTTCTTTATTTTATATACTTGAACTTACGAGTAAACTCGAAACTAACTCGCTTTAGACTTGATTCAGTTCGAGTTCGATTAGCAAATAAGTCGAGCTTGAATTCAAGATAAGTCTTATTTATCTAAATAAGCTGAGCTCAAGTCTTGATTGTAAGTTCGATAAAAAGCTCTACTCAATAATTTTTAAAAGATATTTGTAGTGGTACTCTCTAGATTATTATGCTAAACAAGAGGGAATGAATCCATGCTAATAAGGCTATGAACCTGAGCTAGTCACATTTGGTTTCAGAATCCATGCTAATCATGCAATTTTTTGCATTTTATTAATTTTTTCACTCTACCTTGACACTGTAACTTAAACACGAAAACAGTACATTATTTTTTTCAAGTGCAATATTTGAACCCCATTAAATTTCAGACATGTGAGGAAGACCCAACGAAACCAGCAACGAAATACATCATGCCACTGGAAGTAAATTGATCTTGGAGTTTATGAAGATGACAAACTTAAAGTATGTGGATTCATACACCAACCTACCAATTGACTGTGGCCATTTAATACACTTGATCAAGATGAATACTTAAGTTGGAAAACCAAAAAATATAATATCCATCGAACTACAGCGTAAATAAATTGATTGCAGATAGACATACAGCTAGTATGATTTGCTTTTGATTAGCATTATAAGATTGAAAGTCAAGGCAGATACTCTTGCAAAAAACATAATTTATCATACAGGACAAGGCATTCTTATCCTAATTTTCCAATATTCACCATGAGATTATCGCCAAGGCAAGCCATCCAATTGTTTGACGGAATTGCCAATCATGATATGCCCTCAGCCCTCCCATTCCTATCGAGTGTAATCATTTTATCGGTATTTACTTGTGTCTCCTGGAGGTTCCAGTATGAAGAGACTCTTACTTCTCGTGCATATTCTTCTTCCTAAGAATTCCAAGACAATAGTTATATACTAATACTTCTCAGGACAACTAGAGAACTAAAGAATCCAAATATGTGCAAAAGAAAATGGATCGTTTAATTGCATTACATATTCATCATTCAACAATGTTCACACTCAAGAGACAGTGAAGAAGAAAAATGAAAAGGAAGAAAAAAAGAAAGTGAAATTTCAGAGAAATGGAGGAAAAAAAATAAAAATAAAGTATCTTGTCTTGTGTCATTGACTCTTGAGTCGAGACTCAACACTCGAGAGACAAAGAGGGTGTGATTGAGTCTGAGCGAGAGTGAGGGGTAGCAACTGAGAGTCGAAAGGAAGAGAGGCACTGATCCGTTGGAGGTTGGAGCGGCTAAGATAAGCATTGAGAGGAAGAGAGTGAGAGAGAGGCGCAACGATAGGAAGAGTCGAGGGTTTCATAGTTTGGTAAGGAAGAGGGTCAGGGTCGAGAGAGTTGAGGTGGTGTGTTAAGGAAGAGATGTTAGCGTTGAGGTTAGGAACATAGGTTTGCCCTACAGTAGTTGGTTTTGCTGTTTCTGTTTAGTGCTTACCACGTAATCATTTAGGCTTATTTTTCTTTTGTAGCTAATCTTTTATTTTACTTCTTCTATTTAAGGTTAAGTTAGGGTTTTTTGTGAAAGCTTTAAAGCATATCTTTTTGAGAGAATTTTGAGAGCAAATCACTCAAGTGAGCATGGTGTGTCAAGACTTAGAGATTTCAAGATTCAAAACTCGTTTCGTTAAACTCATTATCTATTTCCTCTACTTTTTTATTAATTTTTGTTAAAGTTTATTTTATTTTTATCATAACTAAAGAATAGATTTTTAGTATTTAAGTTTTATGGAACTTAGATCTCACATGTGATGCTTGGTTTTATAAGATCTAATAAAAATATTTTAGTTTTCTTGAATCAATTATGTGTACTTGCATGTTTTAGATTGATATTTCCATTGGTATTAATCTAAAAATCTAATATTATACAAGAAGATCAAAAGATTTCTTATATAATTAAATTTAGACATAATTGATGAGGCTTTATGCAATGTTAGAAATAAATTACAAAATTCTTCTAAATCTTTGATCTTTTCTTTAAGGAAATTCTCTGCACATTAATGCGATTTTAAATTATGCTATCGGGAAGAGATTCTTTTAGGCAACTAGAGATTAGGGTTAATAGGTTTAAGAAAGTTATTAATTTTAATAGAAAATTTCCCCCATCAAGAAAATTAATGAATTAATTAAATCATCTTTAGAGAGAATCGCATGTGTAGATATGATCTAAGTACGACATTGAGTTTTGAATTAATTACATTTAATTGGTTGCTTTCTTGTTTAGTTCTTGATTATTTGCTTAAATTATTTTTTGCTATAATTTTAATTTAAAGAATTGAGTTCTTAAAATTAAATTTATTGATTAAATAATAGAGTTAAGGTTAGTATTGGTATTTAGGGTCTCTTGGGGATCGACATTTGAACTCATATCCGCTATACTATAATTTGATAAATGTACTTGCCTCGTATTAGAATGATTAGGTGTAATTTCTACGTGAAGGGGTCATTGAAGGTATTTAAGGGCTTACTCATGAAGGTTGATAAATGGAAGGAACATTTCTATTGTATTAATGAGCGGAGAAGCCAAGCTTTCTATTGTCTTGGCTAAGGCCAATCCAAACTAAATCCATTAGCTATCTCGAGGATGAAGATGACAAAACGAAGGAGGAGTTGCTACTAATTAGAAGAGGCTTTGGACCTCACCAATTGGAAGAGGCTTTGCCCATTGGCAATTGCTTGTAATTATGGTTAAGATAGGCCTCTCTATGGGGCATAGACAAGTACCCATTAATCTTAGTTGAGTAAAGTATGGATAGGTGTCTATTGCGACGTATTGTCATTGTAATGAGGGAGTTTAGGTCCATTCGTCCTCGGCAATGTTAATGTAGGCACTTTCCTTTCCATTTTTTTTCTTAAGTCTTTGTTTGTGTCCCCAATAATGCAAGTAGCTTCTGAGAGGATCAAGGAGAAGCTGTTAGCTGTCCTAAAGAAGAGGATTCAAGAGACCGAAGCCTTGAAGAAGAGAAATGGGGTTGCTGTAGAAGGGGAGGAGGAAAGTTCGAAATGCCCCTCGAAGAAGAACAAGAAGGGGGTTAGACAACAAACCATCCCTGAGTCTGTCCAAGTTACAGTAGAAGGGGTTCCAATTGCTACCGTTGCTTCACTAATAGTAAGGGTTGCCTTGGGTTGCGAGGTGTCTATGTCAGCTAATGGGGCTGGTCAAGCTATGTGAGTTATAGAAACCCAATAGGTTGAAGAACTCAAGGAAGTTGGTTCAAAAGGCAACTTAGTGAGGCATTGCAAGTCGATAAGGCAAGCTGGGGCTCAGGTGCAAGAGCAATAAGGCGACTCCTTAGGATGCTAGGGTCCAAGCCATAGATATCATTGACAATGATGAGCTTGTATGGATGCCAACTTAGGATAAGTGACCTATGGAGCAATAAGAGCCCGAGCAGTTTGAAGATCAGGCTCTTAAGCCAGCAAGGCGCATAGTAGAGCTTGAGGCAAGGTTCGATCACTTCTTTAAGGGGAAGAGCAACGTAGAGGCATCCTCAAAGAGTCGGTATAAGTATACTGAGGTAAGTAGTCTTAGCTGTTTTTCTCCTAGTGTTTTATTATACTCAAATTACTCGGTTTGTATCTCTTTTAAAGTAATTGTATGATATGCTAGACTTCATGTTTGCGCACAAATGTGGCTATCACTAGGCTACTACTCGGGAGAGGAAGAATCGACTGAAGGCAAAGGTAAGGAGGCTCCGCAGTACTTTGGATGAGGATAAGAGGCAACTCGACAATCTATCGTCACATACAATGATATGGAGCTACAACATTTGGAGCTTGAGGATAGGGTGAAGAAAGTAAGAGCTGAGCTAGAGGAGGCTAAGGCTACTGTGAAGAGGAACTAGGGAAGTTGCGAGCGGAACTCGAAGGTCAATAGAAGGACTTAGAGGACACTCAAGTGTCTTTTGCTTAGAAAGAGGTCTAGCTTTTAAGAATGGAGGGGCTTACCATAGAAGTTAAACGACAGTTATTCCTCGAGTCCTTGGATGATCTCGAGCTTTAGGAGGCTATTGGTGTTGCTTAGAGTGTTAGAGATAAAGTTCATCAACAACTACCAAAGGCTAACATGAGCTTTCTATAGTGGCTCAACACCCTAAAACCTACTACTAGGCCAGAGGGGAAGGAAGAGGAATCTATACAAGAGAGCATTGGGAAAGTTGGCGATGAAGAAGAGTCTAGCAAAGGAGAGGAAGAGGAGGATAAGGGGAATGTTCGAGTTGACTAAGCCAAGTTAATTTTCTGTTTTTTTTGTTTTTATTTGATTTGTATTTTGTTTTGCTCAGTAGTGGAGTGTGATGTGTATTCTCTATTTTGTTGTATAAGGTACGGATGCCGACTCCTTCTAAATACTATGTAAAGAACTAATGCATTAATGAAGTTCTTTTGTCATCTTGCTCTAGTCTTTTATTTTCATCATTATTCCTTTACCACTCTCTTTTGTTTTGTTATACTTCCTTTATTACTACTTATTATAGATATTCAAGTTCTTTTGCTTGTGCAAAGTCCTTTGGCATGCTTGGCTATAGTGTCAATTGAGCATCACTTACCCAATTTGCCCTTGCTTGTTGTTGCGAGGTGCTTCTTACAGGTCTTTAGGTGGGCTTGGGCAACTCTTGTTGCATAGTGCACAAGTCCTAATGTCAAGTTTTCTTGAGTAAAGTATGCCTAGGGTAGAGAGCTTGCCTAATGTGAAGCCTAATTTTTTTTCTCCTAGTTTTTATAATTAGTCTTTTTTTAAACCAATCAGTATTAAACCCTACTCATTTAATACTGACTCTCAATTAAGATTTAAAGAAAACCAATTTTTTAACTTAGAAAACCAATATCATAGTCGGGAAAGAGAGTTAAGTTATAATCAATTTGGTAGATTAATTATAACTTAGTTACTGATCTATTGATAAAATTAATTTTTGAAACGGTTTTCTAAAACAAGAGATTTGGATTTGGGGGCTATCTTATTAAACCCTAAATGGGTACCACTTTTAACTTTCCTAATTTAAATTTGCCCTTCAATATATCCTTATAATAAAATCTATCTACATTCAACTTAATTTAATTTTAAAAGGATAAAACGATCAATTATTTACAAAAGCTAAAAAAAATTTATGTTTTAAGTTACCTCATGCTTACAGGTACCTATGTATCTATTATTCAAAATTAAACTTCTATAGTTTGTTCGACAAAAACTTTAGCAGGTTAACTGATTTTAGTCTCGAAAAAAAGTTGGGTTTACATGTTTACTTGGTTCAATTTATTTAAGGAAATTTTTCTTAAGGGTCCTTATTTAGGTTTTATTTTTGGAAATTCTAAAATAGTCTTAATTTTGAAAATGGTTGGTTTATTTTGTTATTTTATTAGAAAATTGGTTTTTCTATGTGATAAACTAACTTTATAATTTTTTATCATTTATTTATTTACTTTTTATTTTTATTTTTATTTTTTGGTTAAAGCATGAAAATGAATAAAACTAAAACTAAGTACTTCTTCCTTTTTTTTCTTCTTTTCTTCCTTTTTTTATTCTTCCTTTCTTTTTCTTTTGTTTTCTCTTTTTCTTCTTTTTTTTTTTTAAATTTTTTACAATTACATCCTACAAGTACAAATAGTAATAAATAAACAAATGAAAAGATACAAAACAATACAAATAACTAAATAAGGATCAAACAAGGGAAGGAACGTAAGTCAAACTGGGGATCCGAATTAGGTTGATTTGGGTCAACTAGGTTAGGTCAGTTTAGATCGAGTCAGACGTAGGCTTTGCATAGGTTGAAATGGCAACAGTTGGAGTGGTGCTTCAAAGATCGTTTTGGCAATCAAAATGATCGAGAAAAGGTTTTTTGGTGAGTTGTCGATTGGGATTAAAGGGTGTAAGGAAAATGCCGAAGTGGTTAGACGTGGTTTAGTTGGTAATGCAAGGTAGTGGTCATGGTGGAGTGGTGATTTTGGCTCGGTTGAAGTTGGTATGTGCTTGGATTTGGGTGTCGCGTGTAGCTACTATGATGGGTGAGGATGTGTAGTAGGTTAAGTGCTGCAGGGAGATCAAGAGTGTACCATTGGTGTTAGTGGTGTATGGTGTTTCTTGTTACCGCATGAGAAGGAGAGGTCAAGGAGTTGGGATTTGGGTTCAATCGGATGAGCGTAGAGGGTAGTGCGTGCAAGAGTAGCCAGGGGTTGTAAGTAGGATCATGCTGTATTAGGTGGTGATGGGTAGTTGCTACAGTAGATTGGTGATGTTTAGTTGATGATGGATGAAGTAGATTTGGTCAAAGAGCTACCATATTGGTCGTAGACTTTATGAGTATGTGTTTGGAAAGGATGCAATGGCCGATGGTTGTTGGATTACGGATTGGTTGGAGCGATTGCTGTTCACGGCATGGTTATGTGTACGTTAATGTGTGAGGATGTAGCTATGGTGGTGGTGTTCAAAGACAGATGCAATGTGAGCAGTTGGAGATAGGGCCAATAGTGGATTGCAAGTGGATCTGGGTTAGGATGTGGTAGTAATGAAGAAGGAGAGTGGCTCGCTATCGTGTGTGTCGTGGATGGTTTAGGTTGTATTGATCGAGAGAGAGGGGTCATCTAAGAGGGTTGGTTCAATGTATAAGGGCAGCTATACGGTCGGTGTATGGATTTCAAAGAGAGAGAAGACCGTGAATGTGCAGCTGTATTAATGTGTGTGATGTGCAAGAAAGCCACCCCCCAGATTGCTACTTGTAAGTTTCTTTTGAAGGAGAAAGGGAAGGAAATAGAAGGAAAAAGGAGAAAGAGGAAGGGAAAATGCGTTGTCAAAATCAATCACGAAGTGCTACGTGTCATGACTAGACATGTAGCCCAATGATCTCTTAACATGTGGCAATGCGTAAAGTGTAGAAAAAAAAAATGAAATGAAATAAAAGCAAAAGGCATTTTTTGCTTTTGATGAGAGTTGAACCCCAAACCTTAAGCTTACTGTAAATCTAAACTCAAGCGTTTATTCGTTAAGCCGTTGTTGTACATATGGATTAAGTCAACCTAGGTTAGATTCAAGCCCAAGCCTAAGCCCAACAGTCCTTTCCTTATTTTTATTTAAATTAAAAAATTATATTCTATTAAACTATTTAAAAAAATTATTATTTTCTAAATTCCCTAAATCTTTTATTTTTTCAATTTTTGTGACTTTTCAATTTTCTATATATTTTTCTAAATTTTCCATTTTTTTCTAAATTTCTTTTTTTTTGTGCTTTTTCCTTTTTTTTGTATTTTTTTAAATTTTCTTATTTTTTGGGTTTTCTTAATTTTCTATTTTTTTATATTTTTCCTAATTTAGGACCTTTTATTCTACTCTAAACATTTTGAAAAATAAATAAATAAAAATAATAAAAAATCAAAAGGGAAAAAAAAAATAAGATACCTATACCTATCCCTCTTTGTGGTGAAGTTTGAGCAAAATTTTACTATAAAAACAAAAGAAAGAATAATTTTGCCCCATTAGTAGAATTTGTCCTACGAAGTGCCTTAACTAGCTATCCTAAACTCGGTCTACTAGAGATTTAGGTGAATAGTAAAAAGAGAGAGGAGACACTCTAAGAGTTGGTCGAGCGACTAAAAGAGGAATTGAAACTTGGTCGTACCCTTATGAGCTGACAAACCAAAGTGAACGGTTAAGCACTCCTTAAGCTGGCTACAACCCTAAAGAGATGTTGAAAACTCAGTTGTACCCCAATGAGCTGACTAACCAAGATAAGGCGAGTAAAGTGCTCCTTGAGTTGGTTAAGACCCTAAAGAGATGTTGAAGGCTTAGTCATGCCCCTATAAGCTAACTAACCAAGATAAAATGAGCGAAGCGCTCCTTAAGATGGCTAAGACCCTAAAGAGATGTTGAAGGCTTGGTTATGCCCTTACAAGCTGACTAACCAAGATAAAATGGGCAAAGCGCTCCTTAAGATGGCTAAGACCCTAAGAGATATTAAAAACTTAGCCGTACCCCAATGAGCTAACTAACCAAGGTGAACGGACAAAATGCTCCTTGAGCTCGTTAAGAGATGTTGAAAACTTAGTCGTACCCTAATGAGCTAACTAACCAAAATGAGATTAGCAAAGTGCTCCTTAAGCTAACTAAAATCCTTAAAGATGTTGAAAACTTGGTTGTGCCCCTATAAGCTGACTAACTATGATGAAACGAGTAAAGTGCTCCTAGAGCAAGCTAAGACCCTTAAAAATGTTAAAAACTTGGTCATACCCTAATGAGTTGACTAACCAAAATGAGACAAGTAAAGTGCTCCTTGAGTTGGCTAAGACCTTAAAAAGATATTGAAAACTTAGTTGTGCCCTTATGAGCTGACTAACCAAGATGAGCGAAACGCTTCTTAAGCCAACTAAGACCCTAAAGAGATATTGAAACCTAGTTGTACCCTTATGAGCTAACTAACCAATATAAGACAAGTGAAGTACCCCTTAAGTTGGCTAAGACCCTTAATTAAAACTTGGTAGTGCTCCTTTGAGCTGACTATCCTAGGCAAGAGCGTATCTCGGGGACTAACAAACCCTAAATTTGGAATCGATTTGAGACAAACCTAGAAGTGGTCCTTTGAGTTGACTATCCTAAGTGAAACTAGAAAAGCGTTCCTTAAGTTAGCTAAGACCCTTAATTAAAAGTTAGTAGTACTCCTTTGAGCTGACTAACCTAAGCGAGAGTGTCTCTTGAGGAGTAGCAACCCTAAATTTGGAATTAATTCAAGACAAACCTAGAAATGCTCCTTTAAGCTGATTAACCTAAACAGGAGCGTCTCTTGGAGACTAACAACCCTAAATTTGAAATTGATTCAAGAAAAACCTAGAAATGCTCCTTTGAGTTGACTATTCTAGGAAAAATGAGCAAAATGCTCCTTGAGTTAGCTAAGACCCTTAAGTGAGATCTTATAGTGCTCCTTTGAGTTGATTAACATAGATAGGAGTATCTCTAGGGGACTAGTAACCCTAAATTAACTTTAGAATAAGTATCCTATGGGCTTGCTAAGAAGAATCAATGATGAAGAAAGCACTTTATGGGCTCACTACAACCAAGTTGGTGAAGAGAAGTGCCCAGTAGGCTCACCAAAAGAAATTTGTGAAGGAAAGCTTCCAATAGGCTCATTAAAAAGAATCTGATGAATAGAAGTGCCCTATATGCTCGTTAAGAATTTGGTGAAGAGAAGCGCCCTATGAGCTTGCTTAAGAGAAACTAACGATGAAAGGAAGCACCCTAAGGGCTCGCTAAAAAACCATAAACGAAAATGACAAAAGAAGGGGTGGCGCTTTGAAAATTGGCTAGAACCTTAGAGAGATGGGACAACGCCCTAAAGGTTAACTAGAATACTAAAAAGAATAAAAGAGTGAATTAGCGCTCTAAGAGCTAGCTAGAACCTTAAAAAGGATAAAAGAGTAGGTCAGCACTATAAGAGCTGGCTAAAACCCTAAAAAGAATAAAAGAGTAGACAATACTCCTAAGAGTTGGCTAGAACCTTAAAAAGAATAAAAGAGTGAGTTAGTGCTGTAAGAACTAGCTAGAACCCTAAAAAGAAAAACAAAGTAAACAACGATCCTAAGAGCTAGCTAGAACCTTAAAAAGAATAAAAGAGTGGACAATAATCTTAAAAGCCGGCTAAAACCTTAAAAAAAAAAATAAAAGAGTAGGTTAGCATTGTAAGAGCTAATTAGAACCCTAAAAAGAATCAAAGAGTAGGTCAGTGCTCTAAGAGGTAGCTGAAACCCCAAAAAGAATAAAATTGTGGGTCAATACTGTAAAAGCTAGCTAGAACCCTAAAAAGAATAAAATAGTGAGTCAATGCTTTAAGAGCTAGTTGGAATCCTAAAAAGAATATAAAAGAGTGGGTTAACGCTTTAAGAGCTGCTGGAACCCTAAAAAGAATAAAAGAGTGGGTCAGCATTACATGAGTTGGCTAACACCTTGGAAAGACAAGATAGCACCCTAAAGCTTAGCTAGAATCTAAAAGATGGGACAACACCTTAAAGGTTAGCTGGATCCCTGAAAAGAATAAAAGAATAGGTCAGTGCTTTAAAAGTTGGCTAAAACCCTAAGAAAAGTTGATGAAGGACTTAAGAAGTAAAGTAAGGAAAGCAACCAGTTTTAAAAGACTTTTTGACTTAGAAAAGTGTTTATAGGGAAATTGTTGAAAAACTATTTACTCAAAAAAAGGCATTAGGGATAAGCCCCTTGATTTGAAAAAAGAGTTAAAGGATATTAAAAACTACAATTAGGAAAGAAATGATCTAGACTACTATGGTCAATTTAAAAAAAATGTGACCACCTTGAAAAGGAAACAGATGACATGAATTGAAAGCTTGGTTACTCGAGCCAACATGGATTAGACAAAAATCTTGTGACAAGCCTTTACTTTCTCTCTCTCTTTTTTTTTTTTTTGAAAGTTTGCCAATGGTTATAAATTCTTATTTAAGGAACAAGTTATAATCACCTCTTTCTTTAGTAACCATGTAAGGTTTCTCAATGCACTTGACCTTAGGGTTTGTGATTTTAAACATTCCTTTCCTAAAGAAAAGGTAACCTATGATTAGTTTAGTGGAAGAGGGCTTCCTTGCTAGCTCTCAGTTTAGATTTTGCTCTCGACTACAATTCTAAAAATTACAATTCATTTTGTAAGTGACACGCTTTGATCAATCTGTTAGGTCTTTTCTAGTTCAATATTATGAATTTAGGCGTTTAGTCGAAGGGTTTAAAAAATGACTAATGAGGAGGCCCATTTTAAAAGAAAATGCCTTTATTTATCCCAGGTGTACAAGTTCAAAGCCTTAAGGAAAAATTAGAAGTATGCTTACCCAACTTTCAAAAACAATTTTTATTAAACATAGATTATCTTTCAAGATTAGAAGAGCTTTTAGTACATAAGGGTGGTATTATGGGTGGAAAGGCCTTGTGTGATTCAATATGGATAAGAGAGACTTCAAAGTGCATATAGAGATTTTAGGTTTCTAGGCTTTGGAATGTGATTCAGGGCCATATGTTTTTTTTTTTTTTTTTGTGGGATATTTAGGCTTTGACTCTCGGCCTTTTGATTCTATTTGGCTCCCCTTACTAGGTTATGATATATCTCATGGGGCTTTCATCTTACACTCAAGCCCAATTCTTCGGCCTCTTTTCTTCATTTTCTCATTTCCTTTTTTATTATTATTACTTTTCCCCACCATCTCTTACTGTTCTTTCTTTTCTTTTAGCCCCAAGAATGATTGTCTCCATTATCGAGTTTTTGCCCTTTAAGTGATTCAAGGCCCTAAATCCATGGATTTCTATTAAATGGGCTCAAGTAAGGTGTATATAAGCTTAAGGTGTTCGAAAAGGAATTGGCTCATCTTCTTTTCAACAAAAAATAATTTATTAGAAATAAAAATCATTTTTGAATTAACGTTACTTAAGCAAGCATAAATCAATTTCACCCTTATCTCTTAATTAGTGACCTTAACCTCTGAATTGCCTCATTGTGAGGTGATTTTTGATAGGGTTTAAATTTGAAAATACTCCAAATTGGTCCAACAGAGTTAATAAGAGATAATTGTGTATAGGATTTGAAAATTAATGCTTAACTTCATTTTAACCTACGTATTACATTCAAAGTGGACCTCACTTAAGGAATGAGTCTAAAGTATCCTCACCATTATGTTGCTTAACTCTCAAAGTGTTTCACGTTAGTATATAGGATATAGTTTGCCTCTTCTCATTCTAAACCTTTTAAAAGTGAGTTACTGATTTCTTAAGGAGGAATCTATATTTATTTGCCCAGAGTGAAGATTGGCTTTGCCCCCCTAGTTTCTCAAATTATGCCCCAGTATTTAACTTTATGTTTTAACTTGGTTTATGACTAGGCTTGACTCGCTACATAGACTAAGGCTTTTGGCTGGGCTACCTTTATATGCTGAGGATTGTGTTTGGTTCAACTACCTGGATAAGCCATAGTTTGTGTTTGGATTGGTTGCCTTGCCAAGTGACTTGTGTTTTGGTAGATTGCTTGAATGGACCCAAGGTTAGTGTTTAGATTAAACAGGCCAATGGGCTTATGTAGGCTTCCTTAATAGGTCAAAGGGCCTTGTGTGGGTTGGAAGCCAAGTGTCTAGGCTGGTTGCTTAAGTAGGCCAAAGGCTTAAACTTGTATTGGCTTGTTAAGCACATAAGGATTTATAGTCATTAGCAACTTTTCTTTTCATCTCTATTTTTTCAATTTTTCTTCTCTTTTTTTTGTTTTTAGAGAGAGAGAAAGATAAAGTTTATTTTACAAAAAATAATTTACAAATAAGGATGGTCATTTGTTAGGATTCTATTTACAAGTTTATGAGATTTTACATTTCTTAGAATGAGAGGAAACAGTTGTTAGATAAATGCCTATTAAAGGACTACTTAAAAGGAAGGGAATGTTAAAGAATGAAAAACAATGAACTAAAGAGAACTCTATTATTTTGAAAAATCAAAATATAGAAAAGAAAGGCAAAGAACCTAACATTTATTCTAAAACTTGATATTTATTCTAAGCTCTTTATAAGTGAATTGGAAAAAACCCTACATTAAGTCTCATATATGAGCCTTAAAGTACTCTATCATTTCATTGGTATCCCCATTGACCTATGCTAGAAGGTACCTTAAGGTTCGATTATGAGCTTCAGAACACTCAAGCTTTTCCTTCAAGTAGGCAATCTCATCTTCTAGCAGCTGCTCATGAATCCTAGAGATGTCCTATAGCCTATCATTCTCCTGATTGTTTACTTGTTATCTGCCATTCTATATCTACACATTTTATGGACAAAAATCAATCATCAATGCAAGAAAAGAAAGTACATGGAAATATGCAAATTTTAGGGTCATTTGGGTTAATACATTACTTCTTAAGCTGCAACCTTACTATTATTTTCAAAATCTTGATTGCATTAAAACTCGAACAATTAGTAGGGTTGTAATTCTTAAGAGTAGTATATTAACTCAAGCTTGAAGGGGAGTATATACAATTTAAGCTGGGTTCTAAAAGGTCCTTAAACTTTGTGACCTCACTTATTTTTAAAAAACACTTTCATTGGTCACATTAAGCTTGAGCGGGGTAGCCTAATCAACCCTGAGTTATGGTTACACCACAACACCCAAAGCCTATATAATGGCTCCCTTCTTAGTGTCCTAAGACAACTTAGTTCTAATCGCATCTATCCTACATCTTTAATACCAAAAACGATCCTCCCTCGACCCTCCCCTAACCTACTCACCCCCCCAAATGTTCTAATGCATGTCGTATGATATTCAAAGCAAAGTATATGCACGAAATTAATAACAAATAAATAAATAAGCAAATTAATAAACAACATAGGTATTTTGAAGAGCAATTTTAATTTCAGAAAGTATTTTAAGTGACTAGCTTTCTTGACTTCCTTAGTAAAGTCGCCAAACTATCAAGCTTGTTTTTTTTTCTCCCGATTTTTATAAATTAGTCTTCTTTAAATCAATCAGTATTAAACCTTACCGATTTAATACTAACCTTCGACTAGGGTTTAAAGAAAACTGGTTTATTAACTTTAAAAACATTTTTGGAGTCACTACCCAACCGTAGTTGGGAAAAAGAGTTAAGTCATAATCAATTGGATGGATTAGTTATAACTTAGCTACCAAGCTATCAATAAAACCAATTTTTGAAACAGTTTTCTAAAACGAGAAATCTAGTTGCGTGACAAAGCAACTAAGAGGAGCATGGTCGTAACTGAGGGTGTTGTTTCTTAGTTTATTGAGTCGACATAGTGACTATGGTTTTTACGAAGGTAAACATGATTGATTTGAGCGTTAATGCAATAGTAGAAGACAATGACAGTGATGCTACTAGTTGTGGATGCCAAGTGGAACCAATTTTTGATGAATGATTGGATCAAATGGTGGTGATGATGGAGAATATGATTATGCTGATGCATGAAATGGTGATTGCAAGGGAGGATGAGGTCCATAAGGTTGGTGGCCAAATTGATGTTAACACCCTAATAGAGAATCAAGTTGATCAGGGTGTCTACCAAGCTCAAGAGGTTCCTCGTAAGGAAGTAGACCACCTAATTCATCAAATACAAGCTAAAGGAGTTGAGCAGCAAGATAATAAGAGGTTAGAGTTGATTAAGGAAGACAAGAGTGAAGTAGAAGAAACCTTTAAAGAAGAAGAGAGTAATATTTAAGCTCTTAGAGCTGAAGAATGAGAAGTTCGACATAACCAAGCACCCCAACATGCTCGACACTTCTAAAGAAGAGTTTATTGACAATTCCTACTAAGGATGAACTTTGGAGAAGTTGACAATGATGAAGGAGAAACTAAAGTGGAGTAAGAAAAGGAGGAGCGACTTGTCTGAGCTCATAAAGGATTAGACAATGTAATAATCCAGATACCAAGCCTCTTAGGAAGTGGAAATGTCAACGAGTATATAGATTGGGAAGAGCAAGTTGAGAAGTTGTTCAAGTGTTATCAGCATATTCAAAGGGACAAAGTTAGATTAGTTGCTCTTGAATTTGTTGAATATGCCTATATACGGCGGAAGAAGTTACAGGTCATAAGAAAATGAGAAGGACAATGAGGAGTGTGGTCATGGGAAGAGATGAATAGAGTTATGTGTGGAAGGTTCATTCTTGAATCCTACTATCAAGATACTTTTGACAAATTACAAGAGCTCCAACAAGGAAGCTGAACAATTGATGAGTATATACAAGAGTTCCAAATGTTGATGATCCATTGTGAAGTGGAAGAACTTGAAGCCTGAACTACCTCTAGATTTGTCACTAGACTAAGATTTGACCTCTGAGAATTTGTTGAAGTGGTTTCTACTTATACTCTTCAAGAATCTATCAAGGTCACTTAGTGAGTTGAGAGGCAGAAGAGAAACTAACCTTATAGGAGGTTCAATTCCCAACTATCCAAATGAGCTGACCTACCCAAGATGGAAGTAAGAAGCCTATTAGACTTGTGCCTGGCATGAAGGAAGGATAGACCTTCTAAGGAGAAGGAGTGAGGTTGGAATGAGGAGGAAAGGAAAAGTAATTTGAAAGGGGGCAAACTTCTGGATAAAAGACGAGTGAGATAAAGTACTTCAAATGCAAAGGTTTTGGACATGTGGCTTCCCAATGCTCAAATCATTGAACTGTAGTCATTCGAGGAGGTGAAGTATACAACATTGATAAGGAAGTTAGTGAAGCTGCAAAAGAGGGAGGTAGAGTGACGATAAAAGCTACAAGTGAAGAGATCTATCCTAAAAAAGGAGATATGCTAACCTTAGTGATTTGTTGAGCTCTTAGTATGTAACATAATCAACAAGAAAAGCAATAAGGGAATTTGTTTCATACTACTTATAAGGTAAATCAATAACTTTGTGCTTTGATCGTAGATAGTGGTCGTTGTACAAATGTTGCATCTGCTAAAATGGTAGAACAATTGAAGTTTCTGACTACTCTACATCATGGACCATATAAATTGCACTAGTTAAATGTGAAAGGGCCATTGTATGTTACTAGGCAAGTAACCTTACCCATTTCTATTAGAAGTTATAAGGATGAGATCTTCTGTTAATAGGGCTACACCAAGAACAGAGAAGGTCAGTCACATAGTAGGTGGGTCTAAGCTTATTAAAAGCCTAAAAAGGAGATGGGAATGCGTGAAAAGAGAAGTAAATAAGCAAAACCCTTGATCAGCTTTAAGGATATGATGCATAAAGGAACTACCAAGAATTACAAATAAACTTAATATGACTGATAACTCTAATTTTAAACATATTTTATATGGTGATTTTATGGTATTTCCCTTACATTTTTGGTTTTCTTTAAAGAAATTGATACTTAATTGAGTAAAATGTTGATTTCAAGGTTTAAACGCGTTCTAAGCTCGAAAACGAAGAAAACGAATCAAGTTTCACTCAATTCCGAGTTCAAACGAAGAAGTTATGAAATTTTGAAGTTGTGTAGAAATTTTGCCTTTGTGCAGAAAGTTACACGACCTAGGGACACGGCCGTGTTCCAGGCCGTGTCAAGTGACGAAAATAAAATCCGTGTAATACACATATATAAGGGGATCTTAGGGTTCAAAAGGGAGAGAGACATTACAGAAACAAAGAGAGACATTACAGAAACAAAGAGAGACGAGAGACAAGAAGAGACTTAAGGAGAAACAACATCAAGAAGCGATAACGACATCGATTTCAAGATTAGAGATTGTTCATCAAATCAAGAGGGGTTTTCATGCTTTATTTCATGTTTTTGATGAATCTCCTTTTTAGTTTCATTATGATAGCTTAGAATTCAAGTATTTAGGATTATGGAACCTAGGGTTTCATGTGATTCTTGGATTGAATTATAATTTCAAGAAAGTTTCTATCTTTTCTTGATTCAATTATGTCGTTGAGTTATGGATTGATAATTCTAGAGTGTCAATATATGATATTATGCATGTTGATTGAGAAATTGCATGTGTAATTAGATCTTAGCATAATTGAAGAGAATTACATGTATACTTAGAGATAAGATACATGTTTCTTTCGGAAAGTTAATTGTTTGTGTGGGAATTCATTATACATTAATGCGATTCTAAGTTATATTGCTAAGTGAAGAAATTCCGGTAAATAATTTAGAATTAGGGTTAATATGCTTGAGAAAGATATTAGCTTTAATTGTGAATCCATCCGATCAAGAATTATAGAAACTAAATTGAATATATTTTAAAAAGGTTACGTGTTAAACACTAGGGGAAATAATTCCTAAATACATCATTGCATACTTGAAGTCGTTAGTAGTTTATTGCTTTCTAAATTGCTTAGTTAAGTCTCATAATTAGTTTAGTTTATTAATTTTAGTATTTTTAATTCATTCAACTCGACATAATTTTCCGGTTAGATAATAAAGCTAAAGTTAATATTAGTACTCAAAATCTCTGAGGGATCGACTCGGACTCATGTCCGACTATATTAAAATTGATAGGTGCGCTTGCCTCGTATCAATGACCCACGAGCTAATTCAGTGAAGGTACTCGCCGCCTTGCTTTACTTAAGAGATAGAATAAAAGTAAACTAAGCAAGCAAGAAAATGCTCATAAAGGAAAAGAAAGTATAGTTTATTATGTATGTTAAGACTTATTGTAGCTACATTGTATAAAAGGGTATTTTATACCCAAAAAATTAGGGCAAACTACCAAAAATGGAAATGACTAAAAGGGAAGTGTCCTAAATAAGTAAGGTACAAGGAATGCAAAAGGGTATAAATAAAAAATTAGGAAGACATTCAATCTGCATGGCAAATACCATCATGCGGTTGCTTGGATACATAGCTGTTAATCAGTGGTGGTATTGTTGGCAAAACATACAAAATTGTATGGCTAGACTGGCTATTTCCTGCAAAAACAAAGAAGCAATAGCCAAAGCATCGTTGGTTTTGGTGTAGGGCAAAAAGTGTACCCATCTTATTGAATCTATTCACAACAACCATTACAAAGTCTTTTCCTCAAGAAATTCAAGGTAGTCCATGGACAAAGTCCATACTCAAGTTAATCCATGGTTTGGTTAGGACGGATAAAGGCATTACTCTCCCTTGATCAGCTTAGCTTTTGGCCTTCTTGCAAGTAACACAACTTTCAATCACATGGTGCACACTGTGTTTCATTTTAGGCTACAAGAACCTGGCATTCAACAGTAGGTCATACGTCCTCCTTTCTCTGAAATGTTTAAAGAGCCCACCAGAATAAGCTTCTCTCGATAGCAACTCCCTCAAGGAATAGGTTTGCATACATAACTTACCACATTGAAACAAGTAGTCATCCTCTATATAATATTCATCAATTGTTCTTCCCTCTCCACAACGCTTGTATATTAGGCGCCAAAATGAGATTCATGTTGATATTATGCTTTAATGCTTATAAAACCTAGAAGTTTGGTCTATAGTTTGGTAAGAAGATCATGTCTTCTTAATAAGGCATTGGCAACTATATTGCTCTTGCCTTGCTTATACTTTGTGACAAAATTGAATCCTTCCAAGAACTCAATCCATCAAGCTTATCTTTTTGAGAGCTTTAATTGACTCTATAGGTATCTTAAGGATTCATGATCAATGTATATGACAATTTCTTTTGGTAGAAGATAATATTGCCACACATGAAGAGTGCAAATCAGTTCCAAGAGTTCTTTATCATTCATAGAGTAGTTCAATTGTGCCCCTCTAAGCTTCTTACTATGATAGGCAATAGGTCAACCTTCTTGCATTAATACAGATTCAATACTGACACCTGATGCATTGCATTTGAGCTTATACTTTCTCAAAATCGAGTAGAGCTAAGATTGGGGCAAAGGTCAACCTTTCTATTACATTATCAAAGCTCCTCTCCTCTTTCTCTCCCTACTTAAACTCAACGTTCCTCTTTGTTAGCTTGGTAAGGAGTGCAACTATTGGATTACAACCCTAAATAAAACATCAGTAGAAGGAAGCTAAGTAGTAAAAGTTCCTTACCTCGACACAAGTGATTAGGGTCAACTACTCAACAACAGCTCAAACTTTTTCTTCATCGGCTTTCAATCCTCCCATACTAACCAAGTATCTTAGGAAAATCACTTCTTCCTAACGAAAGCAACACTTCTTTAGATTTCCAAACAACCTTTTTTCTTGAAGAACATCGAAAACTACTCAAAGATGATCAATATGGTTCGACAAGTTAGCACTATATATAAGGATGTCGTCAAAGTAGACTATAACAAACTTCCCAATCAGGTTTCTTAGAACATGATCCATTAACCTTACAAAAGTGCTCAAAGCATTTGATAACCCAAATGGCATTACCATCTACTCATACAAACCATGTTAGGTTTTAAACGCAGTCTTATACTCATCTCCTTATCTCATTCAAATTTCGTGGTACACTGACTCTAGGTCAATCTTGCTGAATATTCTAGCATCACTCGATTCGTCTAACATATCATCTAGCCTCGAAATGGGGTACCTATACTTAACTATAATCTTATTAAAATCTCTACCGTCCATACACATTCACAAAGTACCATCCTTCTTCGACACAAGCAAAGCAGGTATAGCACAAGAGCTAAGACTTTCTCTCACATATCCCTTCTCCAGTAGCTCATTAACTTATCTATATACTTCGGCAGCTTACTTAGGATTCATCCGATAAGCTAACTTCTTTGGTAGAGCAGCATTACGTATTAAGTCAATGCAGTGTTTGATACCTCAAAAAGGGGGTAACCCTTTAAGATATTGCTTAGGAAATAGGTCAGCATACTCTTTAAGCAACTCCTCGACCTCTTTTGGCAACATAACTTGTTCTTTTAACTCTAATAATCTCCAGACCAATAAAAAGGTCGGCATGTCAAATTTAACAGCTGCTCGAAGCTTGGAACAGCTAGGAACTAAGGCCTTTTCAGATCCTTAGATTAATTGAGCTTGTAACTTACTTACTTGCTTAAGGGTCATGGGATTTAAGGTGATTCTCCTTCAATCCTTCTCAAAGACATATGTAATCCTGAATCTATCATGTATGACCCTTTGGTTAAATAATCAAGGTCATCTTAATAGCAGAAGGGATGTACACATAAGTAGCACGTCACATGGAATCTTATCATAATAGTTCCATATTAAGATCAGTAATAACACTTGTTGGGTAACATGCAGTTCTTCCTTCTCATTTAGCTAATATATTTTATAGGGTCTTAGGTGTGATAAGGTCAACAGCTTCATGTTTCAAACTAAATCAGCAAATGTAACATTGGTATAGCTTCCACTATCCATAATAAGTGCACAAACTTGCTCATTCACCTTGCAGGTGATGTAAAATAGGTTCTCTCATTACTCCTCTTTAGCAAATGTTTCATTGTTCAAAGCTCATTAGATTACTAAGGTCAACTTGTCCAAGTCATAGGAAAACACTTCATCCTCAACAAGCTCATTATCTTTCACAGCGTTCTCCTCTGGTTTAACCTCCTCCTCAGGTTCTTCATCAATGCTATCTACTTCAATCTTAGGGGTATCTCCCATAGTTCATCTATTCAGACATTAGGTGGCTATGTGCCCAAATCCCTAGCACTTAAGGCACTTGATCTAGCTTGTCTTCCTCCCAGATCATTGACCCCTCTCATAAGTTCTCTTCAACAATTCTTTGTCAATAGTGTAACCCTTCTACTTAGTCACAACTTCAACTCTCTTTCTAGAGTTAGTGCTCTATGGTGCTTAGTTGCCACCTCGGGCAAGTCGGCTTACTTAAGGTCAAATAAGCCTGTTTCTCCTCTACTTCTGCACACTTTAGGTGATCCTTATGGCTTCATCCAATGTATGAATTGTTGAAGTTTCACTATATCTCGAATGTTATTTCTTAATCCAACAAGGGACTTAGATACTGTTTAGGCTAAAGGCTCATCAACCTCACATCAAATCATGAGCATTTGAAACTCCCACACATATTCATCAATAGTTCAACTCCCTTGCCTCAATTCCTAAAGTCAAGCAATAATATCCTACAAGCAAGTATCTAGTACAAATCTGTTTCTAAGGACTCTTTTCATTTTAAGCTAGGTGCTATTTTTTCTATATCCTTCTTATCACCTCATGGTCTAGAAGTTCTTCCATTGCATCACAACATAACTTGAAAACTCTACAACAGCAATCTTCACTTTCTCATGGTCCTTATATTGATAATATTCAAAAACCCGTTCTACCTTTTCCTCCCAATCTAGGTAGTCATCAGCATCCCTAGAACCATTGAAGCTCGGAATCTAAAGCTTCACATGGTCCGTAGCCTGGGGTGCTCGAGCTCACTCTTCTACCTTAACATACTCTTCTTCATCCTCTTCATCCACTTCTCCCAAGTCAATTCATCTCTGCATACGTCCTCTTACTCCTTCACCTTGGCCTTGTCGAGCTAGGATCTATCCTCTTATAGGTTGGCCAACTTAGGGAGTGTTTTGAACAGCATCAGCAAGCTAAAAAGCTAAGGCATGAATAGCTCTAGTTAATTCGGAAATTGTGGACAACACCACTGTTATCGTCTCTAATCCCCGTGTTTACACTTAAATAAGTCATCTTCTACAAAACTTCAACAAGACTCGAAACTTCAATATTCAAGAAACAACTAACATTGTCTTTAAACCAACTAACTTACACTCACACTTTCGCTTATGGATATCTAAACCCAAAATAGACTCTACTACAAGCTACTAGCATAACAACTACTTCAACTGTCAAAAATGTCTCACATAAAACTAGCTCTGTTTCTGAAGCTTAAAATAGAGTATCTCACAATAACTATCACAGAACAACAACACTACTTCCATTACTTACTAAAACACTATAGCTAACTTCTTACATAACCATGACACTCTACTACAACTAGTATTACTCATAACACTGCTACAACAAAGCTCAAATATAATTTACCCAAACGAACCTCCACTCTGATACTAAGATGATAGGACCACACTAAGAACAGACAAGGTCAGCTATATCGAAGGTAGGTCCAAGTTTACTAAAAGCCTGAAAAGGAGATGGGAATGTGCAAAAAGAGAAATAAACAAGCGAAACCCTTGATCGGCTCTAAGGATGTGACATGCCAAGGAGCTATCAAGAACTCATAAATAAGCTCAAGATGACGTACAAGATAATTCAGTGAGGGTACTTACCACTTAGCTTTGCTCAAAGAAAAGGATAAGAGTGAACTAAAAAAGAAAGAAAATGCTCACAAAGGAAAAGAAAGTATAGTATATTCTGTATGTTAAGACTTGCAACTACATTATACAATAGGGTATTTTATACTAAAAAAATTAAGGCAAACTACTAAAAATGGAAATGACTAAAATTGTAATGTCCTAAATAAGTAAGTTACAAGGAATGTAAAAGGGTATACATGAAAAATTAGGAAGACATTAGATCTGTATGACAGATCCCATCATGCGGTTACTTGAACAAGTGACTTTTAGTTAATGGTGGAACTATTGGCAAAATAGACAAAATTGTACGGCTAGTCTGGCTGTTATTGAGTAGAGGTGTTCAGCTGAGCTAAAGACTCTTTTAAGGTAAATTCAACTCAGTTATGCTCTAAGCAGTTTGGAGTTAGGTCAACCGAGTTGGTGATTGGGTGAGTTGAGATGTTGTCTGAGTGCTCTTTAAGTTGGCATTCAGACACTATCAATAAGCATAGGAGAGTTTGGCTCCGATAAGGCGGTAAGCCAATAGATTAGAGCAACTCAAACTCATTAGCAGTATGTTAGAAAGAAAGAATCTACTTAGCCATACTCTCAAGCCCTCGAGCTCAAGTTCAGGTCAGGAGTCCAATGGTTTGATTCCTATCACGTGTAATGTACTATCTATGTGTGTATCTCGTATATTACTAAGCTAACTATGCTTATTCAATTGAAGAGTCATGCATGATGAGTGTGAGAATACTTGTAGGTACAAGAAAGATGGCCGGCCTATTAATTGGTATCCTATGACTTTAAGCCAAGTGAGAAATATGCAACTTATCCAAAAGACTAAGAAGGCCTTAATGATGAGCAAATTTGAGTTTAGAAAAACCTTAAAGGAAAACGAACTGACTATTTTGTTGGTACAAAGACTGTTGGAAATAAAGAAATAGGTTAACCTACCTAAAGAGGGCAAGGAGATGTTAAAAGAAATTGCTAACCTATTTCCCGATAAGTGTAGACACCTCATTTTTGCCACTTTCGTTTTATTATTGAGCCAGGTTAAAAAATAAATAAAAAAATAACAATAAAAAACATTTTTAAAAAATTAAAAGAAAAAGGAAAAAAAATATAAAATATAAAGTATCAAATCAAATCATATCTAGTCAAGTTGAATGGCTTGGGATCGAATCGCTTAGGATCGAATCGAATAACAGTATGTATTGAAATTAATAAATCTTAAGTCATTAAAGGATCGAGCTTCATTAAAATATTTTAGCCCATTTTGATATAAAGTGAATTTTTTTATCTAATTTATATTAAGCTAAAATAAACTTAGGGTTTATTAAGTAAGTTATTGGGCTAAATTAAATTATACTAGATCGAGTCTGGAAAATAGAAAACCCAAATTGAGATAGGGTTTCCAAAAGTTAGGTCGAATCCTCAAAAAATTGTTATCATATCTTCCATATCTAAGATTTTTTCTCATAATCCTACAACCACTTCACTTGTCACCAAAGCTGACCTTCACTCACCCCAACCATTCAATCCACATACATCCCCCAAACACATCAACTGCACGTTTATGTTGTCCATAAGCTACATATGCACATCTAAACACTCACACTACACTACCAATACGTTAACTTCCCCCTGACTAAACACTAATACTCCCCTGACTGACAGCACCTTAAACAATAATCACGCCGACCCCCCTAACCAAATGCCCACACACTTGCACTGATCGCTAACATGTTGATCCCATTCACACCATACAGCACTTTGTCTACACTCCCCGATATACATGTCCCCCCCTCAATTGTGTATAACCATATATCTTAGTCACCATCACCTACACACTATCCCCTACACAACACATTGCACTAAACACTTTAAACACAACTAACAACCCCTGACAAGCCACAGTCCCTCACCACTGACCCTCCCTAACAGAAACAGACACATGAGCTACACCACACTCGACAACGACACACAATTCACATGAGCACTCGACAACACATACAAGCCAACAGCCTTATCCACGCCACTAACAATAGTACTTTACACTGTACAACACACATTCATATGTGACTACCACACATGATCGGCACTATTGTAGATGCGTACAATCAACTTCACTCCAAGCATGTGGATGTAGTCTAGATAATCACAATACAATCAATACAAGCATTCACGACTCGACTTGTTTAGGTAAAAAAATATATATTATTTTATTTTATTAGTTAATTTAATTATTTTTACTAATTTATTTTTTTTTAGTGCAAGTTTTTTTATTATATTTTTTTCCTATTGTTTAGATAATTTTAATTCTTTTGATTCATTTAGCTATATTACATCTTCTAACAAAAATTGCATTTTTTTAAAAAAAATAGTATATCTTTTCTCCAAGATCTATATCTTTAAAGAAGATACAGATCTAGATCGTATCTTAATAGATCTTGCAATTGAGATCTAAATCGTATCTTATTAGATCTTGTAGTTAGGATTTACAAAAGATACATATCTAGATATTATCTCAATAGATCTTGCAGTTAGGATTTAGAAAAGATATATATGGAGATACGTATCTAGATCATATCTTAGTGGATCTTATATGTAAGATTTAGAAAAGATATTTTTGACATGTAGTGAGTTTTAAAAAAAAAAAATCTTAGCCGGAGCTTTTCAAAAAGACTTAGTTAGTTAAGGTTTTTTTATATTCATGAAATTAGATTTTTAGGTTTTTAAAAAATAATAATAAATAGTTAAATAAATGTAAATTCGACTCAATTTTCAAAATAAAAAATCTACCCATTATATATTTTATAAAAAGAACTATGTTGATTTGATCCCGACTAGCGGATATGTAAGCATCTTCAAGGCAATTATCTAAAAAATAATTTTTTTTCTTTTGCTAAAACTTGTAATAAAAAATTCATTTTAGTTATATTTTGTATATTTAGAATATTCTTAATATTTTTTATAAAAATATAAAAATAAAGCCCATTAATTGATTTTTTATTTTTACATGGTGACTTAGTCTTAATAGGTTAAGCCCTGAACTTAGTCTTAATAGGCTAAGCCAAATTTTTCTTAAAATACTTTTTTCAAAACATCTTTTAAAAGAAAAATGTTTCCTTAATTTTATGTCAAGTAATCTATATTAAGTAGGTTGGACTTAATATAGATTAAATTAAGAAAAACCAAAATAGGGTTCGACAATAAGCTACCTAAAGGATTGCCTCCAAAACGAGGGATAGAGCATGGCATTGAGTTATAGCTTAGAGCCATATTACTTAACCAATTGACCTATCGAATGAATCCTAAGCAGGCAATTAAGCTATAGTGATAGGTTAATGAGGTTATTGAAGCAGGATATATTTAAGAGAGTATGAGTCCATGTGTTGTACCCACATTATCAATACCTAAGAAGAACAAAAGTTAGAGGATGTGCATAGATAGTCAAGTGGTGAGTAGGATTACCATTAAATATTGATATCTCATTCCCAGCATAGATGATATGTAAGCAAGCTATGTAGAGCAAGCGTATTTTCAAAGATTGACTTGAAATTAGGATACCACCATATTGGAATGAGAGAAGGCAACCAATGGAAAATAGCCTTCAAAACTTAACATAGACAATATAAATGGCTTGTAATGCTGTTTATATTATCTAACACTTCGAGTATTTTTATGAGACAAATGAATCATGTGTTGATGAATTTGATTAGAAAATTTGTGGTAGTATATTTTGATGACATTCTTATGTACAATCCTAACCTGTCTAGTCATGTAGGTCACCTTTGCACTGTATTTGAGGTACTCTAATCCAAAAAATTATACAGTAATTTAAAGAAATGTTGTTTTTTTTCTAGGATGAGGTTATATTCCTTAGATATGTTATTAGTAAAGGAGGCCTTAGAGTAGATGAAGAGAAAATACAAACAATTGTAGAATGGCTTACACTTACATCATGTGCTAACATCAAAAGTTTTCGTAAGCTAGCTTCTTTCTATAAGAGATTCATTTTGAACTTTAGCTCTATTGCTGTACCACTTTACCGAGCTAACCAAGAAAACATCAAGTTTCAATGGGGAGACAAAGAGGAGAAGTGTAAACCCTACTTTTAACGGGCTTATGATTTGATTAAGAGTAATTTCCGAATGTTCCCAAAGATCAATGAAACTAAGAACTCAAGTTTATAATTAGAAACAAACTTCTTGTTCCAATTCGAAAGCCTATTATCGATAAAACCCAAACTTGAAAAAAACAAAAACTATGAGCTCTAAAGTCACGTAAGACTCTAAACCCTAAAACAATTAAGGACTTTTAACCCTAAGTGACTAATCGATAAGTTAATTTGAATAATTTCATTCAACTCTAAAAAATTTCACAATTTTATAAGAATCGAATCATAAATTACAAAACAATTTCAGAAGTAAATCCTAAAACAATTTCCTATAAGATAATGCTCATATCTTCATGCTTAAGCCTTACATATAAATAAGTAGACCAACCAATCACCTTAGATAACTTATCAATTGAAAGTTGATTGAACATTGGAATCATTTATCAATTGATAACTTATCAAATCTTGTGATAAGACACTTTCCTTATCACCCCTTCACTTATACTATATATGGACAAATTGTCACAAGATTTCATATGCTTAACTTTAATGAATGAGACAAGACAACTCCATGCCTCAAAGGACACCCCATGGCCGATTTGAACAAGCAAGAAAGGGGGGGTGGGGGCTGCATACTCTTGTCTTCCATCTATCAATCACTTTGTATTACACTCTACTATTCATCCCTTAATGCTTATATCATCAATAGTTGCAATTGTTGATTTTTTTGTATGCTACAAGACAACCAAATCAAGCTTCTTAAACACACATTCACTCCCATTCCAACCGGTCACTCTTGCATCATTTTCTCTCACTTTCAATTTCATTTTCACTTCCTTTTTCTCTCACTTGAAAACCAACACAAAAGTGGAAACAACTATACCCCATAAATCCTTCACTTTGTCGCCACTTTCAAGCACACTCACATTCATAGCACTTTCAATTTTTTTCTTGTATCTTTCTCTTCCAACATTTAAGCCCCTTTAGGACCTTTAGAACATTCCACTAACTCCACTTCAAAGGATCCAACAACTCAGGTTTCAAAAAGTTGCAAAGGGAGGAAGTAAGATAAGGAGCATAAGTGAAACATTTGTACACAACCATCATACTTTTGCTTTGTGGATGAGTAAGTGTATCTTTGTATTAGTAGGTTAGTATTCATGCTAGGAGATTATGATTTCTTGAAGATATGAGTATGATCTTAAGTGGTTATAACATCAAAGACCACCTTAAGAAACAAACTCATAAAACCCTTACATGAAGTTGCAAAATAAGCATGTAAAGTTAGTGTTTTGTAGAAATACTTATTTAACACTTTGAATGGAAGATTTTAAGATGAGAAAATCTTGAAATATGAACTTGAAGGAAAGAGGAACATGCTGGACGTGAGAATTCAATGGTCATTTGGATGACGATTTCATATCTATTAAGTTGAACATACTCAAATATAGACTTAGGTTAAGGAAAAATTCATCACATAAAGTTTCATGAGGAAACCAACCTTGTAAGACATGAGCTATGATGAGGAAATTGTAATAAATATGAGATCTACTATTTTCATGAAAAGTATGAGTCAAACAACCCTCTCATGGAAAAGAAGTCAAGATAAGATTGGAAATACAAGTAACCTAGATTCATGATCTAACACCTAAACTTAAGAAAATGATGAAACAAGTCGGAAGCCTTCATATTCAAACCGACGAAATCTAGAACATCCTTAAAAGACACTTAAAAATATGCTAAGAGTAAGTAAACAAAGTAAAAAGACCAACTAAGGCAAGTATAATAAGTATATTAAGCTTAAAAGTCAAAACCGAACTTAAAACTTCCAAAACGGGCCTCATACACCAAGTTGAACCACCCTTAAAATTCTAACCAGCAACTTGAGACATCAATATGAGTTGTTTTAAGACTCAAGAAACCCACAAGACACTCCCTAAGCCTAACAAAGTGGTTAAATTTGAGTTGAATAAAAAATAAGCCCATTTAACAACTTAAGCCCACTTAAAAGCCCAAGAAGTGGTTGATAGTCTTAGGAGTGTAAATCAAAGTTGCAAATCTAACCTTAAGGAATATTTTGAGCTTAGAATGAAATCTTAAGACCATGCCCAAAGAATTTCCCAAGTTACCAAAAAGCTCATTAACCAAACAAAACCCAAAAGCACTCCAAATCATGAGGACCGCTACTATTCTAACCCATGGACAGATTTCCATACCTCATTTTGAAAATTTAACCTTACCACGTTAAAGTACACTTAAAAACGATGAAGATTGACTATAAAATCATAAAAATCGAATTTAAAACGAAATGGTTATATGCGATTGAACTTTTAAGTAAAACCGAGAAAATATACGAAAACTAGTCAAGAGTATAACTTAAGAGATTTTAGCTTAGTTTCCTAAGTTTATTTCAATCCCTTATAGTATTATGATTTTGATGATTAGGGGACACCGCATACGGAGATGACTTGTCCCTAGAGTACTTTGACTGACCGCATGGCCGAGTGAGTAAATTCCCGATGACACTTTACTTGATTTTGCTTATAGAAATAGATGCACTTAAACTTATATATATAAATTTGGATGCCTGTGGGATATAGGAAATGCATGTGTATAGATTTATGAACCGAATGCTATGACTTGTTAATTATATAATAATGGGAATTGTTGTGATAAATTTATATGTACGATTGTATGGAATGAAATTGTCTGATCACCTTGAGAAATCGAATTAATTATCTGTATGATTAAGAAATAAGATGAATCATGCATTCCCCATAATTGCATTTGAATAACACCGACAGCGGCTTCACGCAGAAGATGGGAAGGGACTCACAGGAGGACGAGCCTCCTACAAGATTGGGCACTAGCTATGTCATCATTTTTATTGAGTCTCTGTCCTAAGTTAATAGGCTTACTAGGCGCTAGGAGACACCAACCGTCAACGAGAGGCTATGTCTTATGGCTTCTGCTTTAGGTATGTGTTTATGAATTACAGAAGCCACCACACTGCTAGACTTGGGATTTTAAAAATATGATTTGTTATTTGAAAAAGAAAGTATATACATATATAAATATATATATAGTTTTGTTTTGGCTTAAACACAAAAGTGCAAATGACATAAAACCCAAGGTCTAGAACTCAGATTTTGTTTTAGGTCGGTTAATCATCTCTAAACCTTGACTATAAGGGGCGTAATTCTAAGTCGTATGCAATTCCTAGACCACTGCATGCATTATTCAACATACTGATTGTTTATGCATTCATATCATTGTGCATCTAATAAATTTCTGCCATGTGGTACTGACGAGGGTATTTATTTCATTAAGCTTAAGCTTACACCCCGATAGATTTCTTTTGTTGTAGGAAAATCTCTTCCCTAATCCAAGCTGAGGCATGCCCGTAGTAAGTTTCGTGTAGGGACGGGTTGAAGCAATCAAGAACGAAAGAGGAAATTTTGTAATAGATTTGTTGATAACTAGTTACTTTTACACCTTTTTGTTTATAACATAGATTAAAATTTCTAATGCAGTTCCCTTATAAACTGCATTTTTTTTAATATTCTTTTGGTGTGGATCTTACAAGTCTACACATTTAGTTAATTTATACCATAGAAGTAAATTTAGTTAAATTGCTCTATATTACATATCTATGGGCCTAGTGGTAACGTATTGCGGAAGGAGCCTTGTGTGTCGTATAAAAGGCCTAAAATTAGCAAAGAGGTTGATAGTTAACCTTTGTACGGTACACGACAACCGTATACGACAACGATACTGTTGGGTCGTGATAATAAGAGCTTTACTGAGCTAAAGAAGTAGTTGACTTCAACCCCTATGCTAGCATTACCAAATTTTAACAAAATTTTTTAGTTAAAATGTGATGCATCCAGCATACTGATTGGAGCAATTCTTATGCAAGATTGCCAACCTATTGCTTATTTCAACGAGAAACTCGAAGGACCTATGTTGAACTACTCTATGTATGATAAGGAGTTATATGCTTTGGTCCAAGCTATGCAAACCTAGCAACATTACCTTTACCTAAGGAATTCGTACTGTACTCTAATCATCAAACATTGAAGTACTTGAGGAGCCAATTGAAACTCTCAAAGTAGCAGATTAGACAAGTTGAGTTCTTAGAAGGATTCGCATTTGTGATCATGTACAAGTGAGGAAAGGCTAATGTAGTCGTAGATGCTTTGTAAGGAGACGTATGTTACTTTTTGAACTATAGACAAGATTATAAGGTTTGTGAACCTAATAGAGTAGTACGCTCAGGACCCTTACTCCAAAACTATATTTGTCCAATGCTAAGAAGGAAGAACATTAGATGATTAATTTATGGAAGAAGGATACCTTTTTTGATTTGGAAACTATGTGTGCCAACATGTTTGGTACGTGACTTGCTTATTAGAGAAGCCCATAGTAGAGGATTATCTACCTACTTTAGTGAAAAGCGAATGTATGAATTGTTAAAGTCAAGGTTCTATTGGCCAAAGATGATGAAGAATGTACATCGAGTTGTTGAGAGGTGTACAATTTGAAAGGAGGCCAAGAGTCGAGCTAAACAACGCCAAGCTATTCCCTTACCCATACTAGATAGACCATAGACCGATGCGAGTGTAGATATTGTGCTTGGGTTGCAAAGGATGGCAAGAAGGAAGGATTTGATTATGGTTGTAGAAGATCAGTTCAGCAAAATGGCATGCTTCATACCATGCAACAAAACTAACAATGCTTTAGCAATATCTTTTTTTTTTTTTTTTTTTTTGCCAAAGATCATGAAGTTGCATGGAGTTCCAAGGAGCATAGTTTTTTATCAAGAATCGAAACTCTTGAGCTAGTTCTAGAAGATACTATGGCGTTAACTAAGAACAAAATTGTTATTCAACACATCTTGTCACCCCCTAGACCGATAGACAAACCAAGGTTGTCAATCACACCTTAAGATCTCTTCTTCGAGCTATAGTTGGACGTAATCAAGCTGATTGTGACTCTTGCTTACCTGTCATAGAGTTCGCATACAACCATTCTATCTGTAGCACTACAAAGAAGACTTCTTTTGAAGTAGTGTATGGATTTAACTCCGAGCTACTATTGGATCAGACACCTAGCTTAAAGACTGACCAAGAAGACTAAGGAGATACGGACCGAGCACAAGCCTTCTAGCAAATCTACCAGCAAATAACAGATCAATTGACCCAAGCTGTTGAAAACTTAGTACAAGGAATATAAGGAAGGAAAATCAAACACAGTTCCAACCAGGAGACCAAGTATAGCTACATCTCAATAAGGAACAATTCCCCACTAAGAGAAAAAGCAAGTTATCGTCCCGAGCGAAAGGACCCTCCAAGTAGTCCAAAAGATCAACAAGAACGCTTACAAACTTAAGCTTCCAAACGAATATGGAATCTCTAATATCTTCAACATTACTAATCTCAGCCCTTACATTCATGAAGATGAAGACAACTTAGAAGAACACTTATAGGATTTTATCCTAAATCCTAAATAACGTAGAAGGGATGATGCAAATCTAGCTTTTAGACCTTTAACCCTATCAAGAGTAAGAGGACTAACAAATCAAACCACTCAAGTACTCAACTACCCACTTAAATCAAGTCCTATTGAAGTACTAAGCAGAGCCCTAAATGATAACTCCCAAGCTTTCCAACCTATTTAAAGTATTACTTTGATAAGCTTTGGCCCATAAAAGGCACCCTCTGATAAGCCTTGACCTATAAAAGGCACCAACACCACTTGTTCTTGAGAACCTAACCTACCATGAAAGGCCTAACCTAACAAAAGGTCCTCAACACACCAACCTTAACATCACTTGTCAAAATTCGTTATTTGCAAGTAACATAGTGGTGTTAACCTTTTCTTTTGAGTGCTTGAGCGGTGAGTCACATCCACAAGTAGCTTATGAGGCTTAACCTTTTCTTTTGTGTGTTTTCCTACCCAAACTCATCTTCTTCCTTTCTTTGGTAGCTACTTCTAAAGGATCCATCCACCCCTTTGGTATGGCTTCTTCCAAGGCACATCAATTAGGATCACAAAGAGGTTACATAAACTTAAGAGGAAGGTCATGGTTCTTTTAAGGCCCTTAACCTAATGGTAATCATATGGTGTAAAGGGTAACTTGATGGTGGTGTGTGGCTTTCGAGCGTCGATTAAAGGGTATACATAGGCCTCTCAGTTAAGCCTACCTCTAGGCTAAGAACATCTAGGCAGTAGTAAGACCTTAAGTGTCCATCCACCACTCAATGGGGGGACCACACAGCTAAGGGTGCTCATTTACATGAGGTTTCTTGTAGAACCTTTAGGTACTGCCTCTCAAGTGCCTTTTCAAGGGGCCCCTCTACGATAATTTCAACGGCAAAGGGAGCTCCTTACGTGATCTAGAGGTTTTTGGCCAAAGGTTGCACTAAGGCCGTGTTAGGATAGTCTTAATCAATGCAATACCAAGTGAGCCCTATAATGGGGGCAAGCAGATTAGCGAGGGTAAATCTCCTCTATGCCACTCATATGAAAGGTTATCTCATCTGGTTGGTGTAAGGCTTGCCTTAAAGTTGCTAATGTTATAGAAACTGTAGCTATCAACTCTTTCGTAGCTAAGATGTTAGCCATGGTTCTCTTAGTCGAGGATGTGGACTAAGTTAAAGTTGCAAGCAGGCTAACCTAAATAAGAATCTTCTCCATGTGGCTAAGTCGAAGTTCTGAATGGACAACAAGAGTTGGCATTGAGCATTAGATTAGGAATTGGCCTTATGCCTCTACTTATAACATTTTCTTTTCCTTTCTCTATATACTCAGGTTGGGATACTGACCCCTAAAGCCTTTTAACGATCTTTCAATTAATGAAGTTTCAATTCTTTCTCTTATATGTGCTTGTGTTTACTTTCCATTTGAGTCATTCTATTGCCCCTAACTCGCTTAATCAAAAACCTTTTTTCACCATAGCAATTACATGCGAACGTATTTAACAGTTGGTCAAACATATATACCAACTAAGTTAGTGCACCTTTTTCCTAACCACATGCTCCTTAAGCATAAGAGCTGTTAAGGTGATTAACATACGTAGCCAAGCTGGTTGATTTACTCAAATATCGCATGCATTCTCGATTTTGAGAACCGTACCGGTGCTTAAACCTCATTAAGGGAGCTCATCTCAACGGTAGTTAAGGCCTTAGTGCCTATGGTGCCAATGTAAGTACTAACTTAGGGTATGGCCTTTACAATGAGAATCAACCCGAAGACAAAGATGCATAGTGTAAACCAGTAATGAGAGAGAGTATTTAAGCCCGCGATGTTTGTATAGGTACTAACTTAAGGTATATCTTGGGGGATGAGAATTGACCTAAGGATAATGGTACGTAGCGTAGGTTCACAAAGAAGGGCAAAAAATTAGATAAGTGTAAGGAACTCATCATCTCATTAATATGATAAGCTTTTATAAGTACTACAAACAAATTACGATAGCTAGGTGAAATATGGCCTTAGGTTGCTCACATTTTAGGTTCAAGGGATAGATTTCTTGTCCAGTGTCTCGAGCCTGTATGCCTCATTGCCTGCATCTTCCTTTGCATACACCAAGTCCTCCTAATTGGGGGCAAGTTTGCCTAGCCCTTCACTTGAGCTCCTAGCCTCTAATCTTTAGTAGACTAAGTCTTTGGGATGGAATAGTTTGTCTTACTTTCTAACTATAGTACTAAGCCACTCACTGTTAGTAAGTTGCTACCCTAGCTCGTGCAACATCATGTACTTCCTTAATTGTGTCTAGGCTCACTTAAAGGGCCATGTAGTTTATGTTCACATCAAAGTTCTAGACCTTGCTTATAAGTAGTTCGAGTTCAATGGGGAGCACAAGTTCTAATCTAAAGGTGAGGCAGAATGGTGTTTCTCTGGTACAAGTCCTATGAGTTGGGCAATATCCTTAAAAGATGTTGGGGACCTCATCTACGCATCTACCCTTAGCTTTCTCTGCCCTTTTCTTCCGACTACTGAAGATGATCTTGTTGATCGCCTTGACCTAGTCGTTAGTTTAGGGGTAAGCAACTGAGGTGTAATGGAGCCATATACTGTGTTTATCATAGAACTCAGGGAACTTATTGCTGTCAAATTACCTGCCGTTATCTGTAACCATTACGTAAGGTACTCTGAAGCAGGAGAAGATGTAAGTGAGAACAAAGCCTTCGACAACTTGAGCGATAATGGTTGCTACTGCTTGTGCTTCCACCCACTTTGTGAAATAGTTCACTACTACTAAGATGAACTATCGATCTCCGAATGCCTTCGAGAAGGAGTCAAACATGTTTAATCCCCATTGGGCAAACAACTATAGGCTTGTCATAAGGTGGAGGTTAGAGCCTAGCATATAGGAGATCAGGGTGTGCTTTTGGCACTTGTGGTATTTCTAGACCAAGCCTTCACATTCTCCTTCATGGTTAGCTAATAGTAACCCAGTCTGAGTGCTCAAATGTACAAAACCTAAGACTGAATGTAGTTGTTGTACACCTCAACTTAGAGCTCCTATAAGTTGTGTGTGCCTTCCTCGGGTATGAGGCATCTAAGAAGTGGTATACTATGGCCTCGATGGTATAATACAATGTTAATGAGCATATAGTTAGTGGAGGCATAAGCTAATCCCTTTGCCTTGGCTTAGTTTTTTGGTAATGCCCTGGTCTTTAGGTGTTCCACTATAAGGTCCATCCAACAAGGTTAAGAGCTTGCAGGTCAAATCTTGCGGACTTCTTGTTCTCGTTCCTCCATATTGCGCTCTGGGAGGTATTGGATAAACAACAACTTGTCACCATCGTGCTATATTGGGATGATGGTGGAGGCCAACTTAGATAGTTTGTTCGATTCTGAGTTTTGTGCTCAGGGAATCTTGTTGATCTTCTAGGAAGTGAAATCCAAGAGGAGCCCTTAAACTATCTAGAGGTATTTGATCATCGTCTCTCCCTTTACTTGTTGGACTACCAACATAGAACCCGAATGGATGTCTAACTTCTTTTCTCCGATTACCTTAGCTATTCTTAATCCAACGATAAACACCTCAAATCCTACCTTGTTATTACTTACTGGAAACCCGAGAGTACCTTCATTCCATATGGACCTTGTAGTGCTATTCCGACCCTACTACCCCTCCCCTAGAGTGGAGGATCCATCCACATTGAGATTCCATACAAGTATCTCAATGTCTAATGGTGGTTCATCCTCTCTCATGTATTTTGTGATGAAGTCTACGAGAACCTAAGCTTTAATTGCTTATCTTAGCTGGATTTGGACGTCATAAGCTCTAAGCTCAAGGGCATACATTACCACTCTATTTAAGGCATCTAGCTTTTAGAGGATGGCTCGAAGTAGCTAATTAGTTAATAATATGATTGGGTGGGCTTAGAAGTATGGCTTAAGTTTATATACTACAATGACCACTGCGAGAGCAAACTTCTCAATTTTGGTATATCTAGCTTCTAGTCCTTAGAGGATGTGGCTTACATAATATACAAGCCTATGCTCTCATCCATCGTCGCGAATAAGCACTAAAATAGTACTTTATCACTGATGGCAAGGTATAAGCATAGCTCCTCACCCAAGATAGGTTTTAAGAGCACGGGTGGGCTTTTGAAGAACTTCTTCAAGCTATTAAATGCTTGTTGGCACTGGGTCATCCAATTGAACTTAAAGGGGTTCTTTAAGAGTTTAAAGAACTCCATACACTTATCCACACTTCTAAAGATAAAGTAGTTGAAGGCAGCAACTCTTCCTATGAGGCATTGAACTTGTTTCACTATTATGGTGGCTATCATGTCATGAACTGCTTGGATTTTGTCCAGGTTGGCCTCAATTCTTCATTCGGTGACCATAAAGCTAAGAAATTTTCCTGATGCTACCTTGAAGACTTGCTTTTGGGGGTTAAGTTTCATCTTGTAGTAGGGGAGGGTGTTGAAAGTTTCTCAGAAGTCTTTAATGTGACCTTCCCTCCCCCTACTTTTTACAATCATGTCATCCACATATACTTTGATCTTTTTATCAATTTGTGGCTTGAAGATAATGGTGGCAAGTCTCTAATATGTTGCTCCAATGTTCTTTAAGCCAAAAGGCATGACCTTATAGTAGTAGATGCCGAAGTCTCTAACAAACGAAGTATGGACCTCGTCTTCAGGTGCCATACGAATTTGATTGTAACCCGAGTATGAATCCATGAACTTGAGAAGGCATGACTTGAAGTTGAGTCAATGAGCTAGTCTATGCAAGAAAGAAGAAAATAGACTTTAGGACAAGCTTTGCTAAGTCAATATAATTGACATACATTTGCCATTTCCCCTTTACTTTCTTTACAAGGACTATGTTAGTGAGCCATGTTAGGTTTTTTCTTACCTAATGAATCTAACCTGAAGTAGTTTCTGAACCTCTTATTCGATTGCAATTGGTCGCTCAAGTGTGAAGTGTTGCTTCTTTCATTTAACTAGCTGAACTGTAAGGTTAACGTTAAGGTGATGAGTTGCTTCCACATGTTAATGATGCCTGACATGTCTTCAGGTGTATATGCAAAGAAATCTATGTTCTGCTAGAGGAAGTCAATGAGCTCATTCTTTTTGCCTTCAGGTAGGGCTATACTAATTCGAGTGCTCAACCCTAAAGTTCATTCAAGCTCAATTTCCTCGATTTTTTTATGCTGGCTCTCATCAAAAGGTTGGTTTTTCATCTATAATGGATTCAATGCCTATAATGTTGTCTCGGGTCTGGGCTTTGAGATAAAGAGACCTAGACAACTGTTGCTCTCCTCGTACTTCACCAATTCCTATTGATATCAAGAACTTATTCTTCAATCATCTTTGACTTATGAGCATGTCAAACTTTATTGTGCTCAGTTTTCCTAGAATGGCATTATATGGTGACCAATTGTAGACTACAACAAAGTTGATTGACTATATGGCAATGTACGCACTATCGCCCAATCATACTAGTAAGGTGGTGAGCCCCTTAGCCAACATAGATCTGTCTCCTCCAAAGCTTGTGAGGCTATGTTTTTAGGGTTGTAGGGGCTCATTAAGCTTATCCTTCATCTATTCATAAGTGCTATAGAAGAGGATATCAACCGAACTACCTATATTTGAAGTATCTGATCTCGACATTAATCACTAGCGCATACTATGGAGGTGGTCAATGCCATGTTCATCATTCAAGGTGAAATCGATAGCAATGTCTACCTTAGGCTTCTTAGTTCTAACGAGGTTCATGCTTGGTGTATGTGGAGGAAATGTATCCTACAAGGCCAGGGCCTCCAAGGATTATGTTCACATGTCTTTGTCTGCTACGACAATTTTGATCGTCGACAACGTCTTCTTATTGTTAGTGTTGCTACTATTGTTGGGGTTGTTGTTGCTGCTTGATACAATGATGCTAGGTTGGTCGTTGAAGTTGATTCCTTTCATCCACAATGATGTAGTTGATGCAACTCTTGCGAACGAGGTCTTTGACTGCATTTTTGAGGTGATGACACTTGTTGGTATTATAGTCATGCACTTGATGGTAGTTGCAATATTTGCCAAAGCTAGCCACTTCAGATGTCTCTCTAACATGGGGTGGTCGAGAGAGTTGTTCCCTAACCTCATATATAACCTCTCTAAGGGAGCAATTGAGAGGTGTGTAAGATAGGTAATCTGCAAATCTCTGTTTTTCCCTATCTCGCCTATCTTTCGAAGAAGATGCCTTGGTTTCTCTTAGCTCTTGATAGTCTTTAACCAAACCGTAGATATTGTTGTTGGCCTTGAATCTTACCTTAACAACATCCTCTTGGGCAACATACTTCTCTGCTACTCGCATGAATTCATCTAAGAATCCGGCTTGTTGAGGAAAACTGCATCAAAAAGCTTCCTAATGGGGTCTATTCCTGTTATTAGGGCCTGTAAGGTCGTTCTAGTGTAGAGTCTAGAGACTTGGAGCATCGTATGATTGAAATACTCTATGTGTGCGTGCAAGGACTCATTGGGACACTATCCAACATTGTATAACATTAAGGAATTTTTATGCAAGACCTTAGAGCTAAGGAAGTGTTATTGAAATTTGCTCACTAGGTTAATAAAAGAGGTGATGGAACTATCCAGCAAGGTGATAAACCATAGCAAGGTTGCTTTCACTAGTATGCTAGGAAAGGCTTTACACATGACAGCATCCATGAAGTTGTGGAGGCTCATCATGGTTCAAAAATGGACTACGTGGTCATTTGGGTCTCCTGTTCCATTATATGTGTTGAGATGAGAGAGCCTCATACCCTAAGGTAGTGTTTCTTCAAGAATAAGTGGAGCGAATGGGCTCTTTGCTGTTGTTGAGCATGATGCGTATGCCAATGATTCAACCTTCTTTTGATTGCATACACAAACGTGCAACATATGTGGCTGTCTAACTTTAAACATTCATGTCCTTAAGTTGTTTTTAGGACCATCCTAGGGATAAGTCTGGTAGGTCTGCTCATCTTAGACTATTCACCCTGCATGTGTGTTTTGCCTCGGTTGCAATTCACTCAATCATGCAGGTCCTCTAGAGCCTGCCCATCGTACTGAACCTAATTACGTGAATGCGCTGCGTAGTCAATGCATGGTTTGTCTTATCTGCTCAATCGTATAGATGAGCTGATTGTTACTTCTTCTTAGGGGCATTTTTTAGATGCATTTTTTAGGATAACTACATCCCTTTGGAGGGCAACATTGGACTCTTAAGTCTATTAATAATCTTCAAGTACTTGTTGTATAAGTATTATGAGCTATAACATTTCATAGGTCGGAATGCCTAAAGCGGGGGGTGTTGGTGAACGTCACAGTAGAGGCAACTTGTTAGCGTCGCCTAGGTGTGAAGGTTAAGCATTGTTATTTTTTCTTTTTGCCATCTAGAGTAGATTGGCCAAAAACGATGGATGCCAAAACATTGATTGTAGGGAAATCAACTAGGTGAGATAGAGCAAATTAGGCTTGAGTTTTTTTGCAGAAGGGATTGATGGGCTTTGGAATTGCATGGACCCCTTACATCTTGATACTTACAAAAAGCCACCTGTAAGTTTGTCCATAAGGGCCTTTTAACACTTATGTCAGCAAGAAGGGAAGAAGGAAGAGAAACAAAGAAGTGTTTAGGTACTCTTAGTTAGGGCTGGCAATTCATGTTATCGTATCGTATCTCATGTCTATATCTAAATGAATTTATGTTTGAAAAACCTCAACCCGTAACACAACCCATAATCATGTCTGAATACTTAAACCCACAACTCGACCCATTTAATAAGCATGTCTTATGTCCGGGTTGAACCCGTTTATCAATTAAAAAGCAAAAAAAAAATCTATAAATTATACAAATACAAATTTCATTAGGTTTTGGCACTTAGCATAATATTACAATCCAAATAAAAGTTTTAGTAAAATAAAGTCTAATCAAATTACAAAAAATCCAAAAATTTAAATTACATAACATCATCTTAGTCACCTCACCTATTTTAAGATGTATCAAAGTCTTAACTACTAATAGCTTATGGTCACAATTCTACTATTTTCCATAAAATTTTGTCTGCTGGCAATCAACTAATGATTAAATTCTTATATATAAAAAAGAACTATCATCTTCATAATCAATTTTCTCCACATTAAAAATTATTTCAATAGATAGTTGTAATATATTACTATTTTACTATCTATGATTTGTTTTTCTTATAAGAAAAAAAATCTAATCATATCACATTATAAAGAATAGAAAAATAATAGGGTGACTAAGTTTTTAACTAAAGTTTAATACCTCACTATCATGGTACGGTGAAAAAAAAAAGGGGAAAAATAATCCAAACTTTATACTTGCTTTAATGGTTGAGAAAAGATTCAAACTTAAATTGTAATTTGTAAGCCAAAACATGCTTGGCTTACAATTGGAACTTAGAAGGAAGGAGAAAGAAAAAGAAAAAAGATAGAAGGAACCTTCCTCATTAAAAGATGTCTGTATTTGACTAATTTAATCATGTCAATTATCATACGGAGTATGAACCGAACTAGACCATGTACATTTTTCTTTGCTCCCTACTAAAAATGAAAGGAATAAAAGAAAATATAAATTTATTTATAATAAACAAGTTTGCAGGTTGAGCCCATGATCTATTTACAAGACATGATTAATAAATGGGTACATAAACAGGTTTAGGACCATGAGTCAAACTTGGACACAAATTCAAACATATCTAAATGTGTCTAACTAGTTTGTGTTGTGTCAAATTTTTCCATACCCAAGCCCATTTAAATCATATCATATTGTATCCGGATTTAGCGAGTCAAATCCCAAATTGCCAACCTACTTTCAGCCTAAGGGAGAAAGTGCTTGAATAGTATTGAGATTTAGTTAAGAGTAAGAGGTTCAGAGTTCTAAGAGTTTGAATCCCCTAACCTGTTGGCTCTTTGCACCATTTATAGTGTAAGGAGCTCACTTACTAGGGGCACGTGTCAACTTAAGATTCATTTGTACTAACTACTGGCAAAGTAT
The DNA here is from genome assembly GCA_024138015.1 of Lumnitzera littorea. Taxonomy (NCBI): domain Eukaryota; kingdom Viridiplantae; phylum Streptophyta; class Magnoliopsida; order Myrtales; family Combretaceae; genus Lumnitzera; species Lumnitzera littorea. Next base: position 93,774,293 of record JAMXBB010000001.1, on the reverse strand, counting down.
GTTGAGGGGTTGATAGGGTGACTTTGGGTGTTAGTTGGCGATGACCACGTTGGCAGCCATATCTATAACCTAAAGCTCTAATGTTCTCAGAGGATGTCGAATGTGCTACCCATACTACGAAGTTAGGCCTCAATTAATGGGGTAAGGAGAGTTATAGGTGCTAAAGACAAATGACTCTAAGGGTAGAGAAGAGAAGCTCCAAACAACATGCAAGCAGCGGGTTAACCTTCTAAGATTACCCACAGAGAAGAGGGTGTCCTCAAGCTGTAAGCTTGAACTTTAGGGTTGAGAAGGCCCTTATAGCCTAAGTAGGTGGTCTGGTTCTCAAGGTCTTAGTGCTCGAGGAGTGAGTCTTTGAGGTGTCCATAGATAAGTTGAGTGCTCCAGTGCAGCATAGTGCTCAAACAAGGTGAGGTGTCTAGTCACCTGGTTGGCAATGGATCTCGGAAGGTCTTTGCTCAAGTTGGTTCTCGAATCGACCTAAAATAGTGTATCAATAGATACTATCGTAATCAACATAGTGAATATTTTCAAAATAGCAACGATGTGTGAAGTCACCATCCTTTATGCCCACTTCTTAATGGAGGGGAAGATCCATTATATACTTACTTGTTCGAGTCCTCCTCCTTCCCATTTTCCATGCAACAACACCTTTCTCAAGCAAGGGAGCAATTCATTTGGCTAATAACCAACTCTAATATCAGTGTAAAAAAAATCATTAGCCACCAATTTCCTGTTTTCACGGTCCAACAAGTTTGTATTTACGTATCATTAGCATTTATATCCATCATTTATCAGCAAACGTAGCATATGAGTGAAAATCAGACAAAAAAAATAAGTCACGGTGTAAAAATATTTCAAATAAAACAAATCTGATTGATTTCTAATCTAAGTTCATATTGAGGTCCTCCAGATTCGGAAATAGGATGTAATGTAACTTAGCGTTATGACACTGTCAAGTTGTACCAAACCATGACACAGCATATCGTAGCAACCACTGTGATATGCATCTCCCAATAATTACAATAAAAACCATCCCAAATAAAATGTCCCTAATAAACATATAAATTTTTACATACCATCCAGAATCTGAACAAGCGAGTAACATTATCACCATAAAGGCTAGGATTTGCCCAGTCAGATGAACAATCTCTTAGATATAGAACATATTCAAAATTATATATAATATACATATATATATATATATGTTTAGTACATTTTAGTTGTCATCATGTGAGATACATCTTGTATGTATAATGCCACATATATAGGGATAGAAGCTATTCATACATAACTCAATATTTACTTAAGTTCAATTCGATTAGACATCCTAACACCACCATAATTACTACGATCCCATCATCCACACCATCTTACCACCACCACCCAATCACCATCTCCACCATTATATCACTATTTTATTAGGTACCATATTTACACCATCGGCAGTGGTAGCCACATCCAATAGCAACAGTAGGCCTTCTAAACTTGTGTATGTTGATTCTGCTTTATAATATACCTTTTAAATCTGCTTAGTCTTCCTTTTACTATGTTTTTCTTCTACAATTGTAATAACATGCTTTTGTTTTGTTATCTTTTTCAAGGGGCCCTCAACTTCTAGTATCAACTTAATGTCTTCTACATGTATCATGATGTAGCGGGTCATGCTCTACATCTGTATCTACTCAAATACTGCCTACTACAGTGAAAATTATAAAAAAAAAAGATCAAATTACTTTGTAAAACTAAAGTCTACAATAAAAATTACATAAATTTTTAGAATATGACAAATTATAATGATAGAAAGGTTATAATTGAAGTAAAGTCTAAAGAAAACTTAACAAAATGACCAATTCATTTGCCACGTCATGCTACTGCAATAAACTAACCCATGTTCTAATTGAGTAATAGTTTCAATAACCAAAATTTTGCCAAATCCTCTATTGAGAATGCCAAAGAATTTTATATCGAAAAGTATTCTTGATCTAAATAAAAAAGAAATGAAGCTGAAAAGAATAATGAAAATAGTCAATTATCTCTTCCTCTTCTTAAAGTATTTTCATACCATCAAAAGATTAGTCCATGTAAACATTATATGTAAATTGTTTGAATTTAACTCCATCCATATATTAATCTATTGCAACTTTATTTACAGACAATATATTTGAACATTTTAATACTAAAGTTTTAGATATGTATAAGTAAATAAGATCTTCCGATATAATATATTATCGGAAGGATGGATATCAAAGATATATGATATCTCAAGATGGGTTTTGCATACTATATCAAAGTGGAAAACACAAATGAAACTCAAAGGAAAATCAGTCACCCCATGATATATGACCATGAAATTTTATATGCAAAGTAATCTTTCCATCATAAAAAACTATTGAAGCCTTTAAATTTCCTCTTTGAAATGGCTTTTCCACGAGTATAAATTTGAAAAGAAAGATAAGATGAGAGAAATCATCAATTACACAAAATCACTACTAGATTTAAGTTCTAACTAAGGCTTAATAATTAGAAGAAATGTTAAAAGTTTATAGTCATAAATTGGTTAGTGGAGTGTTTGGATGCTAGATGTCAGGGTCTCATTTTTGCAATGTACTTATACTAGCAAGGGTCTATTTTTTTTTTTTTCGTACATATTGTACCATATGAGAGACTTTTTCTCATTTTACCTAGGACTTTATTATTATTAGAAATTTCCACTTTTAAAAAGTAATACTGTTTCACCAGTTTTAATGTCTCCTTCAGCTAGGTCCAAAAATATCTATAAAGCTTTTTACAGAGGTATGAGTACTCTTTTAAATTAAAACTCTTACTTAGCACGTTAGTTGATCACGACCGACAGCACCGGTTATACATACATTACCCCCACACACATATATTGTAGCCTTATAATACTATCAGAATTAATAAAAGTATACTATTCATTTTTTCATTCGTGCCTGTGTCCCTTATATTACTTTTGGCTTTCTTTCTTGTTCGTGTTGCTTACAAGTTTAGGTATTGTTGGTTAGCATTTCGTGCAAGTTAGGCTTACTTACTATTGTAAAGATAGGACAATAAGTGTCATATGGTCCATTTGTATGCTAAAGAAAGCCCTAAACAATGACAGTTGATATCAGAGCCTAGGTTATTCTAGTAGGAACAACCATGACACAATAAGAGGAAGTGAGCAAGAGACTAAATAACCTAAAAGAAATCCTCAAGAGATTATCCAAGCAGATGGATGATTTGGTCACACTATCGATAAGAGTAGTTGAAGTTGAGGTCAATCATCAAGATATGAATGTTAAGATGACTAAGATAGCTGAGAATTTTGGTGTTACAGTGCAGACACTTAAAGAGAAAATACATGTAATGACCAATATAGCAAGGCAACAACTAGGGACTCAAGTGAAAGACTTAAGAAGACAGGTTAATAATCATGCCTCAACTGAGTTTGTTGATGAGTTAAGGGTACAAGTAGCTATTTTGACTCTGGCTATAGGGAATGCTCCTGCCCTTGCCCCTGTACACACTCCTGCTTATGTAAGACATTTGAAGATGCTTAAGCCCAAGGCATTCACTAGCGTAAAGGACGCTAAGTCGTTAGAGAACTTTCTATTTTATATGGAGTAGTATTTTGCCGCTATGGGGACAAATGATGAGAGAACAAAGGTCACTATGGCTGCAATGTACTTAACTAATGATGCCAAGCTATGGTGGTGCACCAAGTATGAAGAGCTTTAAAATGGCAATGCTAATGTAGATAGATGGGCTAAGTTGAAGGCTGAGTTGCAGGCTCAGTTTTTCCCTTAGAATGTTGAGTACAATGCCTAAAAGAAGTTGAGAGAACTTCAATGGGGTGATGATATCAAAAAGTATGTCCATGAGTTCTCAACATTGATGTTAGACATCAAGAGCATGGTTGAAGATGATAAGCTATTCTACTTCTCGAAAGGATTGAAGCCCTATGCCAGGAATGAGTTGTAGAGGTAACAAGTTACAAACTTGGTTACAACGCAAGCAACAGCTAAGCGCTTAACTGACTATACTCATAAAAATAAAGGGAAGAACGTATCGAAAGGGCACAAAGGTGGAAAGTCAATCAAGTCAAGCAAACTTAAGAGTGAGGGAGCCCTATGTTCAAGCAATAACAGTAGTAACATTGGTAGCAGTAGTAACACTGGAGGGGGTCAGAGGAAATCCTACAACTCTCACCACTTTAGAAAGAGTAGGGCAACCAGTAGAGGTGAGAAGCCCTCACTCTGATGTTTTTTTGTGTAATGGCTAGCATAAAATAGTTGAATATCTACACAGGACTACACTCAATGTTATGGCATTAAAGGTAGAGAATGTATGCCAAGATGAAGAGTTGGGGAGTGATGGAGAGGATCAACCTTGAATAGGTACGTTACACATGTTGTCAGCTATTGGAAGGAGTTACTCGACGCAATGTAAGCCCAAGAACGATAATGAGTTTATGTATGTCCAGTTGAACATCAACGGTAAGAATGCCAATGTAATGGTAGACTTCAGTGCTACACATAACTTCATTGATATGCCTAAGGTAGAAAGGTTAGGGCTGGTGTTTGCTAAAGACATTAGCTAAATTAAAACTGTTGACTCCAAGGCTCGTCTTGTTCGAGGAGTTGCAAGAGAAGTGTAAGTGAGGGTTGGGGATTGGAGTGGAAATCTCAACTTTATGGCTGTTCCATTGGACAACTTCAACATAGTCCTTGGGATGGATTTCTTAAAACAAGCCAAAGTTACTCCCATGCCCACAACAAATTGCTTGTTATTCATGGGTGAAAAGCCATGCTGTGTGATAGTTCAGAGGAACAAGGTAAGCAACAATAGCAAGGAAGGGAAGAATATTGAGGTTATGATGCTATCAGTACTCCAATTGAAGAGAGGGCTTAAACATCAAGAGCTAACTTTCTTGGCTATCCTTATAAAGAAAGAGGAAGCAAGAAAGACGGAGATACCAAAGCTAATAAAGAGTGCCCTAAAGGAGTATAATTTTATGATGCCTGATAAGCTCCTAAAGGAGTTACCTCCCAAATGATTGGTAGACCATGAGATTGACCTGATTCCCAGTGCCAAACCATCCACTAGAGCTCCTTACAAAATGTCACCTCCCAAACTTACTGAATTGAAGAAGTAATTGGATGAGTTGTTAAAGGTAGGCTTCATTTGATCCTCAAAAGCACCATACGAGGCTCCTGCTCTATTTCAAAGGAAGCAAGATGGGAGTTTGAGATTGTGTATTAACCATCAGGCTCTAAACAAGCTAACAATGAAGAATCATTATCTAATTCCTCCAATTGCTGATATGTTTGATCAACTGAGTGAAGCCAAGTACTTTACAAAGTTGGATCTTCGCTCAGGCTATCATCAGGTTCGCATTGCTGAGGGTGGAACCCAAAACAACATATGTAACCCCGTATGGTGCTTATGAGTCCTTGGTGATGCCTTTCGGTCTCACCAATGCTCGTACAACATTTTACACCTTAATGAATAATGTTATTTCATGAATATCTCGACAAATTTGTAATTATCTACCTAAATGACATTGTTGTGTATAGCAGGACATTACAGGACCATGTGAAGCACTTACAAATGGTTTTTGAGAAGCTACAAGAGAATCACTTGTATGTGAAGCACGAGAAATGTACCTTTGCTTAGAAGCGCATCAACTTCTTAGGTCATGTTGTTAAAGAAGGGCAAATTCTAATGGATATGGCTAATGTGGAAGCAACCAAGCAATAGCCAGTGCCCAAGAGTGTAACAAAGTTGCAGTCCTTCCTTAAACTCACAAATTACTATATAAGATTTGTTTAGGGATATTCTTGCCAAGTTGCACCCCTTACAAATCTATTAAAGAAGGACCAGGTATAGTCATGGGATGAGGGATGTCAAAGTGCCTTCGAAGAATTAAAGCATGTGGTGATGGAGGAGCCAGTCTTAATACTTCCTAGCATTTCTAAGCCTTTTGAAGTCTACATAGATGCCTCAGACATTGCATTAGGTAGAGAATTGATGCAAGAGGGTCATCCAGTAGCATACGAGAGTATGAAGCTAAATCAAACAAAGCATAGGTACTCAACCCAAGAGAAGGAGTTACTTACAATCACTCACTGTCTAAGGACCTAGAAATACTATTTGATGGGATCAAAGTTTCTAGTGAAGATAGACAATTTTGTTGTTCGCCATAGATTGACTTAACCAAAGCTCTCGACCAAGCAAGCTAAATGGCAAGAGTTCCTTACAGAGTTTAATATGGAGATCAAGTACCATAGTGGGTGGACTAATTAGGTGGCAAATGCTTTGAGCAAGCAAGTCAATTTAGCTTCCTTAGTGTAGATTACACACCAGTTGGCAAGTCAAATCTCGACTTCAATTCAAGAGCAAATCAAGTAGCATATAAGTCAAAACTTGTTGGCCAAAATCTCAAGCAGTTGGTTGAGGAAGGGAAGACTTACAAATTTTGGGTAGAAAGCGACTTCATCTACGAAAAGGGGCACTGGTTGTATGGCCCAAAGGTAGGCAACTTGAGAAAAGAACTCATGAGAGGGTGCCATGATACTCCATAGGTTGGACATCTTAGCTGGTAGAGGATACTAAGCTTATTGAAGCACGGCTATTACTAGCCGAATATGAAAGAGGATGTGATGAGTTATATGAAGACTTCCTTAACGTACAAGCAAGACAAAGTTGAGAGGAAAAAGATTGCAAGCTTATTGGAGCCACTTCCAGTACCATCTCACCCATGGGTGTGCCCCAGAATATTGTAAGTGATAGGGACACTAAGTTTACAAGGAATTTTTTGATAAAGTTTTTCTACCTCCTAGGTTTCGAGCTAAGCATGACCTTTACTTACCATCCGTAAAGTGACAAGCAAACAAAGAGATTCAACAGTTTGTAAGAGGAATAACTTCAGCATTTTGTTAGTGCCAACTAAAAGAATTAGGTTAACTTGTTGGATATCACCCAATTCTATTTCTACATCCAGTAAAACTCTTCCTCTAACAAGAGCCCTATTGATAGGAATCAGGCTATTGGGCCTTTAACATGCAATCAAGCTCAAGGACTAGAAAGGCTAACAAGGCGGATCCTCTTACTCCAGTCGACTCCTATTGAAGCTGATTATCTCTTTGCCGAGTCACTTTGTATGCCGAGCCAAATGACTACCCGTCTCTCTAAAGTATGTTAAATTATAGATTGCCAGGATAACAGCCAAGCCGTTCTCGAGTACTCACTTACATCCAAGCTGACCAACTACTCCATCCCACCCTTATCGAGGTGCCAAAGGATAAACCCCGGATTGATCCTTAGTCAACCTTGCTCGAACCAGCAATCTAACCATACTCTTTTGCATGCATCCTCCAACAACCTTGCCAATGTATCACTGCCACGTATACAGGACCACGTGTAAAATCTGCCACTTAATAATTACTTTTCTTGAATATTCATTTTTATCCTTTTGTATTATTGTACATTACTTCTTTAGGATAATACCCCCTTTGTCTTTTCCGTTTTGGGCAAATTGCCCTAACTTATTAGATATATATACCCCTTATATTTGTAAGCCGTAATCAGATTTGAACATTAATACAGTTGACATTTTCCTATCATAAACACTACTTTATTTACATTCATCTTACTCTTATCCTAACCCTTAAGCAAAACTAAGTGGTAAGTAACCTCATTAGAACTACCCGTACGTCATATCGAGTTGTACCGTAAGTTTTCGAAAGTTCCATTGGTGTATCATATCCATTGGAGTTGTTTGTAGGTTTTTCTTACTTTTCATTCACTATTGTTCGTTCGCACATTCCTCATTATTTCCCTTTTTCAAGCTTTCGACAAACTTGGACCCACTCAACGATTGGCCTTATCTATTATTGGTCACGGTTCACACCATCTTGGTATTAGAGCGGAGGTTTTGTTTGAGTTGTAGTTTGTTTTCAAAGTTTTGTTTATACTCTATTTTACGTGTATAAAACAAAGCAAGTTACTATATGCACTTATTTGCTGTGATTATTAGTTGTTGTTTTTCTGGTTTGTGAGAGTGTTTGCTGGAACACCCAATTGAAGAGTTTGAGCTTTGAATCTATAAAGAAAATGACTAACCCAAGTGTAAACATTGGTGTTGGAGATGACAACAGTGGAGTTGTCCACTATGGTTGATAGCTTCAAGGAACCCCTAGGTGCACTGACGAAAGACTTAACAAAGTAGCTAACCTCTATGTGGATTTAACCTAAGCTATTCATGCATTGGCTTATCAACCTATTGAAGCCGCACCTAATACCCTATAAAATGCTCAACCTGCTAAAGGTCAGAATCCAACTTGACCAGTTCAAGGTGGAGGAGTAAGGGAACGAGTAAGAAGAAGGATTGACTTAGGAAATTTAGAAGAAGATGATGAAGAAGAGTATTATGAAGAACAAAAGTGAGTACGAACACCTAGAGCATTTGACCATATGAAACTTCGGATTCCGAGTTTCAATGGATTTGGTAATGTTAATGAATATTTGAAATGGGAAGAGAAGGTGGAGCGTGTATTTGACTGTTACCAGTATGAGGATTATGAGAAGATAAGAACTGTTGCTATTAAGTTCTCCGGGTATGCTACCTTATGGTGGAAGAATTTCTAAGCCATGATGAGGCGGAAAGGCTACCAAGAGATTAATACTTAGCCTAAAATGAAAAGAATATTGAGAAATAGATTTGTACCGGATACTTATCTGCAAGACACTTTTAATTTACTTCAGGAGCTAAGACAAGGAGGTCGAACAATTGATAAGTATGTCCAAGAATTCCAAATACTCATAATCCGACGTGAAGTGGAGGAACCACCAACACGAACAATCCATAGGTTCCTTACTGGATTGAGAGATAACATTCGAGACATTATGGAGCTCTAATGATTTACCACAATGGATGAATCTATTAGAATAGCCTAACGAATAGAGAAGCAAAAAAGAAGCTAAGTACTGATCAGAATACTGACTAGCCGACCCAGACAGAGAAGTCACCGAGCTCAATCAAGTACCGAGCCAATCCAAAAGGTGGATATCTGAGCCAAGCAAAAAGGTCGACTTGATAGCGATGTGCTGACCCAAACTTATGAGAAAGTATAAGGATTTGATAGGAAGACAAACCAGATCAAGTGCTTCAAGTGCCAAGGGTTCAAATATATGGCTACTCAGTAGCTAAACTGAAAGACTATGGTCATCAAGGGAGATGTCCCAAATCTACAAGTAGAGAGTACTAATGAGGAACCTGAGAAGGAGGAGAGCACTGCCAAAAAAGAAGCTGCCGGAAAGAACTGATTGAAGAGGATGTGTTCACCAAGGACTTGTTCACCAAAGACTTGGACCAATTAGCCTTAATTTTCCAATGCACAATGAACATATAACCCTTACGAAAGGAGGAGCAAAGGGAGAACTTGTTTCATACCACCTATAGGGTGAAAGATCAAATGAGTGCGTTAATTGTGGATAGTGGAAGTTACACTAATGTGGCATCAACAAATTTGATCACAGGGTTGAAATTATCGACTATTGCACACCTGAGGCCATATAAGTTGCATTAGCTGAGTGAGAAGGAAGCACTACATGTCACTCAGCAAGTATTACTGCCAATCACTATTAGGAATTATTCCGACAAGATTCTCTATGACGTGTTGCCTATGTGTACTTTACACGTATTGCTTGGCCAACCATGACTATTTGACCAAAGAGTTATCCATGACTGATATAAGAACATGTATGTGTTCAAGAAAGATGGCTAGAAGATTACACTAAACCCGATGCTACCAAGAGAAGTTAATAAACTACAAACAAAACTTGCTCGCAAATCGAGGAAGACTCTGATGATGAGTAAAGCTGAGCTCCGAGAGGCCCTTAAAGCTAATACGCCGACCTTCATGTTGGTAAGGCAATTATTGGATTTGAAGGAGTTGGGTGAACTACCCTAGGAGGTAAAGGAGTTGCTAGACGAATACGTTGACCTATTCCTAAAACAATTACCCGAAGTACTACCTCCACTCCGAGGTATAGAATACTACATTGACTTAATACCCATCACCGCCCTGCCAAATAAGCCAGCCTATTAGATGAGTCCTGAACAAGCTTCTAAGCTCTAATGTCAAGTTAATGAGTTACTGGGGAAAAGGTATGTTAAGGAAAGTCTCAGCCCTTACGCTATGTCAACGCTTCAAGTGCCAAAAAAGAATGGGACCTAACAAATGTGTGTAGATTGCCGAGATAACATCCAGGCTGTTCTCAAGTACTCACTTATGTCCAAGCTGACTAACTACTCAGCCTCACCCTTGCCAAGGTACCGAGAGATAAACCCTGGACTAATCCTTAGTTACCCTTGCCCGAACTAGCAATCTAACCATACTCTTTTGCCTGCATCCTCGAACAACCTCGCCAATGTATCACCACCACGTGTACAGGATCATGTGTAGAATATGCTACACTAATCATTGCTTTTCTTAAATATTCATTTTTACCCTTTTGTATTGTTGTACATTACTTCTTTATGGTAATACCTTTTTTGTCTTTTCCCTTTTAGGAAAATTGCCTTAACTTATTGGGTATAATACTCCTTATATTTGTAATCCGTAATCAGATTTAGACATTAATACACTTAACATTTTCCTTTTGTAAACATTATTTTGTTTACATTCATCTCACTCTTATCTTAACTCTTAAGTAAGGTTATGTGGCAAGTAACCTCACCAGACCTTCTCGTGCGTCATATCAAGTTGTTCCGTGAGTTCTCAGAAGCTCCATTAGTATGTTATAGCCAATAAAGCTATTCATAGGTTTTGCTTACTTTTCATTCGCTTCTATTCTTTCGCACATTCCCCATCATTTCCTTTTTTCAAGCTTTCAACAAGCTTGAACCCATTTAGCGACCAGTCTTGTCTATTCTTAGTCATAATTCACACCATCTATAAAGATCATCACGAGTTGGCAACCACTCTTACCTATTATAGTGGCTGCACCATATGCCAAGAGATTCCCAAGAGCTTATCAATTCACTAAGGATTGAAAGCAAAGTTCAGAAGTAGCAAAAGCATACCTTAAGAAGGCTTCCAAGAGGATAAAGAAATGGGCAAATCAAAATTGCTGACCTAGAGAGTTCAATGTTAAAGATTAGGTTCTCAAAAAGCTTCCTCCATAATAGGTCAAATCATTGAGGAACAAGGACAAAAGATCATTGAACCATGTGCTTTGAGAATTAATAGGAAAATTTGTTGTATATTTTTATGACATTCTAGTCTATAACCTTAACTTGGAGACTCATTATGAGTACCTCTAAGTAGCCTTCTCAAAACTTCAACCTAAGAAGCTTTATGCCAACTTGAAGAAATGTAACTTCTGTTAACCTAGAGTGATCTTTTTAAGATTTGTTGTGAGTGGTGGTGGTATACGAGTTGATTATGAAAAGGTAAAGGCGATTATTGATTAGCCTGTGCCAACCTGCTCTATCGATGTACGAAGCTTCCATAATCTAACATCATTCTATCGCCAATTTATGAGAAATTTCAATACTATTATGGCTCAACTCACTGAGTTATCGAAGAAAAATGTCAAGTTTAAGTAAGGAGAAAAAGAGTCAAGGAGTTCTAAGGAGATAAAGGAGAAGCTTACTACTGCCTCTGTTTTAGCTCTACCAAGCTTTGACAAAATATTTAAAATGGAGTGTGATACATCCAGATTAAGCATAAGAGTCATGCTGATACAAGAAGGATAACCTATTACCTATTTTAGTGAGAAGCTTAGAGGAGCCACACTCAACTACTTTGTATATGATAAGGAGTTCTACTCGTTAATTCGAGCTCTAACTGTTTAGCAACATTATTTGTTACCTAAAAAATTTGTGATCTACACTAATTATGAATCTTTGAGATACCTAAAGAGCTAACCTAAGTTATCTCAAAGACAAGGCAAGTAGGTTAAGTTTATGGAGGGATTTTCCTATGTTGTCAAGTATAAGAACAGCAAGAACAATGTCGTAGCTTATGACCTATCAAGACAAGATTCCCGATTGATCGAATTATAGACCAGGTTACTTATATTTTCTATGATTAAGGATTTATATGCTGAGGATCCGTACTTTGGCCTGATCTATGCCAGATGTGAAGATGGTCGAACACTTGACAACTATCACAGGGAGGACAGATACTTATTCAGTAAGAGAAGGATATGTATCCCAACCTGTCCTATGTGAGAATTACTAGTACGTAATGCGCATGGTGGAGGATTATTTAAGCATTGGGGCTAGCGTCGAACTCGTGAGGTACTAGCCTCTAGATTTATTTGGCTAAGGATGATGAGAGATGTTCAAGGCATACTAGAAAAATGTGCTACCCGTAGAAGGGTTAAGAGCCGAGCCAAGCAAGGGCAATATTTACCTTTGCCGATCCCGACCAAACCATGGTTTGAGTTGAGCATGGACTTTATGTTAAGATTGCCAAAGACATCTTGAGGAAAGGTATCACAACTTGAATAGTATCCTTGTCGTGATAGATTGCTGTGTACCATATAAAGATCTACAATTAACCCTCTTGTTAATCATAAGCCTTCCATACGATAGACAAAGCTCCTTCCACTCTATGTTACCATTGGGCATATAAACACGTAATATTAAACATATTAACTGAAATTATTAACTGACTTCATAAGTTACCTACAACAAAATAATACAATACATTGAAAGACCATAAGAGTCCATCATAAGTCTGTCTATTTACAAAATTGAGCTAACTGAAAGAAATGAACAACTACTGGCCATACTATAAACTTCTCTCTTTGCTCTCTTAATCACATAACCCTATCCCGATGAGACTCACCTTAGGCATTCCTTGGCCCGGATTAATGAAGAGATGGTCCTGCATAAAAAAAAAAAAAAAAATCTATTGGGTTATAAGCTTATACTTAGTGAGTTAATCCCCTCATCAAGCTATACAACAAATTTAATAAATGCACAAACATATGAATACATAAAACACTCAAAATGCCAAACAATTTAGCTAGCAACCTAGAAACTACATACAACTCAAAATTTTGCCTCCTATAGTTAGGCATGGAAATGATTAACCAATATAAACCATCAACCAAGTTCTAGCACCTCAATTTTTATTCCCCTTGCACTAACATGCTCAAAAGAACTCAAACTTACACTTAATATAAACAACTTTACTTTTCATATGGAAAATGTACTTTCCTTGCAAAAAATCAAACTCTAAGTCAAAATTTCCAAGTCTACCGATGTAATAACTTCCACAATCTACATCACATACTCCAAGCGGAAGTTACAAAATATGGCCCTTCACTAACAGTTAACATCTCCTAACGCCTAATAAACCCAAAAACTAGGACAGAGACTCAATAACATATAAATGGCATAACCATTGCCTAATCCCTATAGGAGCTCCCGCTCTTACGAGTCAGTTATTATAGTTATGATGCAAACATGAGAAATGCGTAACTTATTAAATTTATTAATCGAATAATTATTTAATCAGATTTTCATTATGATCAAACAATGTCATTCCATACAACTATATATAACTATCATCACAAATAATTCCAATTATTATCTTACTAGCAAATCATGGAGTTCAATCATAATATCATACACATATATTTCCCATATCCCTCAAGCATCCAAGTTTATTATATAAATTTAAGTGCATCTATACTACAAACAAACCAAGCATGAGGTCATCAAGAATCACTCACTTGACCATAACTGATCGGTTGTAATAGTCTAGGGGTACGTCGTCTCCAATAGTAGAGTCCCTTGAACATTGCAAATATGATATTATAAAAATTCAGAAAGAAATAATAAGGCCAACCTAAAATCCTTTAAGTTATATTTTTAAGTTAGTTTTTATATTTCTCCTAATAATACTAAAACTTCAATCGAATATAACTTTCTCATTTTAAATCCGATTTTTATAATCTTATGGTCGATTTCCATCGTTTTTTAGTGTACTTTAACGTGGTGTGATTATATTTTTAGATAAGACCCACAATTCTGTCCACGGGTCAAAAAAGTAAGGTTCCTCATGGTTTGGTGTTCTTTTAGGCTTAATTTAGCTATTGGGCTTTTTGTTATCTTATGAAATCTTTTGGGCATAGGCTTAGAACTTTGTTCTAAGCTTAAAACATCCATTAAGGTCAGATTTCTATCCTTCCCTTGCGGCCTTGGTGCTATCAAAATTTTCTTTGACTCTTAAGTGGGTTTATATGGTCAAATGGGTTTATTTTTTGTTCAAACTAAAGTTTGTGACTTTGTTGGGCTTAAGGAGTTTTACGTAGACTTTTTATGGGTCTCAAAACAACTTTTCTTAGATGGCTAAGTGCTGGTCAAAATTTCTATGAAGGCCCAACTAGAAGTTCTAAGCTTGTTTTAGGCTCAATTTTAAGTTGTAGTCCTTTAATACTTATCAAACTTGCCTTAATTGGTCTTTTTACTTTGTTTTATTTTATTTTTAAGTGTGTTTTATTATGGTTCCAAATCTAGTCGATTTGGTTTGTGGGGCATCCAACTTGGTTTTTCCAATCGGTTCATGAATTCCTTAAGTTTAAGTGACAAAATAAGAGTCTACACTACTTGTATTCTAACTCCAACTTAACTTCTTCTTTATAAGAACATTATTTGGCTAAAGTACTAAGTCAAATTCATAGATCACATACTTATCATAGGTACTACACCTTAGTTTATACCTTTAAGAGTTGATTTCTACATTAAAACATCATGTAATGGTTTTTACTTCTCCTAAACCTAGATTTGAGCATATAAAACCAAATAGAAGTAAAAGTGACACCTAAATACCCTTCAAATATACCACGTCTGACATGTTTGTCCACCATTCATATACATATTTCATGATTTTCTCAAGTTAGTAGTTTCCATTCTAAGTTATAAGCATGTATCTTATATAATACTAAACCTAGTATACTCATACTCCAATTTTTATATAAGAGATTCATAAGCTTAACACCTAATGTAAACTAACTATAATGTCACCTTATATACATGATAATATTCTCATGAAAACATATAATCTCCTAGGCATGGTATTCTAAATGTACTTAAATTTAAAAACTTACTTTTCTTAAATGATTATGGAAAGTGGTTATACACCTAGTGTCCTCTTTTTCCCTTTGTTTTCCTTTCCTTTTTGTAAGCTCCTTAAGTTGTCAAAGTTTTGGTGTTTAAGGTTGGTTTCGAGTGTCCTAAGGTTTCTTAAAAAAGCTATTTGGGTAGACTAAAATGGAGAAGCAAGAAGGGCACTTTGTGCCGTGAATGAGTGTGTGTATGTGTATATGACGGCAATGTAAGGGAAGAGTGGGGCATGTTTCCTTTTTAGGTTAGATGTTTAAAGTGTATGAAAAGTGAGTGAGAAATGAAAGTATTTTGGAGGAGAAGTGGCTAGTTGAAATATGTGTATAAGTTCCAAACAAGGTCTTTTTATTACCTTCAATTTAGTACATAAGCCTTACCATATAATGTTCAAGTGATATAAGCAACATAGGGCAAATAGGGTTTGTAAAAGACATGAGGATTGATGTTAGATTGACATGAAATGGCCTCCCATTCCTTTCTTTCCCAAACAACCATACATTTTCCTTTAAGGGCATAGCATTATCACATCTTCTTGATTTGAACTTAATTAGATAATGTAATGAGATAACTTATCCATGTGTAGTATAACTTTTGGTAAGATAGGGAAATTGTCTTATCACGAGCTTTTGAAAAATTATCATATGATAAGCAAATCTAACTCTTATTTGATAAGTTATTTAATGTGATTAGTTCATTCACCTATCTATAAGTGGCCTGGCCTATAAGGGAAATAAGAGAATTGCCTTATTTTGAATCCATAGAGAAGTGGCATAGGATAAGCAAATCTAAATCTCACTATTGTCTTTTAGTTTTAATAGATCCTAAATTGAAATTGAAATAATTTGATCAGTAGAAATCTTATATGTATGGTTCTTTTAGGGTTCGGTTCTCTATAGAAATTCATATATTATGATTTGCTTCTTAAGGGAATTATAGTTTTCTAAGGTTGTGTAAAATTGTTTAAGTTCAAATGTTCCATCATTCACTTAGGGTCTCAAAATACTTAAGTATTCATAGCTTATCCTAGGGTTTAGGGCTTTGGATGATTTAAGGTTCGTTATTCTCGTATTAGGATTTTTATTGACATTAAACTTTTGAATTGAAAGACTAAGTTTGTTTTCTAAATGTAGACTTTAGTTCTTAATTTAGTTGATCCTTAGAAATGATTGAGAAGTATTCCTAGTTAATTAAATGTCCCCTTAAGTAGCAAGGTTTATAGAAGGACTCCATCATGGTGGTCATAGACCAATTTAACAAGATGGCACACTTATACCCTATTCCAAAACTAAGAATGCTTCAACTATCTCTTTTCTTTTCTTGCAGGAAGTTGTTAAGCTCCATGGAGTGCCCAGAATAATTGTGTCTAATTGAGATTTGAAATTCATGAGCCACTTCTTAAAAACCTTTTGGAAGCGATTGGGGGCCAAGCTACTATTTAGCATGACTTACCACCCTTGACCTAACAAACAAATCGAGGTTGTCAATAGAACATTGGGAACCCTATTTAGAGTTACTGTTGGATGGAACCTGATTGATTGGGATGTATGCCTACCCATAATCAAGTTTGCCTACAATAGAACTATGTATAGCATCACAAGTAAATCCATATTTGAAGTCAACTATGGATTCAACTCCAAGCTTCCACTAGATCAAACGCCACTACCAAGCCAATAAGAAGACCGATCCATTGTTAATGAGTCTGATGCCATCAAGACAATGTACCAAAAGGTCATAGAACAATTGAGCCGAGCTACCACCAAGCTCAAGAGGCAAAGCAAAGGACAAAAGGGTAGAGAATTTAGCCTGGTGATTTGGTCTAGATCCACCTCAATAAAAATCAATTCTTAAGTCTAAGGAAGAGCAAGTTATCTCCTAGAGCCGCTAAATCGTTTAAAGTACTAGAAAAGATTAATCCTAATGCCTACAAGATTGAATTACCCAAAGATTATGGAGTCTTAGACTCCTTTAACATTACCAACCTCCATTTGTATGTTCCTAGAGACAATCAACAAGAAGCTGAGCCAAATTGGTCCTAAATCTCAAAAGCCCAAAGGGGATGATAGGGATCACGGACCAATCACTCGCTCCTAAGCTTAAGGACTCATGTATATGGTTTGTTGAGCTGTCTAAGGGGAGCTAAACTTTGAAGAACAATGCATTCTCTACCATAACCTATTGAAGTACTCTATTCTCCATATCATTGAAGAAACCTTGAGGTATTCGACCTACTGCTAAGCTAACCTCTTTATGACATATTAGTCTAAGGCTAAGCACTGAACCTATCTACTACCGAGCTGATGCTTCTCAAAGGTCAAGCTGCTACACTACTGAGCCAATCAACCAAGGTCAATCCGAAGAATGGCCATCTATCAAACCAACCCTACCTAAGCCTTAAATAACTAAACTACTAAGCATCTAACCTAACTTACTATGCTCGAATCAACTTTACCCAACAAAGTAGTATCATCAGGAGCACAAAATAGACAATTGACACATACCTTATTTCTTTGACATCCGTACTATTCTTACAAGAATATTCCCTTTCCATTTGATTACATATTTGCCCTTGTAAATTACACACTTTTCCTTTTCTAGTAAGAATCTTTTTTGTAATTTACATCAACCTAAGACTTACCTTAATTAAGCCATATAAATAGTTGTAATATATAATAGCCATAACATGAGTGACATTGAATTTCAAACATACTTTCCCTTATGAGCTAAGTATCCATTGCTTACTCTCGTTTACTCTTATCTAGTTCATTGTGAGCATAGATTAATAATGAGTTCCCTCTTGCTACACTTACGTGTAATATCAAGTATGACCTAAGCTTGTATGAGGCATTAGTATGTCATATCTACTGTCGATGCACAAAAATCCTTACTTAACCTTTGACATCCATTTAGTCTTTGAACCATCTTGAGGTTTAAACCGACGCTTGGTTCGTGTGATATCAATAGCAGTGTATTAACCTTCTCGGCAATTTGTATTAAATAGAATCAAATCAAGTATGTATCTCTCAAACGTTTATAAACATTCTTTTCAAATACTTGTCTAAAACTAATTTTAAAAACATGAAATTACAAGTCGTATGGTAGCCATACCCTAATGATATCTTGGATGTCGTCTTAAAGTTATGCAAATGTGGGAGAGCCATTTGCACAGCCCGAATACCCCTCATTTGCTTCCATATAGTGGAGAGGTACTTCTTAGAGGATGTTATACATCAGTTTAGTGGTCTATAGAGAATTTCACCACTATGCGACACAGAGGCATCCCTACATTCGATAAACGTATGAGGCCAGGTTGAGGTCAATCGAATTACACAACATTTAGGCTACATCACCAATTGAAATGATTAATATAATGCAATCATGTAGATCGATGGTCCCCAAGATGTAGAGCATGGATACCAATAGTGGTATAAGAGCATTACAAGTCGGCACATCAATCAAATCGGAGCTTTGCTTGGAGCTGTGGTGTAATAACCCTTACATGCTATGAGAAGAAACTTTAACTATTGAGGTGCCTTTTAATGCAGTCACTTAGAGCACATCGAAACTTCGAAATTAAGCAAGCTCGAGCTAAGTCAATCCTAAGATAGGTGACCTCCTGGAAAGTTATTACACCAAGAGACAAAACCATGTGGTATCTAACGCTAAAGCAGACAATAACTTAATAGGAAGAATTTCAACCAAGTCATTACAAGTGGTATCAAAACACTCTACCAGCCGAAAGGGCAAGTCTTTCCTTAGTAATGGTCTTAGACCTATATAATGAAACTGACGAAGACATTAGTTCTATAAACAAGGTGGATTACAATACTCCTTACATACTAGGATAAGGTACTCTAATCATCGAGATGCCTTTTGGTGCAGCAGCTTGAAGCATATCAAAACTCTAAAGTTAAGAATGCTCAGGCTGGGTCAATCTTAAGATAGGTGACCTCATGGGAAGCTGCTACGCCAAAGGACAAAACCATACAGTAAACAATACCTCGGTGACAAGAGTTCTAACCAAATGTTACATGTGGTAAGTACCTTGTAGACACTTACTAGAGATTTGAATGACCTTGCAATTCCTCATGTGAATCTCCTTCTTCTTATAGGTTGATGAGTTTCAGCAAATTAGGATTGATATTAACTAATCTAGCTATCCCACGGCTCAGACCATGTTGATCAAGGTATGCAACTACTCAAGACCAAATACTAATAACCTTGTGCTTACCACATTTAGCTGAGAAACACGTAGAGGTGGAGAATGACTCGAACCAAGCTAATTATAATGATCCAGATCCAACCAAGCGAGGCAGTCACAACAAAATGAAAGGAATAGTACAACAGCACCAACGAGGTTGGTATATTGATGGCATTCGGGGCCATCCCAAGTCAAGAGATCATCCATTCATCCAAATGTGGACATGTTATTAGGCCCTCCTTTAAGCTCATTTTAGACTATTAATAAAGACCTAGTAAGATCCTCCTTTTATGCCACCAACTCCTCAAAAGAGCTCGGTGAGTTCTCATGGAGATGGTCCTTCCCAAATTCATGTTGTCAATCCTCCACAATTGGTTAAGCCATCCCAGCAATAAATATCGATACAAGAGTCATAAGCTCCTACCACTGTTGAGGAAAGGAGGTCTAGACAAGAGTTGACAATGCAGATATCACATATGTTTACTAAGACTAGAAGCAAGAGGAAGTAGATTTGTATTCATGTTCAACTTATGTATGAAAAGGTTAGATATACATTTTAAACTGAGATATATTTTAAGTGATATTACTTTGCTTATGTTGATTTTTTGGTCCTTCATGTCTTTTATGTATTAAGATGCTATTTAGCTATTCACTATAACTCCTCACTTGGTGTTTAGAGTTGGAGATATGGAAATTTGTCGAAAATACACTTATATGTTTGTTGGGAATTATTCACATAAGCTGAAATTTAAAGTCATAGATTTGGTGTAACTATTTGTCAATACTAGTTTTACTTTGAATGTCTTTTCTTTTTTTTTTCTTTTTTTCTTTTTTTGCAAGGGGTTTCAAGTTTTCTAATTTTTTTTACTACAGGTATTAGCTATAAAGGTACATTTCAAAAATACGCTTTCCTTGTATTATTTGAGCAAGTGAAAGTGCATTATTGAAACATATCTTCCTTTTTTTTAAACTAACAAAAAAAGCGTATAAAAAAGAAAAAGACGTATTTGTTAGATGCACCTTTACTATACACAATGATAATAAGCTTTAAAGAAGCTTCTAATTACATTTTTTTTATTTTTTAACCGTGTTTCTCGTCTCATCAAAAGAAGTTGCATTCTTATTATTATTGAATCCGATTCTCTATGGATGCTGAATTGGTTATTAATTGTCAACCACATTGGGATGTATCTCGTGTCGTTCGTCATACTTTAGGGTTGATGACGGATGTCAGAGCCTCTGCTGGGCACAATTTTTAAGGAAGATAATCATCCAACTAATCATTTAGCAACTAGAGATAGAAAATGAAAACGTTGCTTTTCCACTTCCTAAACGCTTGTGCAAGCGGCGTTTGGTTCAAAAAAAAAAAAAAACAGAACCATATCCGCCCTTATGATACATATTAAGGCATCATAAAAATGTCCATGACTAGAAACAATTTTTATATAATAATATTAATAATTATAATAATGTAGTGGTAAAAAAAATAATAATAATAATAATAGATCATTTTTTTCCGACTTTTCATGACTTTTTTTTTTCCCTTGGCCATCGCACTTTCATGACATTAATCAACAGTTTTTTGTCTCGTTACGTCATCAGATCTCCGGCATTATAAATGTTGCATATGTTTTTTCTTCGCCCTTTCGGTCAATGAATGTTGTATGTGATTAATCTTGAACCGTGCATCTTTACCCCAATCAGTTTCCATATTCATGTCTTTCACCAATCACATTGCACAAAGGATCGCAACTTTTACCTTTATACTGATACACGGTTTGCATTTGAAATGTGATTAAAGGGACAAAAAGAACGGTAACACCATTAAATGTAAGAGAGGAGAGTGTCTATCCAAAATATACAGAGGCACAAGATGAGTTTTCCATCTCTTTGTTTCATACATGAAAAGTTTCATCAGCTAACATCAATCTTCCTGTGTTTGCTAAATTAATTCCAATCATATACCCGTCCATGCAGAGTGCCAATGCTCGTAGTGACTTGAAATTAACCTAACGTGTTTGACAAAACCTTTCCCAATTAAACCCTAGGATCCCCTGTAGTATCTTCATCCAAGACTGCTCAGACCACCACCAACTTGATTTCGCTTCTGTCATAGAGGCCCTCATCACTCAGCCTGCTAACCACCTGTGTTCCTTCACGATCCCCAGTCATAGTCAAAACCAAAAACCGATGAATGAAAAAGAAAAATAAGTGGATGAGGTCGCACAGCACTCGTGGATCACCATTTGGAAAGCAACACCATTTTCACTTGTAGATCACGTGTTCATCTATTCAGCTCTAGCATGCTCAGGAATAAGCCTTTGACGGAGTTCAGGAGATGCACCTCCCAATTCTGCATGCCACAGTGAATGAGTGAGTCCTTGCAGTGAGATAAAACCAACACTAACAAAGTACGTGCCAATGTCAACCTACCTTGAGCTGTAAAATTGAAGAGTGGAGGTAGAGCACGCCCGTTTGGCAAGGACGCATTTGGATCCCTTAAGTCATTAAAGAAAGGGTGGGCACAAGCCTCCAGCTGAAAGATCCACAATTTGATAAGTTAGACCCTTCCCAATTCATTGAAAAATAATGATATTCATCTTCTACAAAATTTGCCAAGAATGGAGACTCAGAGACCCATTACTACAAGGCCAATTTTTTAAAATCATCTGCTAAACCCTTTCAGTGGCTCCACATAGCAAATTAGTTTCATTCAGGTACTTACAGCAGTACAGCGAAGATTCGGAGAATATTGGAGCAGCCTCGACACAAGATCCACTGCTTCAGAAGGCATCCTCTTGTGAAACACCTGAAAAAAATAATTCATAAGACAAAAAAACCACCAAAAAGGAAAAAAAAAAAAAAAAAAAAAAAAAGAGTAATGTCTTCATCATACCTTGTGCCATGGGTGAGCCTTAATTTGGGGAAACTTAAATTCGTTATAATGTGGATTCATGCACTTGATTTCTTCTCTGGTAGGTGTTCCAAGTACCTAAAAGATAGCAGCAAAGTTGAAAATATTATCAATTGTAGCAATAAAATAATAAAACTATGATCGCAATGGATGATGATGGTGAGTCTAAATATATAAGCAACCTTTATAATCTCAACCAGCTGATCTACACCACTTTCACCAGGAAATAATGGCTGCAACAAGAAAAATACTTGTCAATTCATAAAAACCTCATAAACATACCATCTGTACTGTCAAACAAGGACACATAAAGGAATAAAATCACATGAAAGAGAAACGTGCAAATACAACATCTAAAGATGAGAAAAACTATATATTGTAGATATAAATGACAAGCTTGATACCCTTCCAAATGGACATAACTGACAGGGAGAAACATGCAAATACGCATATCCAAGAGAATACTGCATGTAAAAGTGATCGCTATATAATAAATAGAAAACATATAAATCCTCACACGTCCCAACAGAAGTTCGGCCAAGACACAGCCAACAGACCATATATCAATTGCCACCGTATACTCTGAGGCCCCGAATATCAATTCTGGGGCCCTGTAGTAGCGTGAGCATATGTAAGATATGTTTGGTTCACCTGGCACCTGAAACAACAGATCAAACTAATTAGTGTCCACGTCAAAAAATGGATATTACATAATATCACTGCACCAACTTACCAATTTCTTAGCACTACCAAAATCACATATTTTCAGCTGATGTGTATGAGGATTGACCTGCATCATGGTTGAAGTCACCAAAACCATCAGATATACACAAGAACACAGAAGAAATAGAAAGATTTTGGTGAATAATATTGTGTCAAGTGATCAAGATATAACATTGACATCATCCAACTTGGATTGCTGAACTTCTGAGTGTTGTTCATGCATGATTTTTTAATGTAAAATTACTTGAAAATTCTTTCAATACAATCATGCATCAACTGTCCATAAAAGCTACTCTGATTCCTAGCTATTGCTCAACCAGCTTAGATGCTGCCAAAACTAGTAAAACATAAACCATTATCCATCAACTGCAGATACACAAACTGAGATAAAGCTTTTGCTGAAAAAAATTAAATGCAATACAGAAACAAAGTACAAAGTCAAAAAGATTTAAAAGAGCTGCATTGTATTCCCCATTGGCCTATTTATCCATACATGAGTTTGCTAAGGGTTTGCAAACAAACTCTCGCCAGATGCAATAAAATCTCCGAATTACATGAAAACTTCTAAGCAATATCAGAGGATGGCTTCAATACTCTTAAGTGGATTTTTGCTAACTAACTAAATTTAGACACACGGTTCAAAATATCCACATCACCCGCATTCAAGTTACTAAAAATAGAAAAAAGTAAAGAAAATAACAGGACCAAGGTGCATTTATTTCTTCAAACCTCCCACTAATCTTTCAACATATGAAAATACAAAACTTGCATCCAGGTCCTGTATTTCTACATTTCACATATGACCGATGAAAATGCATCTAGAGGTAGATGCACCAAAGTACGCCTACCTTTTACTCCTACTAGTTGCTGTATACAAGAGTCAGTCTTCACGACTTTACAATTAAAGACATGTGGTGCAGAGAAACTCGATCTACTTGAAAGGTCTTCGATAATATCTATTTCATTCAATTCACCCAAATTAGGAAAGGAGACTTCCAGAATGTACCAGTAAATTTTGAGGCTTAATGTCCCGATGGCATACACCAACTACATTATGCAAGTAATTAAGTCCTCGACAAATCTGCAAGGATAAAATGGGCTCTCATTTTCCACTCCAAGAAGTGAGAACATAAATGAGTAAAGTGTCGTGGTTTACTGGAGGAGAAAATGGGGAAAAAAACAGAAAGAAACTATGTAAACCCAAAAAAAAAAAAAAAATCCGTTTCTGCCTGGAAAAGCACCTGATACGTGTACAGCTGCACAAAGATGATGGGCACATGCTGATGCATTCTGGCATAATTCTTCGATACCTTGTAAACCGTTTGAGATATATATTCCATTACAAGGTTTAGGTACAGTTCATCTTTTGCTGCAGTGGAAAAGAAACAATGCTTCAATTGCACAATGTTAGGGTGGTCAAGTATGCGCATTATCTGAAGCTCTCTATTCTTGTATCTCCTGTCTTGTAGCACCTTCTTAATGGCTACTGCTTCCCCTGTTTCTAAACATTTGGCCTGAAAAATAAAATTTATACTAGCTGTTACAGACCTAACTAAAGACAGGGAGATGAAAACGGAGGGAAATACCTGATAGACAACACCAAAAGAACCTGTGCCAACCACACGATCTGCCATATATGATATTGTCTGAAACCGAAACAACACCATATAAGAAACGGGCCTATAGATATTTCCAATTGTAGTTCAAATAGCTATAAAAGTAAATGATGGTAAAATGAATGACGAAGAACACAATCCTCATTTTTCATGGTTGGACAAAACCTATTCGTGCAGAAAATGTATGATATACAACAGCCACAAGAAGATTTCTCAAAGGTCAAATTTCTTAATTGACTGAAGGGAATTCAATTTAATATGTAGATGCACAGATGGGTATGTATCCATACACCCTGCTAAAATATAACCAATTTAAGTTATAGAAAGGTGCACTATAACATTTTCAAAAGATGCATAAACAGTGTAAAAGAACACCATTCATTCCCTCCATCGAATCCAATTTCCTACTATTTTCTCATGAGAGATAATGAGGGTGCAAAAGAGAAAGAATAAGATGGTGTGATCCTATAGCTCACTCCTCTCTCAAAATTTCACTAGGTGAAAGTGCAAAATCAAGTTCCTATAATTTATGGGACATTGAATCAGATTTTTCTAATCTCACAGTTGCACCATTACCAGCTCAGATAAGGACCTTAAATCCCAAGGCAGGCTAAATGGAAAATGATGTAAAGGCATAGATGTAGATGTATTTCCACCCCTTAACCAAAAAAAATAAGGAAATTGCAAATAGCAATACACAATCATATCCTTCTACATAAATGAGCTTAAAGCAACAGCAGCTTGCATTAATCAATCACAGCACATGTCAACCGAGGAATGAATAGGTGCAGCACATTTAACTAAGTAGATTCCATTACCTGTTTAGGTTCTCCATTATGACCGCCAACTGTAGTTGCAATAACGTGGCCTGTCTCTGCTCCATTTCCATTAAGAACCTCTGTTTCTGAGTCCTACATATAAAACATAGATATAGTTAAATTTTACAAGACAGGCATTTGAAAATTATATCAAGTCAGTAGTGAGATCGTTGGTTACAATGGTGACCACTGTTTCACATGAGCAACAAAACTGTGACAATGAGCTTTGGGCATGTATGTGCATATATATCTGCACATGCATGTGTTGATGGGTGCATTTATGTGCATGTCTAAGTGAGAGAGAACGATAATAAAGATCTATTACTCTGTCATCATGAATTGACGTCTTTCCTTCTTTTGTTGCTGCTTCATGCGTTCCACAGTGAACCACATCTTTTTTCTGTTTCACGACTGAAGCTGTATTGGAAGTGCTTGCAGTGGCTTCTAGCGATGTAGAAGCCATATGCTGCTCCAATCCAGTGGCATCTCCCTCAATTGAATGTATTTCCGCATTAACCTTGTGTTCAGATTCTTGATCAACTTTTGGTCTCTTTATACTCAAATCCCAACCCTAAAATCATTATGAAGTAATCTAAGGTGAAAAAGGAAAGAATAGAAGTACTGGAGAGTCAGCTCTGCAAGGAATCTTCAGAAAAGTATTGTATAGATATTCCACAACATCACAATTCATAGCAAATGCATGAAAATTTTGAGGATTCCATAGCCCCATCCCACAATCCAAACATATAATCCCATTTGCCAATATGATCGAGTAATATATGTATCAATGGCTATGAAGAAAACAAAAGAACTGTGGATAATCACCATTCTCATCAGTTAGACAAGATCATGAAAATAATGCAGTAGATGAAGTGTAGGAACACTGTTTCTTTGTTTATGGTATGTCACGTCAAAATAACTTGAAGTATCCCAACCATCTGCAACAGAAAAAAATCAAATCTAAACACCCTTACCTAGCAAAAAATCTAAACCCATGATGCAGCAGATACGTGAATCAATTTGACTTCACTGACTCAATAGTCCTAATCGGAGGGTCAGTTATTTTTATACCAGAACGGACCAGAACCAAATCAAAACTTCCATAAGTTGTTCCTCAATTCTCTACAAATGATTAAATTACACAATCAAACAGAACAAAGACATTGCACAAAGAAGACTCCAAACCTGACTTCTCTTCATCCTAATCAGTTTCTCGAAACAACCATGTATAGCCTAACCGATAAACGAGGGGGATGGGGGGGTGGTGTGCCAGGGGCGCGGCGGGGGGGTGGTGGGTGGAAAAAGGGCCTCAATATGCAAGATGCCAAGCTAAAAATCATAATTGTATCCGTTACTCCATAATACCACACAATTAGCTCGAGATACAGGAATCATAACAAACTTTTCACATTGTCCAACCAAAATTGCTTAAGAAATGCTTTAATCGAGTACTCGGTGCAATCAAACACGGGATTGAACCAAAATCACCGAGAAAGCATTTTAAAAAATGGAATTATTTTTTTATAAACCTAAACCTAACACTCAAAAAATGAATTTCTTCACTAAAAGTTCAAAACAGCAGAACACCGTCGAAATCTCTCTTTACGAAGCAATACGGAGCTTAAATAAAATATGGAAAGAAATTACGAAACTTACAGGATCAGAAGAAACCGAAGAACGACCAGATGCAATGCTCTTGATTCTACGCATCATATTCATGATTTGCCTATGGAAAAAACTTCAGAAACCCTAAAAATTCAAAAAAGAAAATGATTGAAATTCTTATGAGTTCGAGAAGAAAGAAGAAAGAAAAAACGGAAAATCTAACAGATTTTCAGAATTTCTCTCTCCTCCTCTTCTCTTCTCTTCTCTTCTCTGAACAAGGAGAAAGAGAGAGAGAGAATAAAAACACAACTAAATAACCGTAGCAATCCCTCTCTCTTTCTCGGTTTCTCTCTCTAATCTCTATCCTCAGTCTCTTCTCTAGATTTCAGGTATGGTTTCTCCCTCTTGAATGGTTAAGTGGTATCGTATTGTTTTCTTACCTGTGTTTTTTTTATTAATCTTTGGTCAAAGGTTTGACCGGAATCGTCATGCCAGCCACAATCACAACCATCTTGATGTCTGGTGATATAACAGTCAAACGTGGAACAGGATCTTTGGATTCGTCATGATGTTTAAGATTGATCCAACGGCAAGAGGAACTTTGGTGTAATATGTTTGTGTATTGTGTCCGCTACTTCCGGAGATTTGAAATTTGACTACTAATTGACGCTTTCTTTGTTTTATTTTGTATGATTTTATAATAAACTTAAAAACATCAGTCCTGTGGAACTCGGACAGTCGAATACAAATCCACCTACACGAAACTAGTCCGGTCCAATCTCAATACCTTGAATTTCCTTAAATCGATTAGTCCATTTCAAACCGTAATCCTCTTATATATTTACCTTAATTATTCAAATTGAATCGAACAGTATTGAAAAATATAATTGTTCCTATATCTTATAGGTACAAAAGAAACAAATAAAGATGAAATTAATAGACAATGCACTCACAACAAATAATCAAATTAAACAACACGAAATTCGTAGATTTAACATTTATAATTATTTATTCTATAAAAAAATCAAAATTTTTATTAATATTAATTTTTATAGATAACTTTAAATTTTAATGTACATTACTTATTGATATCTATGAAACTTACAATTACACGATTAAATTTGACAATCGATTTAAGTTATTCAAGAAGATAACCTAATTTGACTAGAAACTTATAAAAGGTTTAGAAATATTAGTCAAGGAATTCTTTTAAACTTGAAATTTAAAAATATAATAAAATATTAAAACTATAACTAAAACATAGTAATATACTATATTATCAATAACGTTAGAATTAGATCTTAAAAATTAACGAACACTTAGAAATAAATTATAAGAGTAATATAATTAATAATGTAAATAAAATAATATATATAAGACAAATATACATATCAAGTATAATTATTATATAAATACTAGCTAATAGTGCACATGCATTGCATGTACAAAAAATGAATAAAGTTGTACTGTATAATCAAATATATTATAATATTAGAGATAAATTATAGAAGTAATATAATTAATATTATACATAAAATAATATATAAAAGACATGTATATACGTCAAGTATAATTATTATATAAATATTAGTTGACAATGCACCTGCGTTATGTATGTATAAAATGAATAAAGTTATACTGTACAATCGAATATATTATAATATTAATATAAGATATTAATAAATGAAGAAAATATAGAAATAAGAGATGGTAAGGAGAAGAATAAGGTAGTGAGAATGTTAATGGAGAGAGAGTGGGAGAGAGATGTTTATTGATATATGTAAGTTACTGAAAGAGATATGGAATGCAGTTAATAGGAGAAAATGAAAAAGAAAAAATAGTAGAAAGTGGAAAAGTGAAAGAGAGAGTGGGAAAGTAGTAGAGAAATGAAGAAAGAGAGTAAGTAGATAAATTTATTTATTATTTATAATTTTACTAGTTTATTTTTGTTGGTCTTAGTAAGATATGAAGACGAAAAGAGAAGTAAGTAAACAAATTTACTTATTATGTATAATTTTAATAGTTTATTTTTGTTAGTCCTAATAAGATATCAAGACGAAGGTGAATTAATATCTTTTGCAAAAATTACAATTTTTTTATTTAAAAACAAATTCCTTCTTAATATCTTAAATGGTATGATAAGTAGTTGAAAATTGATCATTAACTTAAGGCGCAAATAATAATAGTAGAGATTAGAAAGTAAATAAAATAGGAAGTAAGAATATCGGGCAATCATTTTTATAGAGTTTTAGCCTTTTGTCTACTACTCTCTTCTAACTCTACTGTTAGGGACTCGATCCTCCTTACTGATGTCATTATATTAGTCCAATCTTTTCAATAAACAAATATTGAGAGATTATAAAAGTATCCAGTCACTTTTTTTCCTATCTCACTAACTTTTTCCTAAGCTATACATAAGACTCAAAGAATTCCTAAATCCTCTCATACTCAAATTATAATGTCAATAACTTTTACAAGAAAAGTGAGATGATATAAACAAATATCCCTTTACAACTTTCACTCAAAAGCAATAACAATAGAAAAATGAAAACTAATTTCACTTAGATTCTAACAGAGTTTCTGACAATATTACC
Organism: Lumnitzera littorea; assembly: GCA_024138015.1. NCBI lineage: Eukaryota > Viridiplantae > Streptophyta > Magnoliopsida > Myrtales > Combretaceae > Lumnitzera > Lumnitzera littorea. The sequence continues at coordinate 93,744,674 of JAMXBB010000001.1, read as the reverse complement.
GAAAGTTCATGAGAGAGATTTTTAATCCTTAAGAAACTGTCTAGTATTTCTTGTTTTTCTATCATCAATAAGTCTTCTATATCAATAATTCTATTTGAATTTTACCATAAAATTCTCATAAATGATCAAGTTAGATTTATCCAAAAATATTTAGCCTTATCTTAAGCAAAATATCTTCAAATTTAAGAATTTGTTTCCAATAAACTAAGCTATAACCTTATCTAGAGAATCTGCTGTATCTAATTTTTCAAACACAACCTCCTCCAATAATTCCTTTTACAAAGATTTGTAAAATTCCTTGAACTTAATATATCAAAATCTTTTTTCAATTAAAAACCTTACTGAATTTAAACCTTGATCAAACTTATCAAGACTGTTAGAAAATCTTCTTCCTAAAAATATATTGTTCAAACATTAATCACTTAATTTTACCATTCTGATTCTTGAGCAAAAACTTAAATCCCCATTAACTTACCATCTTTGTAGAACGAAATTAAGCATATTTTCCTAATATATCCAATAAAGTAAAGGTAGGCCTTCTTACACATTTTCTCCAACTTAATTTGTTCAAGTTAGTTAGAAAAAGACTTAGAAACAATAATCGATCACAGTACTGGACGCAAACTATGATGTTCCGATCATTTGTTGATATGCATTCTAACAAACTCAAACTTATTTTCTTCTTAACACTTCTTTTCTTTAGAACAACCCGCATACTTGAAAAGTTTGTTAAGTTTATTCATATCTTTTTATTATCATCAAAATATATTAAGGAAAAATTCAACAATTTTATTGTTAGTTTTTTTGTTAAACAATGTTAAATAGAGGGTAAACGTGTAAATATAATATCGACGATTACTTAAGCCCTCAAAAGGCTTTAATAATATAAATATACACTCATAATTATAAAAAATACTCGAAATTAGGTAAGATTCACTAAATAAATTAATAAAATATTGGAAAAATTATGAAATATCAATAAACAACCAAGAGACATCACTTTAGGCGTGGCAAATAATTGGACCTCAAAAAATAAGGAAACATTTCTTTTGGACACCTAAACTTTACCTTCACACATGTTGCTAAAGTAAAATAAAAATCAAAGCAACTCAAGTAAGCTATAAAAAAAATTGCAACCAACTTCCTGAACAAATTTTAAGCAATAGTAAATTAGGAAAAAATTATAAAGTGAGGAAATAGAGAGATAGTATGTGTAGAAATAGAAACTTGGAAAAATAGTGCACGAATTAAGGGATATTCAAGTTTCTAGAGAAGGTGACCACCTGGAGGTGAAATAGAACTATTACATAAAGAGGAGCCACTGTCTAAGCTAGCAGACAAGCTTCTTCTCCCCATGGTGGCTGGAGCTTGGAGTTATGGCGAGTTACCAAATATCTCGTTTTTATCAAAAAGTTTGGGAAAAATAGCAAACATTTATCAAAAATTTTGAAATTTGGTTTTCCGACGTATTTTTGCATGAGAAATTTAAATCTTCAATCAAATATTCAAAGTTTTAAGTGTAGATATAAGATCCTTAAGAAAAATGTCCTACACAAAAATTTTCATTCGAGTTTTTGAAAGACCAATTCGTGTATTTTCAACTTAAAATTTTGTAGATATACTTATAAAATGTTATATTTTGATGTTGTGTAGTCAGATTTTTAAAATTTAGTTGCCAGATTTTTGAGAAAATTCCGTTTTCGTGTAATTAATGCGTTGGACAGGGTATTTTGTTAAGGAACTTGATTTACACTTGATGAAATTAAGGTAAAATTTATATTCGCCTACATGTAGTAGCTTGAAATGATTCATCATAAGAATAGGAACGATGATTTTTAAATAAAATTAGGTATTTGGTGATTAAGGTAAAATTTGTCAAGTTTTAATACAATTATATTTTAGTTGATGATACTATAAGGAGGGGTCTTGTAGACACCATTTTTGCCTCCTTTTCATTTTTATTTTAAAAACTTTTTGAAAAGGGTAAGGGATCCTGATTTAAGAAAAAATACAAAAAAAAAAAAGAAAAAATCATTAAAAAATTAGAAAAATAAAACAATTGAAAAATTACAAAAATAGAAGATTTAAGAAAAATTTTAAAATAATAAAATTTTTAGATAATTTAAATATAAATAAGTTTTTGGTGTTTTTAGGAACTTAAATAATAAAAAAAGAGAGGAAATATTAGGCCTAAGCCTAGATTTGAATCTAACCTAAGCCAATTTAGTCCGTATATACAATTTGATTACATATATGAACAAGATATAGGCCAACGACCCAACGTTTCCATACTTTGACTTATACTTAAGTTTGGCTTGAAGATTTTAGATTCAAATCTCACCAAAGGCACAAAGTGCCTTTTATTTTCTTCACAAAACACACTGCCACGTGTCAAAAAATCATTAGGCCATATATCCAATCATGATACATGGCACTTCGTGATTAGACCACGTCAACTACTAACACGTATCAGCTACATAGCATGAGACGTGTCACATACACGTACACCTACAGACACATGTTTGCCATGATACATGTTAGCCATGAGACATGACACATGGCATAACATGTGTCACATATGCGCTAGTACCCATGTCATCAGGTATGTGTTGTTTCGGGGTAAGTGGCACATTCCCCCTAGATCGTGCGACTAACGTAGCGCCACATCAACACATCTTTCCTTCTCTTTCTCCTCCTTTCCCACTCTCTACTTTGTTTTCTTGCCCGAATTCAGCTTGGACAGCTTACTTTGCACTCGTTTCTAATCTGATTTTCTTTGTGATTTCATCAAATCAATAGTGAAATCATGAAGTCCGCATAAGATGCTATGCATTAGGACCAAAAACACATTGATGTTCATCAATTTGAGCTTTTGAATCAAATCTCGAAATTAGCAAGAAGTCAAAATCTGATATTCTAGCTCTTGCTTAATCCTTCAAATCTAAACCTTGATAACGTACATGGAAGCTTTCTTTCTTCTTTTTTAGCAAGAATATCAACTTTATTACTCGAATGATCACTTAAATTATGCATTTTCAATTGAAATTAAGTCAATACCCAATTACTTTAAGTTTTTTTTTTAATTTAATTTATTTTGGCTACTTTCCTTGCATGATTGAGCTTGAAAACTATAACGGGGGACTCATTGAAGCTCAAATGGGGATTGATTCTTAGCCAAACTCTCTCTCTCTCTCTACATTTATCTCCCTCTCTCCTGACTTCTGAGTTAACCCATAACTACTAACAAAGTCCCTTGAACTTGAGTGTCCCTACACAACCAAGCCTAGCCACCACCGTACCCCCAGCATCGCACACAATCTACCATCGCAAGCCTTAACCTTAGCTACAACCCGCTACTTGCAAACCATCATGTACCACCGCCTTTGGCACAAATTAACCCTACGGTTGAACTCCCAGCCCTCTAAAACCCTTAGCCTAACCAACCTCTCACACCTAGCAGTCCCCACTATGCTAACTAATACCACAATCGCCTCTCCAATTCCAATGACCACCCGAAGCGCCTCCAATCACCTTAGCATTCTCACTACCTCTTACAAGTCTACTAAAAAAAACTCACAAAATACCCCTTCCCCATTCAATTTGATGCACGGAAGCCTTTAAAGTCTCACCACTTAGCCACTGCTCTCTCCCTTATTTGCGACCTATGAACCAATGAGTCCTACCCTGATCCAAGTCCAACCCAACTCCAAGATCTGCACCTATAAGCCTCTTGGTTTAGTCCACTTCTCCTTTGGGTTATACTGTTTTGATTATTCATTTTGTTATTTTTTTACTTTTTATTTTTTATCTAGTCTTGTAATTTGCAATGTAACTATAAAAAAAGGGAAAAAACCAAAAAAAAAAAGAAAAAAAAAAGAAGTGGATAGAGTAGTTTTTTTTTTCTTTCCTAAATAAAAATTAAACAATAAATAATAAAAATAAAATAGAATAAAATAAACAAAAAATAAAACATTTTACCACTTAGAAAATCAATTTTCCAAATGAATAAAAACAAAATGATCCATTTTCCAAATTAGGAATTTTTTTTATAACATTTTAAAATAAAAATAAAATAAGTTAGGACTCTCTAAAATTTTCCTTATATAAACCTAAACCAAATTAAAATGTAAAACTCAACATATTTTTTTAATTAAAATGAATCCAACAAATTAAAAAGTATCATAAAAAGAACTTCTTACATCTAATCTTGAATAACATATGTATAAACACATCTAGGGTGACATAAAAAACAAAAAAATTTAGTTTTTCCTTTTCTTTTTTAGCTCAAATCACTCAATTTAGGAAAAATAATAAAAAAAATAAAAAAAGAACTTACTTAATGTCAATTTTTGTTCTAAAAGGTGATTTCAAGTAACTAAATCTAAATTTAGAAAGTTTGTAGTACTAGTAAAGGTTTAAAAAACCTAACCCCCGGACTCAATCTCTAATATGTCAAAAACCTTCTTTTTAAAATTGGTTTTTCCTACATAAACCAGTGTTTAGATTAAAACTAAATCCCCTTATTTAGTTTTGACCTAAACCAATTTCTGACTCCAATTAAGTGGCGACTCTAAAAAGTTTATAAAATTCTTTTTTAAAAAAATCCTTAGTTTTCCTTAAACCTTAGTCAATTATCAATATTGAATGGGTAAGGTTTAATATTAATCGATTTCAAGAAAACTTATAAAAAACCGAGAAAAATATTAAGCTTGATAGGTATAAATGGTGGAAGTACTTAGTTGGTACTTGATGTATATGCAGAATTTGGAGATCTGGAAACTTACGAAAAGTGGAGTATTTGTGAAGTAATTAGACTTACTATTAGTAGTAGGGTAAAAAATTATGTTAGAAAGTAAATCAAAATCTAATCTAGTGTAAATATGTTAAGTAAATTAGGAAAAATTGAATCTGTACAAAAAGTAGCTTATGTTTAGACTCTACTCAATTTCTACAAACAAACTTTAAGTTAGGAATTTCCTAAATAAAAATCTAATTTTAAACCGAAGGTTAAAAACTCCATTAGAAACTAGGTCAGAATGTAGTTTAGTATTTAATATCCTTGATTACACCAGGAGTCCGATAAGAGGTCAACAGGTGATTGGTATATGCATTCTATACCTTCATTAGAGTTAGAACATGAGTAAAAAACCACTTGAACAATAGCCTATACCACAAGGATGGGTTGAAACCTAAGTTAGAAACTTAATTAAAAAAGTAGTTTGATGGAAGATGCAAAATATCAAGAGCAACTAGAAGTTTAAAGATGGTTACTAGTTACTACTGAATATTTGATCATTTGGAGTTGAAGAGTAAATCAAAAAGTCGCTTGATTATACCTTCTAAAAATTACTGAAGTTAGAAATTGGGTCAAAATCTACTAGGTAGGAACCTGTGTTAAGTCAGAACATTGGGCAGAATGTACCCTATTTAACTAATACCTAATAAACAGCTTAGAAAAACTCACCTAATGTAATTGAAAATGTATTTAAATGTCCATCATGAACCCATATGCTATATATTGGATGGAAACTAAAGATGTCATGTTAAATGTCCATAATTAACACCTTAGTTAGAATAAACCTTATTTAACTAATACCTAACAAATACCTTAGAAAAACTCACTCAACACAATTAAAAACATATTTAAATGTACATAATGAATACATATGTTATATATTGGATGGAAACTAAAGATATCACATTAAATTTTAAGGATAATAAAAGAAGAAAAGAGTGATGCACAAGGAGAACGAGCATCGGTATCCAAGGAAGTAGGATCAGTGTTTCATCACACTTTGAAGTATTGTTCAAGAATACCTAGAGACCTTAGTACATATCTTATTTGTGATTATAAGTTAGTTATTTGTGCATATGTAACGTGTGTGCTTAAATATAGTTATGCTATTCTAAGTGCTGGACTTATGTATTGATTGCTTCATGATATTACTTGTTTTAACATAAACTCGACTTAACTGCTAATCGAACTTACAATGCAATCTACTTAAGGAACAAATAGGATTCTTTGGTCAAACATAGACTTTTCGATAAGGATAATAGAAATGGTTCTCTCTCTACCTTAGTTGAACTAAGTAACAGTAGAGGAGATCGCAGTAAGGTTGGGATCTGTGGTTCAAAATGAAGTTTTGGATGAAGTATATTTCTTCGTTACACAAGCCCTAGTTTGGTTTCAATCCATGAAGTGCACGGACGTCAATCTCCTCAACCTAAATTAGAGTGGACACAATTTCTCTTATCTTACAACGAACCGGATAACGTCATATGATAACACTTGCTTGTATATACATAACATCCAACTAAACTTACTTGAAAACCCTGGTTACTTTGCATCAGATGTGTGTTATTGTCTCCATCCCACTTACTGAGCAAATTGTCACTCATTCCCACAGAGCTATTTTGTAGGTTTCCTAGTAAATTCACCAGTACTACTTCAAGTTCCATAAGATTAGAGAACAAGGTTGGGAAGTGAGATTCAAGACTACTCAACTGAATTTTTATTTGGTTTATCAACTATATTAACTGTTAAGAAAATTAATAGGGTCTCCTTGGGTGACCCATAATTTTCAGCTAATGAGATTTGTTATATGTTCTACAAGCCTGTGGATTTTAGTAAAATTTTAGTGGATACTTTATCTTTTTGTAACAGTGTAGTTCTTGGAATTTTTATTAAATTCAAGGTCTCATCTTTCATACGACTTAATAACTTGATTTTTACTTGAAATTTAAGCTATAAAAATTATTTTTAGTAGCTATTTTGAAAAGTTATACTATAAGTTAATTCTTACCAGATATTGAATGGAACGCTTATAAGTAGTAGAGTAGTAAATGTCTTATGTAGGCTATACCTATATCAACAGCTAAGGCAGCTAGCTTCTAATGTAGGTTAGTTTATATTAGGAGCTATCACACATTACTAGTTTAGGGCGTGATAATATCTCATATATTTATCATTATATATGTAAATTTTTTTTTTGGAACACATAAATTGGATTTTAATTATAAACACATGGATTGGTTTTTACTTTAAGAAAAGCACTTTAAACATTTTAATATTTCTTGTATGAAAAAAAAAATGGAGAAGAAGTGCTTTTGTAATATTTCTTACTAATTCTTGCCTTATTACATTCAATAAGTCCTACATTACTTTACACTATCGTTATCATTGTTTATTTCAACCAAGACTTCCAGTGTATAGAGGAGAGAGAGAGAGAAAGAGAGAGAGAGAGAGAGTAGGAGGGAGGGAGGGGAGATTGGAGATTTTTTTTTCCCCAATTATGAAGGAAGATGGATTCGAATTGTGATTTATCTCAATAAGAGATTAGTGGTAATGCTACTAAACTATAATGGCCTTAGTGTAAATTGGCAAGTTGTACCTTCAATTTTAAAGTAAGAGGAACGTAAGAGAGAGAAAGAGGAGATAGAGATGGATGGTGGGGTTAAAGGAAATTATTCAAAAATTTACTATAATATTTTTTAGCAATTTTTGTGGTATTGAATAATATTAATTTTAAGGGTATTAATGAAATTATATGAAAAAAAAAAGTAATGGCAATTATTTAAGGCCTTTCGAACTCAAATAATATAGATATAGATGTAAATATGGATATTGAAAACATTCAACATATTTAAGAAGAAAATTTTGATAGTAAAAAAAGAAAAATAAAGATATCATAACACAACAAATAAAATAGAATAGAGAAAAATTATAAAATAACAAAATTATATAATAAAATATTAATAGTAAATGGGTATCTAGGATTAAGTAGTGATTGGTTTTTAAATACTATATATATATATATATATATACACTTGTATTGTAGGGTTTTTTTTAGTATTAAATATATATATATAAACAAGATGAATACATAATTTCTTTTTTCTTTTTTTTTTTTTAAATTTTGGGCAACAATAGATGCTTAAGTTAGGCTATTAGCTTTAATGTTAGTGATAATTAATTTAAGTTCTTTGGTCAATTGGCACCACTTATTTGTTGTTTTCCCTTATTTTGTTTTATTTTAATTGCTTAAGCGCCAACTTATCTATTGAAAAATGAAATTTGGCATAGAAGGTGTAGGGTATTTAATATCTATCTTTAGATTGTTTATGCCTATTTAGAAAATAAGACTTTTTTGACTACTTGTCTTATTTTAATCAAGTTTATATTGTCAAAAATATGAAAAATTGTAAATAATCTCTAAATTTTAAAATGTAGATGTATTTTTAAATTTTCAAATATTATAAATAACTCACAAATTTTGATCATGGTGTAAAACCATCCCTTTAACTTATCAAAATGCTTTCTAACACCTTCTAAACATTGACCTCAATGCATTTTTTTAACTAAAATAGAAAATATCATTCATAGTACAATTTATCATAATTTAGGAAATACATTACAATATTTGAAACTGCAAAAGCATATCTATATTGGTATTAAGATGATTATAATTTAGTGGTATGAATATCAATTTTCTAATATAATAGACTAAGTTTAAATCCCCCTTCTCTAAATAATAATATAGGTAAAAAAGAAAAATATACATAAGCTTCTTTTTTTTTTTTTTTGCCCACATACATAAGTTTCAAGAAGATAGTTACAAAATAATCTAAGCATACAATTATTGCACAAGAAGAAAGAAATATGGGCATAAATAAGATATAACATAAGATTGAATAAAATACAAATATATGGTCCATTATTATTGAAACATTCTTCAAAACTACTTCTTTCAAAATGTATCCTCTCTAGATAGTCAACTTATTCTTAACTATAGCGATGTAAATTCTTAGTTTAATTAAAATTGCATAAAACCAAAAAAATAGAAAACAAACTCTTTGCTTTTATTATTTTGTTAGCTTTAATATTATTTTTATATTTTACTTCTCATCTTTATCAAGTAAAAGATGGTAACTTAAAGGTATTTTTATATTTTACTTTTCATCTTTATCAAGTAAAATATGGTAATTTAAAGGTATGAAAGCAAACTTTTCAAAATACAAATGTCTAGACACTTAATTTTAAATATAGGTAATAACATTCCGTTTGACAATTTTAAGTGGAAGTGAAATTAATGGAAACAAATAGAAATGTCAAGATGAGTAAAAATAGAAAGAGCAACAATGTTTGCTTTATATTTGGAAATATATACAAACTAAAGTATAGGATCTTGTCGAGAAGTGATTCAACTGTTCCGAAAGGTAGATTAAACTCTAGTTTTTTTTTTCACTTTCATTCATTGGTTCACTCCTTCTTTCTTAAGATGAGAGAGAAATATCTCTATCTCAAAATAAGCCAAAAAATTAACAAATGAAAAATTTTGAAATTTAGGGACCAGGAAAGAGGGAAAAAGAAGTTTTCGAAATTTCTCTTTAAGAATTTGTTTGATTCAAGGGACAAGTTGAATTTTTTTATCATATGATTCCAAGAAATATCCTGGATCTATATTCAAGTGGTACGTAATAGCAGATCCAATTTCAACTCAATATAACCTTCTTTAATTGAGCATATAAAATTTTTCCTTACTGAATAAGCCACTAGCTATTCTAAGTCTATTACATTGTTTAGATTAAAATTGCAAATAAGTTGAGCTACTCGAGAGTTGCTCAAGCTTGGCTCGTCTTAAATTTGGCTGAGCTCAAGCTTAACTCGTTAATTAGTAAATGAGTTAAGCTCCAACTCAAGAAAAAGCTCGTTTATCTAAACAAGCTGAGCTCGAGCTCTAATTCAAGCTTGCAAGTCTATTCACATAGGCTCATGAACTAGCTCGTTTATGTTTGTAAGGAAGTTTAAGAGCTTTATATATATATATATATTACAAATTTTACATATATTATATATTACATACTATATAATTCGACTATATAATATGTATAAATATATAACATGTTATAAAATAATATATGATATACAAATTAATCTTAGTCCACTATTCATTAATCTATTTATTTACATATTTTTTCATTTTGTATACATATACTTGTGAGTAGGCTTGAGATTGGCTCGCTTGAGACTTCACTCGGCTCAAACTTGATTAATAAACGAGCTAAGTTTAAGCTCAACATAAAGCTTGTTTATCTAAACGAGTCGAACTCAAGCCTCAATTTTAAGCTCAATAAAAAGTTCGACTTAAGTTCAAGCTCAATAATTTTTAAATAAGCCGAACTTAAGTATTTAAAATCTCGGCTCGTTTGTAGCCTTAATTTAAATAAATTATCTAAATGAAATGAAAATGTTTCATTTCCTTTATTTGACTAATTTTGTTAAGGGAATGTAGTTATAAAGTAGGTAAAGTGTGAGACCCTACCAGTATTGGATGAAAATTCGCTGTCCCAAAATTATCATCTCCAATGTGTCCTAACCTATAATATTATGTCACACGGTATCTAAATTTGCCAAGAAAAAGCTCCTTTATTTTGTTCCATATTATTATGAAAAATATTAAGACTTTCCTCCTTCGTCAAATACCAAATCTGACACATGATATACAAAATTCAAAGTTAGACAGAAAAAACAATTAAACAATAATCTCATTAAAAAAAGTGATGTTTAAAATTTATTTTATATCATAAAACTAATGGGATAAATGCAATTCAACCTAATATATAATTGATATAGATATTTTAGTATTATGATATAAGACAATTTTATGTCTCGTATGATTCTTTTATTATAGTATTATGGTATACAATCCTTTTACCATAAAGTAATTGTTTTGTTTTAATTTAGAAAAATATCCGTTAGCATGCATAACTAATATCATTTTACCATTGCATATGTATGATTGTTCAATTTTTTATATTTTCAATAACAATCAAATATATATAAAACAAATTTTAAAACTACATACGAATAAACATACATAACATTTGCTTAAAGATATTTACATGCAATAAAGACTCACATAGATAGATAACAGGCATATAAAATTATATGTGCAATAAATATATAGTTTATTTTCTCTTACAATATATAGCATATGATAATCTCTATTTTTATATTTTTGTTTAGCCTTGATTTCAAATGCCCAAAAAGATAAAGCATATGATATGTACTTAACATTTTATATGTTTTACACACATAAAAGATTTTATAGCTAATTTTTAAAGATATCCAAAAATAAACAATCATACTTATACAATAGTAAAATGACATTAGCTAGGCTCATTAACGAATATTTTGCTAAAGTAAAACAAAAAAAAAAATTACTTTATGATGAAAGGATCATATACTCTAATATTATAATATGAGAATCACATGAGACATAACTTTGTCTTATACCATAATACTAAGATATTTATTGTCGAGTCTTCTTTCGATTTTCTTAATTTAACCTATAAGAAGCTCAACCCGCTTAATATAGATTACTCGACATTATACTAAGGAAATATTTTTCTTAAAATTGGAGTCACTAACCAATTCAATTGGTAAAATGGGAAAACCCTAATTTGACCATTAGTTTGTGGATATTCTAAAAAATTTGATTTTTAGAAAATTAAACCAGAAAAATCAGGTTTGGGGGCTAACTTATCGAGATTAAATCACCATATAAAAATTAAAGAAAAATTGATAAGTTTTTATTTTTATAATTTCCTAAAAATATTAAAATATGTATAAATAAGTGAAAGACAACTAAAGTGATTTTTTTATTATTTTTATATTACGAATTTCAAAGAAATTTTTTTTTATATACTTGTCCTGAAGGTACCTACGTACACACTAATCGAGATCAAACCAGCCATAGTTCTCTTTTTATAAAATATTTAGTCGGTAGGTTACTTTTATTTCAAAAACTGAGTTAGGTTTACGTTTATTTATCAATTTATTATTTAAAAAAATCCTAAGAAATCTAATTTTCTCAAATTAAAGAAAACCTTAACTAACTAAATCGTTTAATAAACTCGATTAAGATTTTTTTATTTTTGAAATCACTACATATAAAAAAAAATATCTTTTCTAAATCTTAACTATAAGATCCACTAATATATGTTCTAGATACGTATCTTCATACGTATCTTTTTCAAATCTTAATTGTAAGATACGTATCTTAATATGCATATTTTCTAAATCCTAACCACAAGAGCATTTGGTGATTAGGTATGAAGTGTGTGGTGATCTTTTCTAAATCCTAGCCATAAGTGTTCCTTCGTATATGGTCAATAGAGTGAAGGACAGGGACGTATATGGTGATTAGGTGTGGAGCATGTAGCAATCAAGTGCTTGGATCAAATTGTGAGTTTTGACTGCTTCGGGTTGAAATTGCTTAAAGAAGGTCGATCGGGGAGCAAGTCAATCGTGTTGTAATTGAGTTGGAGTGAATGGCATGTTATGTATGGAATTGTCGATGGATGCTATCGTGAGTTGGAGTATGCAGGGGCTTAGGATGTGTGGCTCAATTAGGAACGTGTTAGTATGAGTGTTTCTTCGGCTGATTAGCGTTATGAGGATTTGTGTGGAGTGGTGAGTGATTGGTTAGTGTGATTGGTCGGGCGGTCAGTGTATGACAGGTAATGGGCTTCGTGTGAGCAAGGGACAAGAGTAGTTAGGCATGAGTGCTCTATTGTGGAATTGTGTTGTTTAATCAAGCGTCAGTAGACTTGCATGTGTTTGTGGAAGTGGTTTAGGCGAAGGATTGTTGCGAATGCAAGGGACAGTGCTGTTGTATGAATGTTATGTAGAATTATGTTCGAGTATTGTGTGGATGTGTGATTAAAAATGTCATTAAATCCACTGCCGAAGTTCTATTTATAAACCCACAACTGTATCTTTCATATCAGTTTAGTTATATATTTAATCGAAAGATATGATAATAATTCTTTGAGATTCGACTTAACTTCTAGAAACCCTATCTTATTGTAGGGTTTCTATTTTCCGATCCCGATACGATCTAATTAGATATACCCCAATAATTTATCTAATAAATCCTAAGTCTATTCTAGTCCAATATAAATTAGATAAAAATATATTTTAAATCGGACTAAACCAAAATTATTTTAATAAATCCCATCTCCTAAATGACTTAATGATTTATCAAATTGATCATACACCGTTATCCAATTTAATATTAAACAATCCGACGTGACTCGGCTCGACTTGATGCGATACGACTTGTTTCGATACGATATGACTCGATAGGATACGTCGACTCGACTCAACTCTCTCTTTTTTATTTTCATTTTTTTCTTTTAATTTTCGTTTTTTAAAATTTTTATTATTCTCTTGATTTTTGTTTTGCTTATTTTTATTTATTTCTCAACCTGGCTCAAAAATAAAAAATAGCAAAAATGAAGTGTCTATAACTGCCCCTCTTTGCAGTAAAATTCAAATAGAACCTCGCTATAAAGACAAAAGAGATACTAATTTTTGCCAAACCCGACTTGGATAATTCGAAGAGAATAGATCTCTTCAAAATTAAAACTTTGTTTTGATGGATAATCTAAAAAAGATAGATCTCTTCAAGATTTCTCTTAAGTGCATGATTTGAAGATGATAGATCTTTTTGAGATTTGTTTTAACTTATGATCCAAGGAGGATAGATCTCTTCAAAACTTCAAAAATTGATTTTACTTTGGTGATCTGAAGAAGATAGATCTCTTCGAGATTTCTTGCTTTGTTTTGGTTTATGGATGATCCGAAGAGGATAAATCTCTTCTAGATTCTTGAAAAACTTTATTTTAGTTTGCGAATGATCTGAAGAGGATAGATCTCCTCAACATTGGTATTGCTTTATTTTTAATGACTAATTTGAAGAAGATAAATCTTTTCAAGATTTCAAAAATGAGTTTCGATTTGGATAAACAATTCGAAGAGGATATATCTCTTTGAGATTCTTGAAAAACTTTGTTGAACAATCTGAAGAGGATAGATCTCTTCTAGATTTCTTTTTGACTTGTTGAATAATCTGAAGATGATAGATCTCATTGAGATTCACTTTAGCTAATCCAAAGATAATAGATCTCTTTGAAATTTGTTTGGGCTAATCCGAAGAGGATAGATCTCTTCAGGATTCGATTTGGCTAATCCGAAGAGGATAAATCTCTTCAAGATTCTTTTTTAGTTAATTTGAAGATAATAAATCTCTTCGAAATTGTTTTTTACTAATCCAAAGATGATAGATTTCTTCGAGATTTCAAAAACTGGCTCAATTCTCCTAAATATCTCTTTCAAGGACTTTTAGGATTATTTTACTTGGGAATAAAGAATTTCTCAGATAGCAACTAATTGGCATACTTACATCGGCTCCTAATATTCACTCATTCAATTGCTTGCTTTTTTTTTTATTCTCTTTTTTTCTTTTTTCTTTTCCAATAAAACCTTTTAAACTTTTGCTGATGAGTTATGTAATTGTATCATGCTCATGCCTTGAATTTGCTTTTCTTAATACTAAGTTTCAATTTCCACTCTTCATAACTTCTGAACGATAAATCTCTTTTCGAAAGAAACAAGATTAAATTATTAAGAACATTCAATTTCAATTTATTTAGTGATCTAGATTTATTGGTAAGTGTTTGGTGTTTAACTATATGAGGCTAAGAAACATAGAATACAAGGGTTGATTGGCGAAGTGTTTATCGATTGATAACCATCCGAATTCAAGAATATTCATGGATATCAACTTTATATATAAACGATAAAAGATTAACTACAAATAATTTAAGAAAAATTGAAATCTTTATTGAATTTAGTTTTCATGGATAATACAACTTGACTGTATATGAATTCACTAATCCCCTTAATTCTAGGCCATCCATTTCTGTCAATATTAATGTACCTCTTGATAATACCCTTTTCACCGCATAAAGGCCTTCATAATTCAAAGCAAACTTGCCCCTAAGGTCTTTTGCATTCAATAATACTTTCTTCAATACCAAGTCTCCTTCTTTGAAGTATCTCGAGCGTACTTTCTTGTAGTATCTCGAGCGTACTTTCTTGTTAAAAGCTCGAATCATCCTCTATTAGTAACACTGACCATGACATATCGCTGTAAGTCTTCGCTCATCTAGGAGATTCAAATGCTCCATTCCCTTATTTACCTACTTTGCTTCATCGAGCTGAGTTTTTACCAATACTTAGAATGAAGGTATTTCTACTTCCACCGATAGTACTACTTCGGTTCCGTACACCAATGAATACAGGGTTGCACCAGTAGAAGCTCTAACCAAGGTTCTATAAGCTATGAGAGCAAAGGGAAGCATCTCATGCCAATCTCTATAAGTGATTTCTATCTTCTTAATGATTCTTTTGATGTTCTTATATGGAGTCAAGTTTCTGTGATTGTTCTTGAATTGGTTATCCACTTTATCCATCAACTTGTTGTTCAAATTCATCCCATTGTCTATAATAATAGACTTACGTGCACCATATCTTGCAATAATATCTCTTTTTAGGAATCTGACCATCACTCCTTAGGTCACCATGGCATACGATGCTACTTCTACCTACTTAGTAAAACAGTTGATCACAACTAAAAGAAATCTATGCACGTTTGAAGACATTAGCAAAATTGGACCAATCATGTCAATTCCCTACATCGAGAAAGGCCAAGGAGCCAATAATACATAAAATTCTTGGGGAGGAGCATTGATTTTGTTAGCATACACCTGACACAAGTAACAATGCCTCACGTACCTGATACAATCCGAATCCATCGTCATCCAAAAACATCCCATTCTCATGATCTTCCTGGCTAGCATGTACCCATTTATGTAAGGATCACAAACTCCTTCATGCACTTCTTTTATTAATTTCTCGACTTCTTCTTTATCCACACACCTTAGTAATGTTGCATCTAGTGATCTCTTGTACAATATGACTCCACTTAACAAGAAATGAGTAGCTAATCTTCTTAAAGTTTTTCTATCTTTTTTATCAGCATCTTCAAGAAATTCACCAGTTTGAAGTAACCTTTTGATATCATGACACCAAGGTTCTTTTGATTCCTTCTCTTAAACTGTAAGGCAAAAAGCCGATTTTTCTTCCACCTCAATCTTCAAGGGTTGAATTTCTATCCTATCCGTTATTTTCACTATTGACGCTAACGTGGCTAATGCGTCAGCAAATTGATTTTGGATCCTTGGAATGTAAGTGAATGAAATTTCTTAGAATTTTTCAATTAGCTTGCTTAAATGTTCATAACAAGTATCAATTTCTTGTCTTTCATCTTATATTCTTCTAAGATTTGAAGAATTATAAGGGAAGAATCTCCATATACTTTAAGCTCTTATATTCCCATATCTAACGCCATTTTGAGCCTCAAAATGCCGGCTTTATATTCTGCTATGTTATTGGTATACGGAAATGTCAATCTCGCTGCCATAGGAAAATGGTTATCTTTAGGTGATACCGATACTGCTCCTATCCCACATCCAAACACGTTGGCTACTCCATCAAAATATCCTCCATCCCAATTTCTTATCATTTAATTTATTTGCCATCATCACATTTTCATTAGGAAATTGTGCTTTTGAATCATCATCCTTATCTTCTAATGGGTATTTTGTTAACTGATCAACCATTGCCTGCCCTTTGATTAAATTTTGACTTACGTATTTGATATCAAACTCAAAGAGTATAAGACCCATAATCAATTACTCGAAGTTTGACTTGTAGAGTTTAGGATAATTAGCTAAAAGATTCGATCGAGCTTTAATTATAAAATAAAGCTAGAAATATCAGTAAAAATAATCCTGTAAGTTTGAATTTAAGAAAATAAGTAATAAATAAAAAAAATATAAATTTTTCAAATTTTAAGTATATTACTTGTTATTTATTGAAAATGTGTAAAATATATTATGATAATTAACGAATCACTAGAGATAAATTATATACACACTAAAAATCATAAAATAACTTAAATAATATTTAAGAATATTTATTTTTACTAAATATGAATTTACATATAAGTAGAAATATGCGTAATTACTTAAAATACGCGAAATGTGCTAAAATAATGCTAAATAATTAAAGAAAATTCATAATTAATTAAGGAAAAATCAAGAAAGATAAAAAAAATGAGGAAAACTCCAGAAAGTGGTCGTGACAACCTGGAATTGAAGAAACAAAATCAACCAATTAAAATGCAACAAATAGAAGTAAAAAAAAGAAGAGATAAGATAATTGTCAAATCAATTTAATACACAATAATTCCCCAAGACCTCTATAAATAACCCAAATTTTTCAGAAACTCATTTTGGACGTCCGAAATTTTTGAAAATTAGAGAGAGGCGAAATTGAGAGGAAATTAGGGTTTTACAAAAAATTACAAAAAAAAAAAAATTATGCAGTTAGGGCTTCTAAGAAGAACCCAAACTCGACAAGCACCTAAGAGTGGACAGCCACTACCACTACACAGTGGTGGCAGCACCTAGATGGGCCGACACTCGATAGCTGGAGACACCAGTTCTAATGAGTCCCGATTTCTACTCGATTTTTCTTAAATTGTTAAAAATGTCAAAATTAGTTGAAAAATTATGAAACTTGTTATTTTGGAATATTTTTGTATTTAGTTTTTAGGAAAAATATTATTTTGATAAAAATATGTCACGTGATATATGATCCTTAAAAAATCATGTAAAACCGAGCATGTTTCGATTTAGAAATAAATAGGCTTAGGAGTGTAGTTTGGAGCTCAAAATTTTTTGTCAACTACTTAGATGATATAGAACAATCCTACGAAGTCCTTTTTCAAAAATTAATTTTTGAAATTTTTAGATCTTAAAATGATGCATAAAATGGGTTATTTTTTGTCAATTAAGTAATTAAATGGTTAATTACTGATTTAGTAAATCATTATATGTTTTAAAATGTTCAAATCTGATGAAGTATGATATTTGTATCCTTTAGGGTGTTAAATATAATTATTAGGGTAATTATGTAGTAAATAAGTAATAGGGAAAAATAGAAAATTTTAAGTTAATTTTATAAATTAGGCTAATTAGGTGTAAAATCTGATTTGGGATGAATTTAGACATTTTGAAATGTTAATTGATGTTGGAAGATGGTAATTAGAGTGATAGAAATATTAGGTGTGTGTTATGTACATAATAGATAATAATACATAATATGTAATTATTAGAAATATAATAAATAGAAGATATTAGGATAAAAATTGATATTATATAAATAATAGGAATATATAATAAATCTGATAGAAAACTTAAATTTAGATAATTATATGAAAAATGTAAAAATTTCTTACATCAGAAGTAAATTTGGTATATTAATAAGAATTTAAGTGTATCGGGTGGAATAAAATACTGACTAAGGGTAATTATAGTATTTTGTATACCAAAAAATAATGTGATTAATTTCACATTATGAGTTAAAACGAGTTTCTAGGATTCGTGTATAAAACTGTATTTAGAAACCAAACTAGAACCAAATTTTAAAATCAATACGGAAACTGAACTATAACTTAACCCCAAACCAAGAATAATGGTAAAAGATTTGAGAACCTAGATAATTGAACATATTAAACCCTAAACCAAGGATAAAACGAACTCATAACAATTATATGAAAATTGAGACAACGTTGGTATTATAGGGATCATTGCCGATGGACTGAACGAGTCCCATTACAAGTGAGTAAGCGAAAAGTCAAGGTAAGTTGGGATTAATACAGTGTTGTATTTTAGAGGCTTGAAATTATACTTATTCGTACTTGTTTTGAGCTGATGATAAGATTTTAATTTGCTACTTAGCTTGTATTGTATAATTTGTATGAAATGATTGATTACCCTAAACTGGATCTAATCAAATATACGACCTGTAACCGTAAATTGAACCTACATAGCAACCCATTAGGGGAAACCTAAGATTCTTCAGCTAAATACCGATCCCTTTGAAAGGGGTCGCACTGGATAGCATAATAGGTCCCTTCTTCATCCTTAGTTGAACTAAGTAACAGGTGAGGAGGTTATGGCAAGGGTGAAGTCAATGGTTCGAAGGTAGTTGTGGGAGAAGCGGTGTCTTCATTGTACAAGCCTGGGTTTGGTCGTGAGCTATTGCATTAACGGCAACTCCTCAACCTAGATTAGAGTGGGCGTAATTTCTCTAATCTCACGACCGGCCGAACAACGTCGTGTGATGGCATTTGCTTGAACATGCATTACACCTAATGATTTGGTTGATAACCTTGTTTATGTTGGTGGTATAGTTTAAAGTCCTCCGTCTTGACTTACTGAGCTATGGTTGCTCACATCCTTATAGACGTCGTTGCAGGTGCTAGTTGAGAAGCAACTTACAACTATCCTAAAGCTAGCAACTACTGGATCCTGAGAGTACGGAAAAACATTTGAAGAACAAACATATATTTTTAAGGTCTAAGCTCTTATTTTAGAATTTTTTATTTCTGAATAATGCATTAACTAGGAAATAGATTATGGTGACATGTTATAAACGTTAATTGTAATAACTGAATTCTAGTGTATATATATATATTTTCTTACTTTCTTAGGTAAATGACTTATTTAATTTATGAACTGTTTACTTCAAAACGGATTAATCGTAAATGCCTTGTGAAAATCAAGTCTAAGATGGCGGTTGTATGGTCAGCTTCTATCTTAGAATGGTTTGCATGGTAGGATTGTTACAATTCTACTGCTTCACGGCGTAATAGAGAGTAGCATTTGCCACTTCATTATTCTCCCAATTAACGCTAGCTTTTCTAATAAATATCTCAACGGGTCATGTTTCGTTAACAACTTTATTGAATAATAGAGAGTATACTACTTGAGCCTATGCATTACCCATACTAAGGCACAACACGTTCTTTCCACTTATGAGTACATTTGCTCGCCTTCTGTGAACTTCTTGCTTAAATAATATATATGATGCTCTTTTCTTCCCATTTCGTCTTTCTGCCCCAACATATACCCCATCGATTCAGGAAGAATTGTCAAGTAAAGAATCAAGGGCCATCTTGGTGTGGAAGTTGCCAATACAGGAGGATTCATGAGATATTCTTTGATTTCAACAAATTCTTGCTCACACTCTTTATCCTATTCGATGGCTACATTCTGCCTCAAAAGTTTAAACAACGACTTGCATATATAAGTTAGCTGCAATACAAATCAAGCAATGTAATTCAACCTTCCTAACAATCCCTAAACTTCTTTTACAGTCTTTAGTACTGGCATGTTTACAATTGCCTCGACTTTATTTGGGTCCACTTCGATTCCTTTTCTACTAATTACAAAACCCAACAATTTGCTCAAAGTTACTCTAAAGGTACACTTTTCTGGATTCAACTTCAATTGAAACTTCCTCAATCGCTTAAATAACTTTCGTAAAATATCCACATGATTTTCATCCTCTTTAGATTTGGAGATCATATCATCTACATAAACTTCAATTTCTTGATGCGTCATGTCGTGAAATAAGGCAACCATAGTGCGTTGATAAGTTACCCCAACGTTCTTTAACCCGAAAGGCATCACGCGATAACAAAACATTCCCTAAGTAGTAACAAAAGTGGTTTTGATTTTATCCTCTTCTGCCATCTTATTTTGATTACATCCTAAGAAAACATCCAAAAACGAGAAAAGATGATTCGTAGCTGTGTTATCTACTAATACGTCAATATGTGGCAAAGGAAAGTTATCCCTTGGTGTCGCCTAGTTTAAATTACAAAAATCTACACAAACCCTAATTTTCCCATTTTTCTTCAATACTAGCACCACATTAGCTACTCATTTAGGGTAATCCGGCACTTCTATGAACCCGACTTCTAGCAACTTCTTCACTTCTTTTATTTTAAGGAGTATATTCGACCTAAATCGTCTAAGCTTTTATCTTTTCGGTTTTATTTCCTCCCTGGTTGGTAATTTGTGAACTATAATAGATTAATCTAACTGGGGCATAACTTCATAAGACAAAGCGAATATATCTAAGTATTTTGATAACAATTATGGCAACTCCTATTTCTGATTATCCGTTAGATTACCATCAATTTTCAAGTTTTGTGGATTTTCCTCTGTCCCCAAATTAATCACAACCATCGGTTTGTCAAGAATCACTCTACCCTGTTCATATCAATGCTAACTCTCTTGGATTTCATTTGGAGTCTCAATATCATCTCTGACACCTAACCCAGTAAGGTTGAAGGTGATATTGGTACTTTCATCATTTATATGCGTGAGATATCTATTATGTTCATCATTTTTATTGGATCTAAAAAGTAAAGGAAAAAAGAAAAGG
Organism: Lumnitzera littorea; assembly: GCA_024138015.1. NCBI lineage: Eukaryota > Viridiplantae > Streptophyta > Magnoliopsida > Myrtales > Combretaceae > Lumnitzera > Lumnitzera littorea. The sequence continues at coordinate 93,723,463 of JAMXBB010000001.1, read as the reverse complement.
ATAACAAATAAATAATAAAGAAGAATTGATAGAAAGAAAAGAACGAATTTTATTAAATGAATGAATTCAAATTGTCTAAAAGAAAAGGCTTAACTAATCAGACTAATTATCGAAATTGAATGTTCTTAATTAATCTAATATTTCTTTTCTAAAGAGACCTATTAACGGGAATGGAAAACCAGTTGCATAAGGAAATTGGTATGCCAACGTCTTTCTTCTTGTTTGGACTGATGCTGCCTTGTTGAGTCAAGGTCTTAGATAAACTAGCTACTTCAAGTTCTTAAACACGAACTGGTACTGGGAATGTCTTGCGGATGTCTAGAAAGTCCGTGTGAACATGGTACAGCTGATCTCCTCTCTTATTTTTGGTTTTAGCCTTCAATTCTTGGATCTCATCTTCAGTAGGCTCATAGTCAAGCCCAAACATTCCAATCTACTGCTTAGACTGTTCCAAGCGACCCTGTACCCCTTATCTTGACTCTTCAATCATATTGACTTCATAAAAAATCTACAATCCTAGCTCCTTCAATTCTTCACTCCCAACATAAGGAATAGTCATTTCTTTGTAAATCTCGTAATCCCGCTACTCGAGAATAGTAACTAATTGCCCATTTGCTATGAATTTCACCTTTTGATGTAGACTTGATGGAATTGCCCCTGTTGAATGAATCTACAGTCTTTCCAATAAAAGATTGAAGTTCGTGGTATATCCAGAACTTGAATTGAATAGTGAACATTTGTGGACCAATCTCGACCTGCAGCCTAATTTCTCTAATTATCTCCCTTTTTTATCCATCAAAATCCCTTAATGAAATCAAGCTAGGCTTTATCTTAATTGTATCTTCTCCAAGTAAATTTAGTGTCACCAAGAGACATATATTCAATGATGACACATTATCTATTAGAACTCGAGCAACCACTTTACCTGCACACTTAACCACTATGAAAAGGGGCTTTGTGTGCTAATCTCCTTCTTCTCCTAGCTCATTCAACGAAAACGAAATTTGATCCATTGCAAATATCGAGTTCACCACTAGCCCCGATTTTTCAGTAAAAATCCCATCAGGTACTTTGACATCTTTTAGAATTTTGATTAATGCCTTTCAATGAGTATTTGATGATAACAACAAGCCCATTAGAGAGATCTAGGCCAATACTTTGGCTAACTAATCCATTATCTTATACTCATTAGCTTTCACTATCTTCTTAGCAACATTTTGATCTTTATTATCTGTATCTTCAAAGATCTTTTGAGAAGCCTCTTCTACAGTACACTTTCTCTTAGCTTCCTCGTTTTGACCATAAACTAGTCTCGAACGCATAAGCCTACTAACGATAAGTGATGAGGACTTGATTGTCTGATTCATCGCTTGGTAATCCAGAGGTGCTACTTTGTAATTCTCTAGGGCTATTGGGATGTCGAAAGCAATCTTCTTGGGCTTACCTAATTCTTTAACCTTCTTAGTCTTCTCGTAATACTCAAAAACCAACGGCTTAGGCCCATCTCCAATCATTTCAACAATCTCAGTCGTCTTCTTGGCTTCTGCAATAAGTTTGTCTTCTTCTTCAAATTCTGGACCCCATCTAGTGGGTGGTTCATTAGCATATATGGCAAGCGAACCGGCGTAATCCACCAAATACTCAAACTTCCCTGACGATTCTCTTAAGGTGTCAACCGTCGAATCTCCAACTTCATATCTTTTTCTAAGCTCCTTATGAGTACTTCTCTTTCGCGGTTTTGGAATCGTCATAGCCATGATATTAGCTTTCTTTATCTTCCCATCCTTCAGTAGTTGATATATTGACGGTCTAGTCTAGGTCCAATCCTTAAGATTCATATTCTGTAAGTACCTGGCTTACTTCAGATTCTAAGTTATATCCTCAATAGTAATAAGAAGATTGTTTAGATCAATCTCCGGTTCAAAAATTTCAACAATGATCATATTGATCCAATTTCCATGATTTGGCAAAGGGTTGTTACCCACGCTGGGAGTAGGAGTTTGAATGAAATCTAATTGAACCGATTTTGCATCAATAAGATCCTGGATCTTATGTTTGAGTCTCCAACATTGGTCTGTAGAATGCCCCACTTGCCCCAAATGATAATCCCAACAAAGCTCCAGGTTATAATCCATCGGTCTTTGTCCCTCCCTCGGTATTTCAAATGTTAAGAGAATCTTCTTCCTTAGTCGTACAAGAACCTGGCTTAATGGAATGGGAATATGAGTAAACTGTCTTCTTTATAGGCGGTTATTCTAATTCGGATTCGACGGAGGATTAGATCTTCCTGTTATGGCTACCGAGGTTGCAAGTCTAACAAGGTTGCTGGTATTGACAACACTTACAGTAGTTTCTTTGGTTTTGTTGGAAAATCTCGTAGGAGGTATCTTCTTCTCAACTGCTTCAAAATTAGGAAGCCTTCTAGTAGCAATAGCTTCTTCAATTCGATACCCTGAGGCCACAATTTCTGCAAAGTTAGAGGCAAGGTGCCCTACCAGGTGTTGGTAATATAGGCTTCTAAGAGTGTTGATGAAAGCAAAAGTTAAGTCCTTCTTAGTTAAGGGTGGAGTCAACTTAGCTACCATGCCCCTCTATCTTTGAGCATATTTTTTAAAGTTTTCGTTGGTTTTCTATCGTAGATTATTTAAATCCCACATGGACGAGGCCACTTCGATGTTAAACTTATACTGGTTATAGAAAGCCCGTGCTAACTTATCCCAAGTATCGATCTCATTTAAATCCAATTGAGCATCCTAAGTTAAGGCAGGCTCAGTCAAGCTGTCCTAAAATGTCTGGACTATCACCTTGTCATACTTCATGTATTTTCCCATTTTCCTGATGTACAACCTAATGTGGAGCTTTGGGCAGCCAGTCCCATCATATTTCTCGAATTTCGATACTTTAAATCTTTCCGGGAAGTCATCGTCTTCATATGTTGCCAAGTTGACCATTCCCATCTATTTTAAACCCGTTAACCATTTCTAAGGCTTTCATCTTCTCGATCAACTTCTGCATAAACTTTCTTTCCATCTCTCGGTGTTTCTCCTCAATCTCCCTTCTCCATACCTCAGCATTACGAACCGATTCTTCATCTTCCAATTCAGGGGGAGGGGTTGTGTTTGCATTTCGATTTAGGTTGACTTGAAACCCTCGTCTATCGTTAAGAATCCCAATAGCCCGAGTGAGAGCCTGAATCTGTTCAACCATCTTGTTCATGTTTTCTTCTAAAGTTGCTACTCTCGAGTCGAGCTCAGTTTGACTGATATTTCCAGTACCCTGAGTTGACATTTTAGCCTTAAAATGAGTGAATATTGAGCTTCTAACTGAGTCTGCTCACTTAGACACTATCTTCGAAATCTTACGTGAAAACCCAAGTTTTAAACTTTTATTAAAGATTTTTTTTGTGTGATTTTTGTTATTCTATTATTTGCCTCATTTTTGTGTTTTTTTTTTCTTTTTAAAAGTCAACTAAACAAATAAATAATAATAATAATAATGAGTACGAGATTGCATAATTAATAAAAATTTTATTTACTAAAGCTGCAAATTTATTAATCATAAGATCCAACTTATACAACGAACTAAAAGCAAAGAAAAGAAAAGAAAAACTCCTAACTAATCTTCTTAAAAACTTAAATCATATATCTATAAGAGTTGACGAATCTGGTTGAGATGAGCTTCGTCAACTTCCCTCATAAATCTTTGTATCGTAACATCCCTCTCTCGAATCTTGCTCCTCAAGAATTGATTTTCCTTCAACAATCTCTCATTTTCCAACTTAACTCTTCAATAATTCTGTTACTTTCTTGAAACCAGGCTTCAACTTTAGCCATTATGATATCTTGGTAGGCTTACTCAGTGGGTGAAAGACGTGCCAGTTCTGGCTCGTGTCTGAATACGACTGGAGCTTCGTATCGTATCTTTCCAGTCTTCTCCAACAAATTATAGATGAACTACTTGGTGGCTCAGTATTCTCCGACTTTACCCCTCAAAGTTCCCACATTGACTATTTTCTTAACTTCTCTTCATTCCCACAACTTCATAAATTATGCTAGTCGTTGAATTAGAGTAGCCGTGGGTAGATAAGGATCTTGATGGCATCCAAGGAGTTTCTATAGGCTATCTCTTTAAGTGGACCCAATTATCTAGTGACATAAGCTAAGAAATATCCTATACAACCCGTAATACCAATAAGGGGGACCCTTGTATAGTCAGCACACCTCAAGATAGCTTAAGTGCAATGGCTCCATCTAGCTATCCACATAAAGTCTACTAGCTATATTTTGTTGATAATTAACACCCATTCATTAAACTGAGCTTCATCTAGTACCTTGAGGTAGTGGGCAAAGTCATCAATTAGGTTCATATTTTCAATCAAGGACTCTCTTAGAAGATTTCCTCCATACCCCTGTGTGTGACTGAGAAACCACATGGCAAGGATTGTAGGGTTAGTTGTGAAATAACCATGCCCTTGCTTCTTCAAGTGGGTGAGTGTCCTGAACTGTTTTGCCAGTAATGCCAATATATAGGATTTACTGGTTAGGAATTGAGTCACTATCTTGGCAACTTTATAATGGACTTGACCATATCTAAAGGGAAATAGCACTATTCTAAACACCACTACGATAAACGCATTGACCCTCTTCTTAGCCTACGATTTATATCCTCCACCGAAGATCTGACGATATCTTTGATAGGCAACTGGGCTTGAAAACCATTCCACTAGTCTTAAGATATTAAAACATTTCTTTCCTTCTGAAGATAAGAATGGCACCAGGGTTGACTTTTTTACTCCCAATAATGTCACGAAAGCTTTCTCGAGCTGGACTTTGAGATTAGGGATAGTTATGCCTGCTTCAAGAGTAGAAGCATTAAGTAGTTGCGAGTATTCTTCTATAGTGAGCGTCAACACGTATGGGCTGAAATTGAAAGCTGCAGATTCTAGATACCAGTAATTGATAAGGGCTTAAATTAGAGGCCAATAGAGCTGGACTCGTATGAGAGATATGACTGGCCCGATCTTCTTGTGAATGTGGTCTTGCTTGGCAGGAGGAAGCTAGTTAAACTAATCTCTCAAGATGGCCTCGGGGAAGCAATACTTGTCCAATTAGACTCCATGGATGGGTTTTAGATTGACACTACCTTGACTTTTCATATCTATATTACAAAAAAATATAAATAAAATGAAATGTAGCAATTATTTACAACGAGATCACTAAATTTAGAATAAAGTCGGATATGATATTAATAATTTTGTAGCTTTTTAAAAAATTTTCTTAATAAATTATGCAGCCTTTCACTCACTAAGAAGCGACAAAAATGAAACACATATAATACAGGAAATAGAATATTCATCTAGAAATGAGCATAATCAAATATATAAAAATGCAATATGTTGCATACGTATGCAATGCAATATGTTACATACGTATGCAATGCAATAGAGGCCAGTAATTAATAAATTATAGGAAATATAATAAATCCATGGTCGGGAAATACCCTTATTTATAAGTAGGTTCAAAATAAGATTTAAAAAAAAAATGAAATTTGCGAGTACTTATATATAAAGGTTATTGGTGTTTTTTTTTAATTTTCCCTTTTTTGAAGAATAAGATTAAGCCAACTGTAGATTGATTGGTTTTTTCCTATAATTTAAGAATAACTATGTCCTTTTTCGAAAAGGATGATATAAGAGGGTAGGTCTATGAGTCTTAAGCTCTGCAACTCCAATGCTTTCCAAGGAGAAGTCTAGTGGACTACATCGAAGCCTAAGTAGGCTCACCTATCACCGCCAAGCAAGGGTAAAGACCTTAGCGACTTTAGGGTTACACAATAGCGACCTATCCTAAGTTCCTAAGGTGACCTAAGTCCAATCACATCTAAATACACAAAGAATTACTTAAAATAAAAGAACCCCGTAATCCCCAAAGAAGGCTCATTGGGCTAGGCTTTTTTTTTTTTTTTTTATGGCCTACATCACTAAAAAATAATTAGTACAACTATAATACAAAAAAGAAAATAATAATACAAAAGCCCATCGATAATTTTTTTAGTTTTGACATGGCTAGCCCACCAGACTTCCCTAGTAAAGTCGCCAATTCTATCAAGCCTTATTTCAATTTCCTTAATTTAATTTATACTAAGCCTAGCCCGCTTAATATAGATTATTCGATATTAAACTAAGGAAATATTTTTCTTAAAATTGGAGTAGCTAACCAATTCAATTGGTAAAAATGAAATTAGGATTTTTGGGTAGGAAAACCCTAATTTGACCATTAGTTTACGAGTATTCTAAAAAATTTGATTTTTAGAAAATTAAACAAAAAAAACTAGGTTTGGGGGGCTAACCTATTAAGACTAAATCACCATGTAAAAATTAAAAAAAAATTGATGAGCTTTTATTTTTATAATTTCCTAAAAATACTAAAATATGTATAAATAAGTAAAAGACAACTAAAGTGAATTTTTTATTATTTTTATATTACGAATTTCAAAGAAAAAAAAAGGTTTTTTTTATACGGTTACCCCTAAGGTACCTACGTACCCGTTAATTGAGATCAAATCGGCCGTAGTTCTCTTTTTATAAAATATTTAGTGGGTGGGTTACTCTTATTTTGAAAACCGAGCTTAGTTTACATTTATTTATCAATTCATTATTTAAAAAAAAAACCTAAGAAATCTAATTTTCTCGAATTAAAGAAAATCCTAACTAACTAAATCTTTTAATAGATTCGATTAAGATTTTTTTATTTTTGAAACCATAAAAAAATATCTTTTTTAAATCCTAACTATAAAATCTACTAAGATACGCTCTAGATACGTATCTTTATACATATCTCTTTTAAATCTTAACCGTAAGTTACGTATCTCAATACGCATCTTTTATAATTCTTAACCACAAGTTATGTTTATTTTTTTACAAAAACACAATTTTATTAAAAAAAATAATTTAACAAATCAAAACAAAAAAAAATCAAGCAAACCATATGAAAATAAAATAAAATAAACCCATACTTAAACAAAAATATAAATTAGTAACAATAATTGAACTAACTAAAATTAAATAATAATTTTTTTACCAAATTAAGTCGTACGTGATCGGCTATTGTGTGTAACGTGCATTGTGCTTGACGGTGAATTACATATCGAAGTGGCTTGACTTATTTGTGATTGTTTTGGTCAATGTTGTGTCCATAAGTGTTCCTTCGTGTATGGTCAACATAGTGAAGGATAGGGACGTGTATGGCAATTAGGTACGAAGTGTGTAGCGATCAGGTGCTTGGATCAAATTGTGAGTTTCAGCTGCTTCAAGACATGTTATGGACGTGAAGTAATTGGCTGCTTCGGATTGAAATTGCTTAAAGAAGGTCGATCAGGAAGCAAGTCAATCGTGTTGTAATTGAATTGGAGTGAGTGGCGTGTTGTGTATTGAATTATTGGTGGATGCTGTCATGAATTGGTGTGTACAGGGGCTTGGGATGTGCGGCTCAGTCAGGAACGTGTCAGTGTAAATGTCACGTGTTTCTTCGGCTGATTAGCGTTGTGAGGATTTATGTGGAGTAGAAAGTGATTGGTTAATGCGATTGGTCAGGCGGTCAGTGTACGGCATGCAATAGGCTTCATGTGAGTAAAGGACAAGAGTAGTCAGGCGTAAGTGCTCTATTGTGGAATTGTGCTGTTCAATCAAGCATTAGTGGACTTGCGTGTGTTTGTGGAAGGGGATTAGGCAAAGGATGGTTGCAAATGCAAGGAACGGTGCTACTGTATGAATGTTGTGTGGAATTATGTTTGAGTGTTGTGTGGATGTGTGATTAAAAATGTCATTAATTCCACCGTCGAAGTTCTATTTATAAACCCATAACTGTATGTCGTATCGTTTTAGTTATAGATTCAATCGAAAGATACGATAATGACTCTTTGAGATTCGACTTAACTTCTAGAAACTTTATCTTATTATGGGCTTTTTATTTTCCAGACCCGATTCAATCCAATTAGATATACCTCAATAATTTATCTAATAAATGCTAAGTTTATTTTGGCTCTATATAAATTAGATAAAAATCTATTTTAAATCGGATTAGGCCAAAATTATTTTAATAAAGCCTATCTCTCAAATGACTTAATGATTTATCAAATTAATCATATATCGTTATTCGATTTAATATTCGTCTCAATACGATACAACTTGATAGGATACGACTTGGCTTGACGCAACTCGAGTCTCTCTTTTTTATTTTCATTTTTTTGTTTTAATTTTCGTTTTTTTTTATTATTTTCTTGATTTTTGTTTTGCTTATTTTTATTTATTTCTCAACCTAGCTCGAAAATAAAAAATGGCAAAAATGAAGTGTCTACATCTACATTAATTACATATTAGATTGAATTGCATTTATGCCATTAATTTTATGATATAAAATAAATTTTAAACATCACTTTCTTAATGAGATTATTATTCGATCTTTATTTCTGTTAAATTGTAAATTTCATGTGTCAAGTGTGAGATTTGGTATTTGATGAAGGAGTAAAGTCTTACCACTTTCCATAACAATATGAAACAAAATAAATGAGCTTTTTCTGGACAAATTTAGATATCATGTGGCATAACAGATTTTATAACTAATTTTTTAAGATATCCAAAAATAAATAGTCATATATATACGATATTATAATGACATTAGTAAGGCTTACTCGCTAATATTTTGGTAAAGTAAAACAAAACAATTACTTTATGATGAAATGATCATATATCGTAATCCTGTAATATGAGAATCACATGAGACATAAACTTGTCTTGTATCATGATACTAAGATATCTATATTACTTACATATTAAAATTGAATTGCATTTATTCCATTAGTTTTATGATATAAAATAAATTTAAACATCTATTTCTTTCGTGAGATTATTATTTAATCATTATTCCCATCTAACTTCGAATTTCATATATCATGTGTGAGATTTGTTATATGATGAAGGAGGAAAGTCTAACGTTCTCCATAACATTATGGAACAAAATAAAGGAGCTTTTTCTTGGAAAATTTAAATATCATGTGGCATAATTTTATAAGCTTAGAAATATTAGAGATAGCAAATTTTCATCCACCTGTATCTTACCCTACAAGTACCTGTTTCTAAATTTTTGGTATCAAAACCCACCATATAACATCTTGGAACTATCTTAAAATCTAAGCTGGTTACTTTTTTTTTTATACCAAAGATTGCTTTTTAGATTTGATTAATACTTTTAAGTGTATATCAATAAACATCCTCATTGATTTTATAATGTTACAATTATATTATCACAATTTTGAGGCAATTTCTTTTCCATCTACAATAAGATTAAAAAGATTATATTTGTAAATAGCTATAAAAGAAAAAAAAAAGTCATAAACTAAGATTTTTCATATAGAACTGAACCGAAACATACTAAACCATAAAATGCATTAAGATTTATGGGATATAAAAGGGAAATATCTTTAAATTTAGAGTCATATCTTATGAGCTTAGGTTCTTTCTTTTCCTTTTAAGTAAAATATTCCTTAGAAAAAAAAATGTAGCATTATTATTTATTAATATTATTTAATAATTGGGTACAAGGCATCTTAGAACTTATGTTCATATATTCTAGAGTATAAATTTTAGGATGAATGCAGGGTATAAATACATTACATACATACCCTTCCCTCACTATGAGAATAGATTTTAAGAAATTGTTACCTAAAATATATAATGTGACTCTCAATATATATTAGGAATCTAATAAGTGAACTAAGGATGAGTAAGTACCCCTATAGCAAGGTTACTCACTCATCTTTAGTGACCATAAGAAGAAAATGAAGAGAAATAAATTTATTATTTCACAAAATTATCGTTATTTTATTTTGATAAGTATAGATACCTCATTTTTGTCTTGTTTAGAATGGTTTTTATAATATAATACAAATAAAAAGGAAAAATGATAAAATACTAAAATATAAAGTGAAAAAATCCCTAAAAATAGGGGAAAAGGAAAGAAATAAGCCTAAAGAATGAAAATTGAAAAAAGAAAAAAAAATAAAAATAATGTGAAAAATGTCTTTTAGAATGAAAAATAATTTTACAAGGTAAAAAACAAATTCTAAAATCAAAAGATGTATCGAAAATTTAATGATTTTTTGAATTTGTGGTAAAATGCAATCATTTCTATAAAAATTAATTTTTCTAGGTACGATCTAACTTAGGTTCTTAAAAGCATAACACAACACCAACTTAAGTAAAATGTGGCTTCAGACAATCTTTTATTTAAACTCAAATTGACTGTTTAATGCAAAATCAACTTTACTATAGACCAAACCACGAATGAACCAATACTCATAATTTCATCAAATTAGTTCAATTTAAAAATTTTATTTATATATATATGCACTAGATTCATTAATTTCCAGTTAGGTGAAATTATTTTTTTCAAAAACCATTAGGCCTGACTCAAATTGATCATTTAATTCAGAGATCAATTTTAGTACAAATCAAACAAGAAATGAATCAAGACATAAAATTTAGTTAAATTAGTTTAATTTTGGAAATTCATTTTTATATTACAACCTAAACTCATTAATTGTCTAGGAGGTAAAATTAATTTTTTAAAACCTCTTGGGCTTGGGCCATTTTTTTGTGTCAAAGAGAAAGAGTGTTATATATATATACACACACATATATACATATATAGTATGGCAAGCTAAAATTGTAAAAATGCCACTATCTAAGCAGCTTACAATTTGAGTGTGTAATAAAGGGACCTAGGTTTGAATCCTTGTGAAAGCAAGGACTTTATTTTTTAAACCTCACACATTATGTGCATTGTTTCCCATCAAAGAAATGTAAAGCAAGGACTATTTTTTAAACCTTCAATGGAAAGTCTTGAGCAATCTTTTCCTTTCTTCTTAATTTGAATCTTTTTTTTTTTCAATTTAGTTTTTTATCGAAATAAGCACTAATTGACCATTAAAAATCATTAAAATAAAATAGATTACATTAGAAATCATTACATTAAGTGTAACACATTAGGCTAAAAAGTAATCAATAATTAAGTCAATAAACACCAATTACTCTTTTTCAATCACTTAGCATAAAAATTCCTAATTAGTGTTGATAGTGAAAATTGTATGTTCACTGTGAAAATTTTTAAATATTATAAAGATAAAAATTGGACAAAAAAATTACCAAAGTACCTACGACATAAGCAAATCTAAGTGTATCGCATCTATGCGATACTAATATAATATTAACATTGCATCTTGAAGATAATGCACTTAAGGCTATAATAGTGTCATATACTAGTATCACATGTTGAAGATGTGATTTTAGTATGATCTCACTTATTTTTTTTAATATAATATCTTATCAAGATATTTTCTCAAATCTTTATTGGTATATTGTCAATCAAGAAATTTGCATGAAACTCATTTTATAACTAAAAGGAGCTCATATTGGATTTTTTATACTTATTTATTTAACAAATCAATTTTAACTTTATATTTTTTAGACTTACTACTTAATTTGCCATTCTTATTAGTTATTAAACACTATATGTGATATGAAGAAAAAACATATACATATTATTAGTAGTAATGAGTAATAAGTGTTCATTTTAAAATTGTTTTTGAGTCTAATCATATGCAAAATCAAACATCTTATATCTATTTACATTTTCTCTTGTATTTTTTTCTACTTTCTTCAGCTTATGATGCGTTTACCAATTCTTGAACATCCATTGAAGTTTGCCGAGGCTTGATATGTAATATATTAATGAATTGAATTAGTAATCAAAATATTATACAAATTAGATTTCTTTTATTATAAGGAAAAATTTTATTGATTAAGAATTACCTATGTAACTACTTAGGATATATCAATCTAATGGGGGTAGGTAGATGATGATGATATAGGCATATTTGGTGCTAGCAGCACAAATGATGGTGCATTGTCTACAATATGATCCACTGGGGCTTGTATCAGTAGATCTACTATTGGAGGATTAACTGTAGAAGCATCAGTAGTAAGTAGATCTGCTGTAGGAGGATCAACTATAGAATGATCAGCAGTAGGCATAGCAGGAGCGTCAATAACAGGTGCATCAGCAACATCAACAACTAGAGCCTCTATATCCACATCTATTGGAGGACTAAGAGATCTATCATGTAACTATGGCTGCTGATCTTAAGCTTGACCTCGACCTTGTCCTTGTCTTCTCTCTCTAGTTGGCTAGCCATTAAGTTGCTATTATTGCTAAATTGGATCACTCAACATGATACCTGCATATCCCTCTATGTATGTATGCCTACAGCAACTAAAGCATGAATGTCCTCTCTATTTGTGCTCTCCTCTATTCATGTGAAGGTGTTATACTATATTTTATAATGTAATTGAGTTAGGTTTCGTTAATATAATATGCAATTTTACATATATTTAATGTTTTGAAATAAAAAAACTTTCCAATGCAACCGAAAGTACTTCAAGTTAATCGATCTATCTCTATATCACTCCATAGTACTAGTCGAAGTAGTCAATAGAGACAATACCAAGTAGGGTATCATCATGAATGATCTAAACTAGTCTTTACCTCATATCCTGCTATTAGGTGATGTATCATGTGTTCTTTCTAACCTTAGTCTTCTTTTAGCTTTCCTAACAAATCCATCTTGTGTATGTTGTTTAGATATGTATTGCAATTTTCTAGGATCAACTATACTCTCCCAAACTACCTTATCACTCTTTTTGGTTAGTACATCTACACAATGTGGAAGCAAATCATGGGGACACAAGCTAGCCATATGTCTTTCCCCTCTCAACAAATGTCAAGTAGTGTATCTAATATCTCCAAGGCATAAGGCGTTCAATAAATCTATAAAAAATAAATTTTTGCCAGTATATAAGTTGTAGAAAAAACACTTAGAATAATATAAGTAATAATTGTTTCGTACTATCCAGGAGTTTAACGATCTACAGCCTCACGATACTAAGATAAAACATGAGTAGGAGTCTTTCTAATATCAAATGTATCATCCTACTAGTATGCAAGTAGGTTCAGGCAAACTATACGTATATGTCTCTTCTATGGCACCAAATGAGGGAATCTACTCGATGACCACACCTAAATCAGTATTGCTATGCCACCCATCTCTATTGCCCCATCCTTTGTTACTTAGGATAAATATCAATATAACCATGCGAGGCAAGCCAATCCCCAATTATAGTTACGTGTAGCTTGTAAATCTTCTAATAGTGGTAAGAACATCAAGTGCAAGTAGCTAAATGATATATCTACAAACAAGAGACCTCTAATCAGATGTAATATGTAGATCCTCGCATGACACTAGATCACTATGTCGGTTACATCTATTAGTGTACGCCTCAACAAAGGACTCCTGAGCTAAGACATCCTCATTCTTTATCCAACAATTTGATATACGTTCGGCTTTGCTCCTAATAGGCGCTCATACAATCCAAGCCAGTCATATATCGTAGTATCCTTCATTGGTTACTTATCAATAGGCAAACCCAACTGTATTGCAATATCTTGAAGTGTCAATCTAACCTCACCATACATCAAATGGAATGTATGTGTCTTTGGTCTCCATCTCTTTACTAAAATAGTAATCAACTTCTAATCTAACTATATGAATGTTAAGTGTGCAATTCCATGGAATCCAGCTTGCTTTAAGTAAGTGTCTATCCTCTTATCATACGTATCTCACATCTCTTGAGGATTCATTAGTGATGCTTCTTTTCGACGGCATTTAATTAGGTTATATTCCTGCAAAATTTAATTACGTTACATTTTACCAAATTATATAATTTGTTTGAATAGACCATAGTTTTATGCTTTATACATCCTCTCTCCATACAGCCTCGGATCTGTGAGTGTATTGTCATATCAGTACTGATCTATCTCTCGGTCTCAAATCCATCTACATAAAAAAAAAAGGTAAATATATGTAAGATTGTTCATAAGTTAGGTCAAACGTATCAAATTAATTATAAAGTATAACATAGTATTCATATATAATAATGAGAGAAATATGTTATAAGTTTTATAAACCTTATTTTGGGCATGTTCTTATATTATGCCCTTGCTTTCTACATCTTCTACAACAAATTTTTGTTAGTTCTCTTTTAGGTCCATCTCATCATGATATCTAGTTGTTCTCGATCTTCCTTCTTTTCTAGTTTTTTCATATAATGGGTGTATTTTTGGCACTTTTTATGGATCTATCCATATGTATTAAACCAAAAATTCACTAATTGATTTTGATAAGAAAAAAAAAAAGGTGAATAATTAAACTAATTATTATTTGTTTACCTTAAGTTAATTGAATAAAAACAATTTATTTGCCCAATGATTAAATACACCAATTAACTTAATAAGATATTTAGTTTTTGAATGATGATCGAATGATCTTGAAGTTAGATTACAACGTATAGTTGTACTCTTTGTGTTAAAGATGATTTTAGGAGGATTTTAGCCTACCAACATGACAACAAGAGGAAGAATCAACAAGATGGTACAAAGCCCTGGTAGCGAGAAGAAAAGTGTTTTGACCCCAATGTGTCGGCATAACAATAGTCTTACCGGTGGTACTTTTGCTTACCGTCATGACGGTAAAGTCATAACAGTAAAAAGATGGTACCGTCATGCAGGTAAACTTGTTTAAAGTAGTCGTTGGAGTATTTAATACACAATAATGGGAAGAATTGAATGAGTTGTTATAAATACTCAACAACCCGATCAAAGAGGATTAAGAACTAATATTCCACTACAATCAAAAGACATTATCTTACATTCTTTAGTCTTATTACTTACTATTTGTTTCTTGTACTCTTTATTTGCAATCAAACAAGTGAGACTTAATGTGTAATGCTTGAAAGTTCTTGAATTTGCAATTTTGAGAGAGAAAAGTATTACACTTGAGATTATTGTGTGTGATTGTGATTGTGTAAACTTGTGTAGCTCTTTGAGCATTGTATTCAAAGATTAATAAAGTGATATGAAGTCCTCAATTAGATGCATTTGTGGGTCCGTAGAGACTAGAGAGCGGTCCAAACTCCACGATATATCTAAGCTTGATCTTCTTTATCCCCATCTTTTTTAATTTCCTCATTTATTATTAGTTTATCATTGTCTTGATCATTCTTGTCCTAAGAACTCAATTAACACCCTTCCACCCCCCTTTTAAGTTTAGCTTAGTGTTCTTCGATTGGTATCAAAGCTAGTCTCTAATCAATTACTTAATTACATATTAGAGTAAAGATCATGGCATCTAATGCATTAAGTTTTATAGAAGGATAAACAATTAATAGGCCTTCTCTTCTAATTGATAGCAACTATCTATGATGGAAATGTAGGATGTCGATATTTTTGAAAGTACAAAATAGATTATTGCGACATGTAGTTAACCAAAGACCATTTAAGATAGAAGGAAAAGAAGAAAGAGATTACTCGGATGATGATTGGAAATTACTTGATCTAAATAAGGTTACTATGAACATCTTGTATTGTACCATAAATGAAAATGACTTCAATAAGATATGTATATGTAAAAGTACTAAAGGGATATAGGATGAATTACAAAGTATATATAAAGGAATTAGTAGAGTAAGGGATACAAAAATAAGCTTATCGTGTGAACAATTTGAAAATTTTAGAATGGATTCAAATGAAACAAGTGATGAGATGCATAATAGATTTATGAATATCATCAATCCCTTGAATGTTCTTAGAAAAACATTTACTAATCTTGAGATAAATTCTAAAATTCATAGGTCTTTGCCAAGAGATTGGAAAGCCAAGAGAATCGTTATCGATGAAGCTTATGATCTCAACGAAATATCAAAAGAATAACTTCTTGGAACATTTAAGACAGATGAGATGGTGAAGAGACAAGGAAAGGATTTTAGAAAGAAGACAATTATTCTAAAAGTCATGGAGGAGAACACAAGTGAAAAAAAATGTGAAGATGATGATGAAGTAGTAATGTTGGTAAAGAAGTTTAGAAAGTTCATGAAATTCAACAAAAAGATTAAGAAGGATAAGGATGGATATAGATCACCTTCTAAGTTTAAGAAGGAAAAGAAAGAAGTCATCAAATGCCATAATTGTTAAAAGCTAGGATATATTCAACAATATTGTCCCTTACTTAAGAAGGTTGATAAAATAGTCAAGAAATAAAGCTATGATTGCTACTTTAAGTGATGAGGATTATAGTGACTCTGATAATGAAACTTGTTTCATGGCTCTCAATGACGAGGTATGCTCCTCCTCGCACAACTCTTCCTTTAATGAACTTAGAAGTATGTATGATAAATTATTAAAAGAATTCATAAAAGTGAAATATAAGAATAAAATCTTGAAGTAAATCATGAGTGAAGTAGGTAATGAATTTGATATTATCAAGAATGAATATAAAAAAGTAATTGATGCAAAAGAAACGTTAGAAGAAGATAATGAAAATTTAAAAATCGAGGTTAGGAAATTGACAAAGGAAAATAAAGAGCTAAGTTTTATAAATAATGAATTGATAGATAAAAATAGCAAATTGAAAGAAGCTAATGAAAATTTTGAAACAAAAGCGAAAGGACTTAAACTTGTGGCAAAAGATTATGAATGTATGATTGACAAGCTAGGTTGACTTGAGATTAAGGATTCAATTCTAAAATCTAGCTTACATGATTTAAGAAAAACAATAGCAAAATTTGTAGATAGAGAGAAAAACTTAGACAAAATCCTTAGCTCACAAAAGCAAGGACTAGATAAAACTAGAATAGTTTATATTAAAAAAAATGTGTATAAGGCGTATAAAAGTTATTTTGTTAAGGTCTCAAATAAAACTTGTAATTATTATGGAAGACATGATCTTATTGTACGTACTTGTGCAAATACGTTGCAATCTCTCTTTAAATAACAAAGGTAAAATGGTTAAGGTCCCTAAAGGACAAGCTTATATTACAACAACCCCTAATGATTAAACTAAAATGAGTACCAAAGAAACAAGCATTTATTTTGTAGGGTCCCTCAAGGCAAAACAACAAATGGATCTTGGATAACAGTTGCTCAAGACACATGATGGGAGACACATGATGGGAGACTCATGCGAGTTCATATCTACAAACTTGGAGGATGGAGGAAGTGTGACCTTTGGAGATAACCGGAAGGCCCGTATTATTAGAGAAGGTAACATTTGCATTAACAATAATCCTACTATCGAGCATGTGTTACTTGTTGATAACTTGAAGCATAATTTATTTAGCATTAGCCAATTGTATGATATAGGATACAAATTAATCTTTCATACATTAAAGTGTTTTATCAAAAGCATTTAATAATGACCAAATTCATTTTGAGGGCTATAGACAAGGAAGCATTTACAAAATTGACTTCAATATATTTTCATGTTCACTAAAACTTATTTATTTGCTCAAGACAATGATAATTGGTTATGGTATAGTAAATTAAGATATGCTAGTATAGATATCTTATCAAAACTACCCAAAAGGAATCTTATTAAAGGATTACCTAAGATTATTTTTGATAAAGATAGAACATATCAAGCATGTCAATATGACAAACAAACAAAGTCATCAGTCAAATCAAAAGATGTCATCTCAACTTCTCGACTACTCTAACTATTACACATTTCTATTTAGTCAAACTCAAACCTTAAGTTTGGGAGGGAAAAGATATACCTTAATCATAATTGATGATTTCACTAGACACACTTGGACCTTCTTTCTTGTAAATAGGGATGAAACGTATCATGTATTCTTAAATTATAATAATAAGGTCTAAAATGAAAAGGTTTTTCTATTATCTTTATAAGAAGTGATAATGGGAGAGAATTTGAAAATCATGATATGGAAGATTTTGCAATAAAAATAAAATAAAACATACTTTTTTGACACTTAGAACTCCACAAAAAATAGAGTCACCGAAAGGAAAAATAGAACTCTTATAGAAATGGCTAGGACTATGTTTTGTAACATTAATCTACTTAAGTAGTTTTAGGCTGAAGCCGTCAATACTGCTTATTATATATTAAATCGAGTTTTCATAAGGTTTATTCTTAAGAAAACCCCCTATGAGCTTTGAAGAGGCAAAAGACATAACATATCATATCATATTTTCATTCTTTTGGTACAAAGTGTTACATTCTTAATAATGGAAAGGAAAAACTTGGAAATTTTGATTCAAAATTAGATAAAGACATCTTTCTTGGTTATTCTCTTGTTAGTAAGGCGTATAAAGTATATAAAAAAAGAAATTGTCAATTTATATTGCATTTGACAATATATATGCATGTAGAGAGTCTAATGATGAAATAGAGAACATTGGTGCTCAATTGGACAGTCTTAGTCTTAACAAGGATCAATCTATTTCAAATGAGAAAGAATCCTTTGGACAAGAGGGAATTATTAACAATTCTATTATAGACTTACTTAGAAAATGGAAATTTGTAAAACATCACCTTAAGGATCTAATAATAGTAGAACCAACTAATAGGGTATAAATTAGAGCCTCTCTTAAGAACCTAAGTAATATAGTGTTCCTATCTCAACTTAAACAAAAAAAAAAAAAAAAACATAGATGAAGCTTTAAAGGACGTATTTTGGATTTAAGCTATGCAAGAAGAGCTAAATTAATTTACTAGAAATGAGATATGGGACTTAGTACCAAAACCAAACGATAAATCGGTAATTGGAACCAAATGAGTATTTTGAAACAAGTTAGGTAAAATCAAAATAGTAATAAGAAATAAGACACACCTAGTTGCTAAAGGTTACAACTAAGAAGAGGGAATTGATTTTGGTGAGACTTTTGCTCCGGTTGCTAAATTATGAGCCATTATGATGCTTTTAGCTTTTGCCACATATAAAGACTTTAAACTATATCAAATGGATGTTAAAAGTGCCTTCCTAAATGGTTATATTAAGAAGGAAGTATATGTAAAGCAACCATCAGGGTTTGAGGATTATGAATTCCCAAAACATGTATATAAGCTCAGTAATGCCCTGGTATGAAAGATTGTGTAGCTTCTTAATAAAGAATGGCTTTACTAGAAGAAAACTTAGCACAACATTTTTCATTAAGCAACACAATGCTCATATGTTAATTGTCTAAATATATGTAGATGACATTGTGTTTGGTGCTACTCACATGGATCTAGTTAATGAGTTCATTTAATGTATGAAAAATGAGTATGATAGGAGAACTCGACTATTTCATAGGTTTTCAAGTTAAACAAACTGAAGATGAAACCTTTATCAAGCAAGCCAAATACACTGGGAGCTTTTAAAAAGGTTCAAAATGAAAAATGGTAAGACTAGACCTACTCCAATGAGCACCACTCTAAAACTCGATAAAGACGAAAGTGGAAAGAGCATTTGTAACAAGATGTATAGGGGCATGACAAGAAGTCTTCTATATTTAACTTCATTTAGGCCTGACATTATGTTCGCTATGTGTTTATGTGCACGATTTCAATCTTACCCTAAAGACTTACACTTGAATGCAGTCAAATGCATCTTCAAGTATCTTACGGATACCATTGAAATTAGCTTGTGGTATCCTAAGTTTACCTCATTTGATCTTATTGGATACTCCAATGCTAACTTCACTGGTTGCAAAGTTGATCAAAAAAGCACAAGCAACATATACTACTTTCTTAATAACTCTCTAGTGTTATGGCATTCAAAGAAACAAAACTCAATAGCACTCTCAACCACCGAGGTCGAATATGTGGCAGCCGATAGTTGTTGTACTGAAGCTCTATGGATGAAACAAATATTGCATGACTATGGTCTAAAATTCACCAATATTCCAATAAAATGCGACAATACAAGTGCTATAAACCTAACAAAGAATTCAATTCAACACTCAAGGACTAAACATATAAAAATTAAGCATCACTTTATTCGTGATCATGTACCAAACAATTATGTATGCTTAGAATTTGTTGATATTAGCAATCAAATAGCTCATATCTTCACAAAACCTTTAAGTGAGGAAAGATTTTGCACATTAAGGAGAGAATTAGGAATGATCATGTAAGATGAGTGCTAAGTACATAAGAACCAAGATAGTGTTTTTAAGCTAAAATGACATACTAAGTGGATTGATTAGCAAAAATCATACTATGAGATCTAAAAAACTTGATCATATAGATTTCATACATTAAATATGACTTTTGTCATGTTTTGGGAACACTTGAAGTTATTCATGCCTATCTAAGTTTAAATATGGACAAATTTGTCATGCGTTGGTTTTCGTGCCCAAAATTGAGCTTCACACATTTATTTTCATCCATAAATCATGTTTAAATTGTCAATCTAACTTGATTTGAATTTTGTGAAAACTTTGACCTCTATAGACCCTATTAGGAACTAAGTGCTCTTTGAAGCATCTCGTGCCTATTGATACCCATTTGACTATTGCTTGTTTTGATCATAAATCTTGTATGCTTCTTGATATCTTTCAAACATATTTGAAGTATGAACTTATTTTGAGTTTGAAAAAGGATCTCTACTTGCTCTTTAGCTACTTGCATCATTAACTTTGATTTTAAGGAACTCAAGCAGTGATTACAATTTAAAGCACCTTAAAGTTATATTGTATTCCAACCATGCTTAAACATGTATTCAAAACTTGCTTCAAGTGATAGTATGTAAAAACTCAATTCTTATGCACATAACTTGCTCATATATGCACATTTTCACTTAGTCATGAACTTCATAGGTTTTAGGATTTGATTTGGCTAGATCTTAGAAATCTCGCTTAAATTTAGTTTTTCCAAACCATAACAGACTTAAATAAACTTGTTTAAAGTCTTAGAACACTCATTAAATCAATTAAAATAAACTTGAGTTAGCAACTTGAAAAATGAAGAGGACTTAACCAAAATTCTATAGAATTGTAGAATATCGACATCACGGTACCTATCAATATCGGCATGCCAGTATTCTCCTTTTAATAAGAAATTAGATTTGGTTCTATTCTATGAACCGGCATGATGGTATCCCTCACTACCGACATCACGGTATATCTTTCGAAATAAGAATTTGAAATCGGTTCTGTTCCATGAACCAACATGACGATACCCTTCACTACCGTCATGCTGGTATACTGTTTTCAATTGAGACTTGGCATCAACTCTGTTCCTATTACCGGCATGCCATCATTCCCTATCGCCGTCATACCGATACATAGAATTTGAAGTGTCTTTTAAACATGTCTCGTGACATTCTCTCTCCTCATTCCTTTTCCAAAACCCTTCTTTCCCTTCCTCACAAACCTTAACCTCTCTCTCTCTCTAATCCACCCTCTTCCAATCATTAAAATCCTTTTTTTTTTTCCCAAATCATCTCCCCACTCCCTCACATCACCTTATCTCCTCTCACCTTCTTCCTCTTCCTCACGTAACTTTATCTCTCTATAAACACTCATAAACCATCACACCACCATCACCATTCTCACTCCTTTACCATCAACCCAGCTTTCATCACTCACACTCTCCACTTCCTTACCCATCCTCTCCTCTTCTATCTCCTTCATCTTCATCTCTTTCTAACCACCATAGCATTGCGAACCACTCATGGTCTAGCACCCCCAGCATATGACCATCGCCTCTTTTCGTCATGACAACATGCTCAATGATTTATAAAGTTCGTAAACTTTGAAGTCAACATTGGCATATTCTATCCTTAGAAAGTACTCGACGAATTTCGCATTCTAATCATTCCTAAGGTCATCTCCAACCATGTCCTCATCATCCTTCGACTTCTAAATGAGGTACATAATGATGCTCTCAAGTATTTCTATTGCAATATGTCTGACTCTTTAGACGATCGAGGTAGGCCTAATTTAAAATTGAATCATAATGATAAATTACGTTGTACTATTGTGTATACTTATGTTTATGGCACCTTAATTACCATCATTCCTCAAGACATTTGTGGTCTTATCGAGGCTTCGGTTAGGGGAACTAAAGTCAATGTCAATTTCTATGGTACCAAGTTTTATGAATGGGTCTTTCAATGTAACGGCATTAGAGGAAACTAGGGGAAGGCAAAGAATTTAGCTACTATTAGGCTTAACCTTAGGATCGAGATTCTACATCACGTTGTGATCTATAACTATTGTCCTCGTTGAGGCCAAGAGTCAAATGTTATATATTGAGACTTATGGATCCTCTATTATCTCCTCATGAATGAACAAATTGATTTTTTTAGCATTATGGTTTAGTGTTTTAAGTATGCCACTAATAACCCCTCTCAAGTTTTCTTAAGATTTGAGTGGATGGTTACCCAATTACTGATCTGTAAGGGTGTTAAATTCCTTACACTTCCATAAGTAGCTCGCGTCAAGTATCTTGAACTAGTTAACATTTGTGGAGCTTTGTGTTGCATTTATAAAATGCGATATAGTTGGTTTTTTGTTATTTTTTTCAGCCAATTCATATTTCTGTAATTTTTTTTTTAATCATTGGTAGATACATGCTTTACCTAGTGTTGACAAGATATTTATTGTTATAGTCTTATAAAACCATATCAATTTGCTCTTACAATTTATATAGAGTTTTACTTGACATAAGGTATTATAATCTCCCTCCTTAAAACAAGTGAGATCTTCATCTTAAGATCTTACGATTTAGTGCAATTCTTCCCCCTTTTATTGTATATGATTCGATTTATTCTTATCACCTTCAACCTATAAGCCACCATAAAAGCACATCAGAAGTCATACTTTGACAACACTTCCTGCCCTCATTAGATCTCTTTTTTGAACCAATTGAAGCAATTCCTAAATCATTTACCTACTGGTATGGGGTTGACTTTGATTCCATCAATAATGACGTAGGCAAAAAATAATTAATAATCAAACTAATAAATACTAACGGATATTTTTTAACCACTTCATTTAAAAGTTTTTAATTAGCATTGACTAGATATTTATTATTATGGTCTTATAAACTAATACTAATTTTCTCTTATAATCCATAACATGGGGTATTGCATTAAGAGGAAAACTGAATCAAGAATAGAGATTAGGGTTATTGAATTCTTGAAGTTTATCATAGAGCCAAGTTTTAGAAAATAATAAGAATCACAAACAACATTCAAAATCGTGTAAATTAGATCTCTCTATCCCCTAAAACCCGAAATCATCATTGTCTCTCTCTAGATGTACCTTCATTCTATGCAAATCCGAAGCTCAATCTTGGTCCATATTAATTATGATGCTTGAGTGCTTAAGGAAAATTAAAATTTTTGTTTTAAATTGCTTAGAAACATTCAATAAAACTCTGGTTATTTTTAATTTTATTCATAGAAAAAACAAAAATTCTTGTATATGCTTTTATTATCTATAAGCAACTTCATTCAAACATTATCATCCTAGAAAATTTCAAGATTCAAACTAGAAAACTTTTATATCAATTCACTAAGTGTAGCTGAGGTTATATGTCCTAATAGTGCAGTTTGATTTAAAGTGATTAAAAAATCGGACCTTTTTACGATTTGGTTAAACTTAATTTGGTTCTAAGGGAAAACAAACCAACCGATTCTTGTCCTTCTCTACCTGAAACATCAGTAAAGGATTAGAAGGGAAAAAAAAAAAAGAAAGGAAAGAAAGCAATTTTTAGTTGTTTCATCGGTTGGTTGTATAATTCATAAAAATAATAAATTTCTTATGCTATCTTATTTCGAAAATCAGTATTGATACTACTAAATAATAATAACTTAAGCATTTTATGATCAAACATAAGAAAATGCAACTCTAACTTTTGAAAATATACGAAGGTAAAAATCTCATGTCATCGTAAAAAAGGACTATAATAACCACAGTTTCAAAGATCTTAATAACAAATTGTAGTGCATGTAAACTTTTGAAAGATATAGGATTAAAGCATACTTTAACCCTTTGTTTGAAATAAGGGCAAAGAGAATGACTGATTTATTAAGGGATTTAATGATATTTCCCCATTTGGAAAAGGAAAAAATTGGGAGGGAAAGAAAAATACAAGACAATTAAATACCTTCGGTTCATACTATTCTTTCTTCTTTAAATTCGAGTAATTGAGAGTAAAAAGTGTTAAAATTCTAACAACAATTATTCTTTTTAATTTCTTATTAACTTTTTCTAAGTATAGTATAATAATTGAATAGTTAAAATTATTTTAAAAGTATCCTGTTCAAAATCTTTATTTTCCCTATATCAATATCGAAATAATAAGAAAAAGGACTAATTCTTTCTTTCTATTTTTTTCGTTTCTAATTCATTTTTCCTATTTTCTTTTTATAATAATTTTTTCCTCCCTCCTAAATATAGTGCGGAGATTTAAATGATTTCCAATTAATATATATATATATATATACATGATTTACACAAACATAAGGGCGTTCAAATTCAAATTCGAATACTATTCTCATATTCGAGGATTATCATGGAGCACTTGAGGTCGTGAATCTTTTTCACCTCTTTTGAAGAGCCTAACCGAAACTAATTAGCAATAAATACAATTAAATGATCAAATTGACGTGTTGCCTTACGAACCACTACCTTGCTTGTAATTCATCTGCTCTGTACTATGTGTAGTACGATATGAATCGTCAAATACTAGTGGCATCCGATGGCTCAAATAAACCTTTTCCCATGCGTCATCGATGAATAAATAACAATAGCAGAGAAAACAAAGAAAATATTACTATTTTCTATTTTGCTTAGCACCACGGAACGATATAATATTGAGTTAAACTGAACTCAATTTGGAAATCTCTCGTGCACAAATATTAAGCTGAATTGGAGTATCATGTGAGTAGTTTTAACGCTTTTACACATAGAGATTGACTCCACCAATTCAATTTGATTTGATTATGCATGAACTAGTTTGGGTCACCTTTTTAGCCCTCTAATTTGAAACAAATTAAGGTGACCCAATTGACTTGGTTTAATGCCATTCTTATAGGACTCGATCGGTCTAACGTATTCTTATAAGATCCAAGGGAGTTTTCTAAGTCAAAATGTGCAAATTATTTTTTTTTCCCCAAAGAATTCGCCAATTTGTGGAAAAAATAAAACTAAATTCAAGGAAAACAAAAAGATCAAATGTAAAAAGTTTTAAAATTTCAAATATTGAGAAAGTGAATAAATTTACTAATTTTATAAATAAATTATGGACTACATTCTAATAATTTTATTAACCTTAGTTCAACCTAATTCAATCTTCTTAACCCTTGGACCCTTTTTATTTTCAGATTGATATCTGATCCCAAAAACATTACTTATAACTAGGGTGTAAGTATCATGGTTCGTGTTTTAGAAGAAAAGTGGGCGTATTCAACTTGAGACTTAATATAAAGTGAGTGGCGTCAATAGGCAATTTGTTTGTGGAGTGAGATAATCTCTCGAGACGAGATTGAGCTCTCATGAGCAAACTAGTCAAAAAGCAATGTCACTCTCTTAATAATGACCATAATTGGCCAAAACTAGTAGAGAAGTTGAGCTTTCCAATTATATGAAGAATAGTAACAATATCAGTTGGCACTCCTAAAAATAGGAGAGTTTGGAATAGTTTTAGGAAGACAACAACAGAAAAGGCTAGCTTGCCACCCATAATATAAATAAATATGATGAGGCAGAGGATGGTTGAGCACTGCACAGACACATAAAAGGGAGGTTAATCTCTCATACCATGACATAAGCACCTAAACCTATGAAATGATTTGATAGATTCAAGGGCAAGATTTGAATTCGCAATTGCTATGTTTCAATTCCAAATTTTTGGAACATAAAAGTACCATTGATAAACATATCCTAAGAATGATTCCAATTTTAAATTTTTTAAAATGTATGTGAATAGAATAAGGGATAGATGTCTCTTGTCTCAAAAATGCTATTCCAATTGTATCCTTATTAATCACAACTAAACATTGAAGCACATAATATGAATTGTAATATTTATTTATTGTTTCTATCATATAACTGTTTGATTGTAATTGATTGAATTAATATGGGAATATTATTTTGAAGACATTAGATACCATCCTAACATAAGGTATGGAAAATGGGTCATTACTTTATTCATGCTATACACATTGATTGAAATACCTAGTAAATATTGTTGAGTAATCATTTTTAGTATCTTAATAGTAGTAGTAGGATTACTTTAGTAATAATCATTGGGAATTTTTAAATGTGCAGTGATATTTAGGACTAAAACAGCTGTTTTTAATTTAATCTTCATCTTTCTTGTGTCTATTTGTTTTTTCTCTTTCCCTCAAGTTGTTATAGTAAATACCAAAACAGAAGTAAGTTATAAGCTTTTTTTAAGTTTTAATATTGAGATGGTCTTCTCCTTAGAGCAATAAACAGATTTTCAACATGGCATTTCCATAATTGAAACATGTCTTATAACTGGTCATCTCAAATATCCTCTTGGTTGCTCAATCTTAATTGATATACATATACACACATGACTTGGCCTAGAACCGCAGGGTCATGAGCTTAGGGGCTATTGAACCAAAACTGGCTCGATTTATGAAGGTTCACTGGTTCATGAGTCGGTTTTTTTTTTTCCATATATTTTTTCTTTTTTTTTTCCCTTGGTCCATGAACCATTTCTTTTTTTTCCCCGCCTCTCCTAGGGGTATTATTTTTTTCCAATGGATCCATATATAACAAATTTGTGTATTAACCCATCTAAATTTAAAATATAGAAAAAAAACTTCTATTTGATAATTAACATTTGTAGAATATTATGTCATATACTGGTATTGTATCACACATTGATAAATTGTGTTGTACAAGAGATATAATAAGGATGTACCTATTATATTTCGAACGACATGCAAAATTAATTTTTTTTAATTGCACTATGTTAGCAGTTGCTTACGTATCCATTATATGGAATTAGACCATCAAAATTTTAGTATACTTTTTATTTAAAAAAAAACTTTAGTATATTGGTCAGTTTTTATATTTGAGAAAACCTGTCGTGTTTACATAATTAGCCATTTCAATTTTTTTTTAAAAGCCCTACAGTACAAACTAGTTTTTATTTTAGCATTTTTAATTTCCAAAATACAACCAATATCGCTAACTCCTAAATTTGAAAAAAATGCCAATTATGGTTTTTTTATATAAAAAAAATTAATCTACCCTAAGTGTCAAACACATAAAATAGAAAGAAGAAAAATTCAAGTACTAATCACTATCACTTTATAGCCCACTTTAATATAGAGTGAACCTACAACTTCCTTCGAATGAGTTGAAGTCGCTGAAGTATTTGTCTTCCTTAGTGGAAGCCTAATTAGCTACTATTCTCTATTGGCTGCTTTCCATCAATCTTCGTTGCAAGCTATAGCTTCCACGTTGACGAGACTCAATGAGGCATGACAATCATTGAGGATAAGTCTAGCGGTACTAAATGCCTACTTTACTACCACCGTTAAGGCTAGGGCGGTAAGAACACGTTAAGCTATGTGAGATAAGATCAAATATGTTTTTCTACGCAATTTCCACCGCTTAAGAATGTTGAAGTTGCGAATATCGATATTGTCGGTAAACTCAAATTCGGTATTCAGATAGTGTTGTAGCTCTAACTATTGTCATCTAAACTTATGATGCTTTAACTTTTGTGCTAGTAGCTTCTCCTCAACAAAAGAGTAATCGCTTATTGTTAGGAGAGGAAATGAAGTGACCGTAGCTTGCCCACCATATGTGTAGGAAAAATGGTAGAATAACGCATTCATTTCGTTCGTCACTCAATGAAGCTCATTTGTTGCACTTATAACATATATGTCTTGTGTATCAAAAAGGTTCTCAATAATCTGATAGTACATATTTAAATAGTCTTAAAGAACTTCTACTTTACATCAAAGGTCTAAAATGGTGGCAATGAGGTAGATGGAGGGAATTTCCCTATAATAATGTAGCTATTTCTCTGCCATCTCAACGACACACATTTGTAATATTAGGTCCCAACGCATATTGAGCAAAGTCGCAACAATGTTGATAGCCTCTATCATGAAATAATGCACGCTAGGCCTGTATACTGGAGAAAAAGTATTAGTAGCATCATAAAAAACTTTTAAGTACTTGCAGTAGCTTATCATAAATATCTTAATCTCTTGTATGAATTTCAGCTTCTTGAACATGATGCATGCAAAACTTACATAGCAATTCTTTATATGTAATTGTACTTTGCAACATATCATATGTTGAATTTCAATTGTGTTTTACATCTTTTTAAAACTTTTTATACCTTTTACTATTTTCTATGCAAAAGTCTCTCCACATTTTATGTAGAAAAGGTTTTTCTGTAATAGTTTTAATTACATACCCTATCAGAGTCACTTTATATTCCAAAGCTTTCATACCTTTTTTAACACACAAATTTAAAATATGACATACACATCTTATGTAGAAAACTGTTCCACCCAAATCAGGTTAGCAAAGATTTTGGAGTTCACTTATAGATGCAATGTTTGCATTAGTATTATCAAAACCAATTGAAAAGATTTTACGTAGCAAATGATATTCCTTTAGAATGATAGATATTATCTTATATATTGCTTAAGCTGTGTTCGCTGAAGAGCTTAAGGGCCAACAACCTTTTATTTAGTTATCATTTATTATCTATCTAGTGACAAGTTACTCCCATGTATGAATTTTCTTTCCATCTATTAGTCCATATATCTGCATATATTGATACTTGTATATCTAAAGAGTTGAACATTGCAACCAACTCTCTCTTACCTTTGTCATACAACTGTTGATTAGCTTTGTGCATTATTTTAGTATCGAACAAACGCACATTTGGGTTTAACACCTCTTGTTCGAACTAGAGACAAGACTTGCACTTACCTAAGTTGAAGGAGAGATTCATGTTGGCGATGTGTTGTGCCAATGCTATTTTTTGCTTCTCCACATTATACTTGAATAATGTTGAGAATTGGGAACTACCACCGTATGCAATTTGCTATTGTGACTTATCAATACCGTACTCTCCTAGATGCTTCCTTTGCAAGGGCCTTGTCAGTATGCCATACTTGTCGACCTTTTTCCACGTGTAGTTTGTAGTGCAGTAGTTGCATTGTGCATACGAATTCCTATGTTCATCTGCAATTTTAGTGAAATGAAACATGTTGGATTTCCTTAGTCTTAGCTTGCAACTGCACCGTCCTCACCCTCCTCAAGTTTTTCCCACTAGTATGAAGTTTGATACTCAAAAATAGGAGAAATCATAAGAGGCTCCAACAAATCCTCAAACCGTTTGCTAATGAAGTCGTGGTAGACACCATGATCGTCGACATTGAGGGGTTGCTCCTTTTCCATTGGATTCTTTTTTACTGGAAGAAGATCTACATAAAAAAACAATCCATTCATATTTTTGGTATTTCATGTGGAACTGTAACTGAAAAACAAAAGGGGAAGCAGAGCATAAAGTATTACGCGTGTATAGGTTAAAAATTTTTATATTGTGTATAGTAGAAATTATGGTTTTTTAGAAAAATATTTCTAGTAGAGTTTAGCAGAAAATATTGTTGTAAACGAAAATAAAGTGTATTATTCAGAGTAGATGCACTTCTATAAATAAGTATAACAAACAGAAATAAATTTTAGTAGAGAAAACCTTAACTATTGCGAAAAATACCATTGCTTAAGAAATGAGTGCAAAGCAAACAAGATGCGTATAGTCTGTATTATGATTTTTTCGTGAGACATGAATAAGTATTGCTACCAATATATAATCTATGCGTTTGAGTTCAAAATTTTGAAATCAACATTTTAAAACGCCCATTCTATTATTTTCAGAACGATTAAAAGCTTGCATATTTTCAAAACGATTTTCTCTTCTTTGCAGATTTGACAAAGCAATTTTAATTTCATCTATCCATATACCGTATAATATGCTGAAAAGTTATACTGAGTGTTTGAAAAAATTCAATTCATTTACTGTATGTGCTTGTATTCAAATGCAATGCATTAAATGTCTTGAATTCAAACATATCTGCCCATCCTTATTTTTCAACAAAGCGGACATATGTGGTTCACATCAATGTCCCATCAAATAAGCTTTTCTTCCTTTTTTTTTTTTTTAATGATCCAGGTTGAATCATCGATTTACCACCTAGGTTACTAACTTGCCGATTTAGGTGGGTCAACATCTAAGACTTGTATGGACTTGCTTAGCCCGATGGGTCCAATACTAAGTTAGACTAGGCCCTCATTGTTTCGGGCCAAGTCAACGAACCGTCAAGTCAAGCTTGGTCGGGCTAATTTCAGTCCGGTTCTCGGGCCTGACCCAACCCTTCCCCAAGTTTATACACATATGCATACACATATATATATATGTATGTATATATATGTATTTATAAAATATGGATATATATGTATGTATTTATGTGTTTGTCGATGTGCTTGAATATTATACATTTTACATAGAAATGTCATTATACTATGATGACTTTTTTTTTTTTTCATTTATAACAAATAATGTAACAAAATTTGACAAAGTACACATTATAATTGTTGACAGTTAAATCTAGAAACTAAGATCTTGGGCTTGAAAGAGAATTTAGCTTGTAAAAAGAATAAAGAAAGGTTATGAGTGTGTCGAAGTATCTCTGGAGTTGCCACTTTAGTGCCTAAATGAGTTTAGTGTAGAAAAGAAAGGACCTAAGAGAGAAAGTAAATTTGTAAGGGGGTAAGAGAGAGTTATTGTAGACTCTTGAGATATATTTATAGGCTACGACTTACAATTATAATGTTGTCTATTATTCACATGTTCATCATGTGTAAAATTGAATTCTTGACCACTTCCTCAAATTTAGGCATGTGGGGATAGTGGACGATTACTAAGGTAGTAACCACCTAAACGTTCGCACCCCCTGCTCTAGTTTGAATGTCAGCAATCTTTGACTTTGGCTCTTAGTTTGATCATATGGTTAATAAGTGTTGATAGCTTATTCTTAAGCTACTCTTGATGGCCTCGAGCATTTTTAACTTGAGCTAAACTCCATTGGCATGTATGAAGCGTTTATCTTGTGCGAGTGACGTCTAACCTATTGACCTAGGTCAATGAGACTTTAAAGAGATTGGCCATGGGCTTAAAGGGACCTTATGGGGCTCTTAAAGGCTTATGATTGAAAATGCCAATCAAGAATAACATATTTTATTAACTTATGTATTTAGTCATGTATAGAACTTTTGAAAAAAAAAAAAGCCATTTATAGGCTTAAAAGGCTAGAAGAATGGGATCTAATAAATGATACATTATAAAAAAACGTGACATATGTTTTTATAGTTTATAATTTACTGAAACATATTTTGTTATTTTACAAATGCATGACGTGTATTATTCTTCATTAAACAGTGGTTTCCTTGATTAAGACAAGCACATCACATAAACGAATTTGTCCCCTCGAATGAAATCCCAAACCATGAAAATCTCTTCGAGAACTCTAAATTAGACAAAACATTGCAATTTTCTTCTTTACTCTCAAACCCTAAATTAAAAAGTTCATGTGTGTGTTGTTTTGTATAATTTAAGGCTTTTGAGTAAAATATGCATCGTTTAGGATGTTGTTGAAAGAAGACATACGTGTTAAGAGCCATCACTGCTCGAGGATTGGCAATTTCTTAATTGAGAACAATACAAGTTATATCTTTACAAAAGAATAAAACATAGATAACTAATTTTAAAAGCGTAAAAACATGGATCTTGATTCTAAACTTTTTATTACATTGTCGCTATGAATTATATTACTTGAAGATACTTTATAGGGTCAGTTCATAGGTTATCCATATATATTAATAAAATATAGGCTATTGGACGATGCAGTATGCTTGGTTCAAGAAAGCATAGCATATACTCTACCCTATTGAAGCAAATTACAAAAATTCTTTATTGTATATCATGTAACGCACTATATCCAGGGGATGGACAAATTACGGTTTAATTCACAACTCCAGTTGAATCAAACACATTCGAACAGTTGGGAGGCTAGCCCAGACAGCATAAAATAATCCTGTTAAATTGGCAACTTAGCTTACGGTTTGAACCACTTGCCTTTTCTCTTTTTAGTTTTTGTTTTTTCTATTTTAATGGTTTAATTTTTATAAAGATATGCACTTAATCCTCGACATTTACCTATTATTTTATTTGAGTTGTCAACTTTTTTTTTTTTATTTAACTTCCTCAACATTTTTTCAATTTTTACAAAAATGCGACTTCAGCCAACTTTTCATAATTTGTCATCGATTCTTAACATGTATCAACTTCTTATTGGTCCTAGGATGGCCAGCAAATTGGCTAAGGATTATACTTTGGTTCTTTTTCTTCATTCTTTTTTCTATTACTTTATTTTGTTATGTGTAGTCAAATATATGTAATATATTTTATTGGATTATGTAATTAAATATATTTTATATTATTATTTGATAATATTATTTATTATGAACCAATTAAAAGATGAGACGTGTTAGATGGATGGAAAATGGATGAAAATTTTAATAGAATTGACAAAAATCCTCTCTTTGTAAGAGTTGGAATACATTTGAGACTCAAATAAAAGAAAATATATATATATAGGAGAAATAAAAAGTAAGTAAACATTAGAAAAGATTTATTAGTTATTATACGCTATATATTATATTTATATGATATGAATGTACCAATAAAATTTTGACTTGTGTATTATGTACAAGATATGGATCATAGTTGTTTGAAAAATACTTATTCCATTACCTTATGTGTAAAAATTTTATTAATATATACATATTATATATATATATATATATAAACGTAACATATAATAGCTAATGAACTTTTTTTATACATATATTTGCCCCTTTAATTTATATGTATATCCGATTATCCTTGAAAGGCAACTTGTTTTTTCAACAATTTGGAAAAGTGATCCATGCTAGAACAAAACAAATGAGTTTAAATGAACTTTGCAAGGATTGCAAGGTTTGATTCAGAAATTTCTTTGGTCTTGTGGTTTATTCAATCTTTAATTTATATCTATTAAATTTGAATAATTAATATATAACTAATTGAATAATTAAGATTTTATGAATATAAAATTAAAGATGAAATAGCAAATTGGATTAATTCCAATGAAATCATTAAAAATCCGTAAGGTTTACAATATGGTTGATCCTTTTTTCCCATAATAATCGGTCACCGCGTGCATGAAGCGTATGCCGGTGTGCGCATCAGGGCTTGTCCCGGTCCACACTTAACCCAACCGGCGATGGTAGTCGTATTCATTTCATGCTAGCATTAGGAAGAGCTTTCCCGCAGATATCTCACACGGAAAGTCGCAGCGAGGGCGTAATGGTTATCTTTTCCTTACAAACCTATCCGTGGAGTTAGAGATTGTAAGGAGGTGAATCAGAAAACAATCCCGATTGCAATTATAATGAGTTTGCTTGATTAAGCATCGAGGTGTTCGATAGGGGAAGATTAAATTGTACTCTACAGGGATCATACCATACATGATACAGTAGGACCGGTTCAGACCTAACTGAATCGATCTCTCTTATTTTCCGTACAAACAAATTTGAGACCCGTCCAGTTAATTTTCAAACTTCGCAGCTATATGATAAATTAACTACTGCCCTGCCCTCATATTATCATTGAGGACGTTAATAAAATCTAGGAATAGTGGATTTGCACTAAAAGTAGTACACATAGCAGTGCCTTTTTTTTTTTAAATTAAAAAAAGAAAAAAAAAATAATCATACTTTCTTGTGAAAGCGAATAATAACAAAGCAGAATCCTTGCAAATTTAACTTGCATGCAAGATATAACCAAGAAATTTAATCTATATTATTTTGCAACCATACTGATTAATCAATTTATATTTAACCTTTAATTGTTTTAATCACCTCAATTTTGGGGGTATACATCATCTACACGTGCTCATCTAGTGTTGGATGTTGTAAACATTTAAAAAAATAAAAATAGGGTTATGTTCACGTATCTTTTGATTATTCTTGTGAATGTTGGAAGATATAAATGGCACACACTTACTCATTTAGTGTTAAATTATACTAAACAATAAAAAGAACTTTTTCTTTTTTTTTTTTATGAAAGATAATGTCTTCAAGAAAAAAAAGATTTAATAGATATTATACACTACGTGTTATATATAAATATCAATAAAATGTAATACAAATATTAAGAGTAAAAGTAGTTTTCTAATTTATTACTACATATAATTTGCATACAATATATATATTAACATGTTATTATTATTTATACACTATATATTTATAGTACAGAGAGAGTGTATTATCCATCTTCTTCTTCTTCAAGGATTACTGGATAAAAATATTAACTATTGCTATTGAGGCACTTATTAAAACATCAATCAAATGAAACTATTACTTTTACAGTATATACTTGTTTGAAAGAGGAGTAAAAAAATTTGTAAATGCACTTGGGCCAACATCCCTTTTGGGATACCTGAGTAAAACCTATTTTTACTTTATATACATTGGATGCTCGTAGTCGTACAAATCAAAGGGGGAAAAGAGAGCAAGCCCAACAACATACGAATTGGGCCGGCGAGCAGCAAAATATAGAGTTGGTGAAGTCAAGTCAAGTCTAATTACGATGACGAATTGCTTCAAAGAAAATCATCGGTCAATTAAACTTACTAACTACTAATAATGAGCAACTCCACCATTACTAATAATTTATTTAGGCCCGACCACGGGTTCTATAATATTCGTAAATTAAATATCAAATTTTTTTTTTTCAATTCGACCAAATTCATGATAATATATCATTTTAAAGAAAATATTTTTAACCCAATAGTTTTTCTTGAAACAAAGGGAGCTCGGTGAACTCTTCTCTTAATTTTTCAGCTTTATGGCTTTCTGTCTCCCTGCATGCTTTCGGTCATGCTATCTGCTGCCACCTGAAATAAGAAGACATGATTAATGTGATTGAATATAGAATTCAAGGTATGTCTTAAATAGATGTTTCGATTATACTTAAGTTTTTAATTTCATCTGTATTGTTCGATCATTATGTTTTGGTGAAATCTGCGATTAAAATGTAATAAGTTGTAGTTTTCTTTTCCTTCATATTAATCTTGCTTTTATTATTCTTATCTTCACTTGTCAAAGGCTTTGAAGGCGCTTTGTAATAAGATACTAAATAATTAAAAAAAAAAAAATAGAAGCAGATAATAGATATATACTTTTCTTCTTTATCATATTGACTATTCATGATTTATTTATATATTGCTCTGCTTCAAGTGTTCTGAGTTGAAGAGCGCGTGTTGTTTGAAGAAAATTATTCATCTTGATTTTTCAATTATCATATGATAATGCTGAACAATTAATTAATTTTTATGATGCAACTTATAAATGGACAACAAAGAGATGGAATAGTAATTTACTTATTTATTTATTTGTTTTGCGAAGTATAACTAAATAGCAATTTTCAATCATGAGATATTTGATATCATTCTTTAATATTTTTCAAATATCTTCAGGCAGATGTATCATCCGTTCAATTTCTTTTTCAATTGTTTATTAATGGCCATCCAAACTAGATGTATGAAATCAATTGTTTGATTAAATTTTTGCTACTCTCAATTGTTGACTAAATATTTCGTCAATATTTACTTTTTTTTTTTTCTGAAATAGATCATAAGAGAGTGGAGGTTCTTGTAACATATTGACATAAATATTAATATCTCAATATGAGATTTCTCTATGTGAGCAATTCTAATGTATGCTAGTGGGCCAAAAATCACAAGCAATGTAAGGAAAGAAGGAATTAAAAGGTCGTGTAACTTATTGATTTTGGCACTTAAAATCTTTCTAAATGGATACAGTCTGAGGATACAGTTGTGTCTTAAACTATGTAACTTTCTTACCAAAATTCCTATTATTTATATAACTTTATAATCTATTCATTTGAACTCCAAGTTAAGTAAAACTTAGATTCTTTTTTTTTCGTTTTTAATCTAAGAACGCGTTTAAATCTTAAAATTAAAATTTTACTCAATTAAATATCAATTTCTTTTATAAAAAATAAAAAATATAAGAAAAATATTATAAAATCATCATATAAAATATATTTAAAATAAGAGTTATTAATATTCAAGTCAAATGTCAATACATGCCGCGAGAAAATTCCAAAACTCAACTGGGTCGACATATATCATTCAATCAGCGATCAAACGGTGTGAAATTGACGACATGAACAAGAATACACGATATGTATATCACTATATATAATCTCTTACATTTGTAAACATTTGACTGCCTGCATGTTAGCTCTGAAATTGGACTGTTTCTGCATGTGGACCAAATGACAAATACCCAACCTCTACAACTACAATGAACGCTCTTAATCAGATTGACTCATCAGACTTTTGTTTTATCTAGATCAAGTCGTTACACACATGTTACCTGTACATACCCAGAGCAATCATTGTACATTTAAAAAAGTACTTTCCTGGTTTATCTCTTGACTCAAGTTAAAGTTGCACTTGGAATTGGCATACCCAAACGATAAGTGCAAATAATATTAACTCATTCCATAAAGAACGCATTTTTTTTTTTTTTTTATCAAGTAGTTTTACTAAGTGGTATACATAGAGGTTTGTATGTTTACTTATAATATACCTAACACAATTGTAGCAAAAAGTTAATTATATCATTAATATGCACTATATTATAAATAAAATTTATACTCAATTTTGCACCTTTTAGAGTCGACATCCTCTATTTCTACATAGAAGTAAAATTATGTCCCTTCAGTTTTAATATTTCTTGTCCAATAAAAACATAAATTATGCTCAATTGAGAGAAGTCTTAAATTATATGGCTAGGTTTGAAGTATTAAAAATACACTTCTATGAGCTGCAAAATTTTCAATAAAAAAAAAAAAATTTGCAGAAACTGCTAGATTTCGATCAAATCAGTCAAAATCAGCTCAAATTAGTTTGTGGATAGAGAAGTGTAATTGTTGATATTTGTTTTTTTTATAATAGCCTTGTATTTTTCTCTACTTTTATTTATTTATTTTTCATTTTCTCTCTTTCTAATTAACAAAGAAACAGAAAGCTTATAATGATGACAACAGCGGAGAAACAAATATTGATTATATATATGTTAAATTAATTTTTCCAGAAGTTCTAGTCTAAGTGGGATGGCCCAATTGAGACATAAATTTCCATAAATGTTCGATGACTTTTTCGTTGACAAAATTAGAAAGGTGTGTAGCTCTAACCTCTAAGTTTGTCCAACAATGCCATATGATTATATGTGGTTATCTAATTCATAAAATTACTCTGCTACTACTATTTGCTTTATATTCACAATCCCATCTCTGTCTTATCGATTTTACACATGAAACTTATATTAGTAGCCATAAAATATTATGGCGAAAGGAAGACGGGAAATTATATCTTGTTGTGGGGATATTTTTTAATTGTAAATTCATTTTTAAAACAATTGATGAAGCACTGGTTGAGCTAATAAATTGCCATAACTTAGTGAACCTTTCCATGTATATTATTGTAAAATATGTATATACTTTGAAGGCATTGCTCAAGTCTCAAAACCATCTTATCTCCTCGATGGTTTTAAGAATTTAGTAATATTTTGACAAATATACATATATTATCATATTTATAACGAGATGAAATGATGTTCTAGAAGTTCACAGAATATAGCAATGCTTACACAACAATTTTGGAAGTATATCTATTTATTCCATTATTCTTTTAGTAAAACTCACCGTTGATAAATAATGCTGGGTTAATCTTTCTTTTTTCATTTTTGATAGGACCTTTTTATTTTTTTTGTTATGAATAACCATCACTATGAACCGTCTATCATGACTTTCTATCTTATATGGTTACTTACCCTTATTAAATATTATCTAAAAAATGTTTAACCCAGAGTAAACAAACCATTAATTATTAGTTTATCTCTCTTTTATTTTTTCTTTTGCCATAAGAAAATTACTTTATATTTTTTCCATTGTGAAGGAATCCCTTGCTTGAAAAATGAAAATGGCAAAAAAGGAGTTCATCACATTTATTGCGCCGAGGAGGATGTCATGACCGGACGTCCAACTTCATATTTTCTTTTGCTCCAAACATTAAATACCTATTTTGCCAAGCCAACCACCTCTCACTTTCTCAATTAAAGCTCAAAGTAGTCTTTTTTTCATCTTCTACTTCCATTAATGAGCATCTTGAATGTTGCATACATTTCAACAAAAATGACCTAATCCACTTTCCTGTGCGTTTCGTGTGTCTTTCATATATATGTATATATATATATATATATATGTGTGTGTGTGTATGTATGTATGCATTTGTATGTGTCTGTGTTAAATTAATTCTACGAGCATCATTGGTATAATTATTAGCAATATTACGAAACCGATTGGGTGATTCACCCGGAAATAAGCGGGTAGGGATCGAGGGATCGGATGGGGGTTTCAATGAGTGGATGAAAATTTTCAAATTTTAATTATGAAGTAATAAGACTGTAAGTTAAGGGCATTATACATTTTACATGTTTTATTAGGATTTAATTCTAGTTTTTCAGTTTTGGACTTTAAAATGATGTTTATCTTGTTGGACATACAACATAGGTCAGTTAGACTATTTCATTTTCTTTTTATATATATAAAAAAAAAGGTTTAATTTGGTTTTTGAACTCGACCAAGTCTTTTAAGAAATGGGTTTGGTTAACTGCATTATCCAAGTCTTTCCAATTAGTTGTCCAAGGGAGTTTGGCAAGATAACTAAATTGCTCTCATGTCAAGTTAAACTAGGTTGGATCACTTCATTGGGTTAATCCTAATTTGACTGCACTACTTACTCAAAAGATATGTACAAATTTATATGTATATATTTCTAATATAATTTTACTTTTGTAGAATATATGATCGATGATTTAGATATTATACAATATGATTTGTTATTGGAAATCACTCATCTCAATTTAAAAATTAATAATTAAGATTACTTAAAAATTTGAACAATTCTGTCACATCATTATGATATCTATAATTTCTTATAATCTCGACCATTAATTATATATACTAGTATCTCAGTAAGGTAAGTTAGGAAGATAGAGAAAATGTAAATAGAAAGAGTCAAATTGTTTCTTATTTAATAAATTTAACAACAATACACATGGGAAACTCTTGACAAAACCTCTACTCACAAGGGCCTAGCATATTAATTCTCTTTTGAAATGTAAATGGTCTCTCAACTTGCATTAGGTTGGTTTATATGGCTCTTTGGTGAGGGCAGCCGGTTGCCTTCCTAATTAAATTGCCAACAACATATAATTGAAAATTTTTTTATGTTACTACTACAATCCATATGAATTATCTATTTAACAGAGTAAAAACTAGATGTGGGGCAAATCGGTTTATTTCAATTTCCTTCAAATAAAGTAGAATCATAGAATACCATTTGTGCGTTTTTTTAATCATCTTAAACTAAAGCATGAAGTTGTCGAATTCCCAACCTGAGCCCGTACTAAGCATGATCACGCTTGTAAGTTTTTCATAAATTATTTTATCTATTCTCTAACCATGTTTAATGTTTTGCAAGTGCTAAACTCCCAACTTGCGATGACAACGACTTTATGGCTGAGGAGATGATTGAAGCAAAGCGCTTGAGGAATGAGCAGGTTGCTTAAAAGCTCGAGAAAAGGGCCAAGAAGGAGTAGGCGGCCAAAGATGTTGTAGCCAAGGATGGTGAGGTCGATAAGGCTATGTGGAAAAGAAAGAGATCCTGTGAGAAGATCGAGAAGCCCCCCTTCCCTCTTTAGCATGGTACGAAGGGGAGATTCGTGAAGTTTAGCTCCTAAGGAATTGAAGGGGGCTAGAAGGCATTTGCCAAAGGTTGTATCACCATGCTGGTTAAGCTCGAGAGAATTGTCCTTACTAAGGGTGAAGACAATGGGTCAAGGGGATCCAAGTCCAACCAATAAGGGGCGAGTGTAACTCATACTCCCTTACCCCACAAATCAACATTGTAAATGTAGAAGACTACATCCCAACATCTAATGCTCCCAAGCAATAGGGGTTGGGATCTTAGAAAGCACTGGCTATGCCATTTGCGCCACTACCAATAAAAGTGCCCATAGGTTACGTTTATCGGCCCAATTAGTCAGTATACATTAGAGACTTGAACCTAAACAACGGGAACATTTATAAGGAGTTGGTACGAGATACTTTATTACCTCATAACCATGTTGCATTGGATGATCTACTCAACTAGAGGTTTGACAAAGAGATGGAGCTTCTAGGCTTCACAAAACTTCAAGAGGTGAGCTAATGGCTTATAGAAGGTTTCTCTAATTCTTCATGGGTTGGTAACTAACCTTTTTGTTGTCTGAATAGGATAAAATCTTCATGTTGAAGATTCTAGACAACTAGAGGTCCTATAAAGAAAGGATAGCTAAATCTACCATTGAACTTTAAACTTTGTTCAATGGTCTAATTTGTGCATTTAACACAATGTTGTGCCTATTACAAAAGTCCAAGAGGTTGAGGAGGAAGTGGCTCGAGCTAAGGGTATATAAGGGAAAGCTTAAAAGAAACTTTAGGGCACCAAGGCTAAAATACGAGAGCTAGAGGATAAATTTGTTGCATCCTCTAAGGAAACAGAAGACGCTCGTACTAAGACAACCAAGACAGAGAAAGGCAAGAATCAGCTTAGAGCCAAGTTCGCCCGCTTGACTAAGGAATTGGAAGAGGAGAGGAAAAAATCTTAAGAAACTTAGGAGTTGGCTGCTAAGAAAGAGGATCGATGCCTAGGAGATCGGCCATCTCCATGAACGTATGGTTACCTTAGAGGTTAAGGATGAGTTCACTCCTACGGCATGGTAAAAGATCTTAGACTCCATCACCATGGGGCTGCAATAGAGGGAATTTCGAAAGAAGCAAACAATTGAGGGGATGAAGTAAGCGCAGAATATCGTACTGTAAGCTTACCTTAAGATTGACCTTAAATGCCTCTCCTTTATGGATCTTATACCATTGGAGTTTAATGTGTCTCCAAGGTTGGACGTACGGAGAAGCACCACAACGAAGAGATAACAAAAGGAAATAAGGAAAAGCTAGCAAAGTCCGGGCAATTGCTAACTGGATATGATACACTAATTGATCTTACTCGACCTACAATTCATTGAATATGACTCACTGATTCGAAATAAAGGGTCATTCGCCACTACTCTTTACTAAAAAGAATAGGTAAAAGTTTAAGGGTAATGAGAACACTAGGGTTGCTCAAAAGGAAACTTATGTAAATTCTGATAATAAAATTGTTATCTGCGTACATTAAATAGTGGTTTATATACCTATCCGACTAAGATTACTTTATATGTATGAAAAGACAAAAAAGTATTCTACAAATAGGATACATAAAATATATTAAAAAGGGTAAAAGAGACAAAGAATATTTAGTATAGAAAAGTAAAAAATCATTTTAGAATGTTGTGCTAGAAGATACGTGTCATATGGTGGCTATTTATTGGTTGTTGGTTGCTTTGGAATATAGTACAACTCA
Source organism: Lumnitzera littorea (assembly GCA_024138015.1). Classification (NCBI taxonomy): domain Eukaryota; kingdom Viridiplantae; phylum Streptophyta; class Magnoliopsida; order Myrtales; family Combretaceae; genus Lumnitzera; species Lumnitzera littorea. Next base: position 93,681,858 of record JAMXBB010000001.1, on the reverse strand, counting down.
AATGAAGTGAAGAAAAAGAGGCTATGTAGTCAGAGAAGACTTAATCTGGATCAAGTCGGTCCTCAGCCAGTCATTTGCTCGAGAGTACTCAACTTAGGCTAAGGTTAGACATTGGTGGATGGTGTAAGATCTTGGCTTGAATAGTCTTTGGAGGCTATATGCTCGAATGTTGTGTCATGGCACAACTATTCGACAGGTCTAACGTACGTGACGGTTTAGTAGTTAAGTCGATAGTAATGGGAAACACAGAGATCGAGGTAAGAATTCCCATCTTTGATGAGGCTTCAAGATAGTATTCTTTAAGTGAGTCCCTAGAATCCTTTAACATAGCTACGTGTGATCGATCTAGGGGGTTGAATCCTATCAGAGTTAGAGTCAAAGGAGAAGGTAGGGAGGATGTCAAGGGTGTCTTATGAGAACCTATGCCTATAAGTCCCTAGGAACCTATAACCATTGCCTAAGAAGGTACTCCTTTAATTGCTCTTCTGACTTTAGTTGTTGCTACCTCTAGTGATTCATCTAGATAGTTTACCTCGAGCTCTCAAAGTAATTTCATTTTGAAGGATATGGAGAAGCATCTTATGCTAAACTAGATGTAATTTTGATTTTTTTTTAGTTATACTTTTTTGTTTTGTTGGCCTTAAATTGTAACCGTAATCATCCAATTATTAATGAAGATATTAATTTCACTTCTCCTTGCACTGCTTGAATGTTGCTTTCAATATCTTGTAATGTAAGTATTTTAGAATTCGATTGCCAAGCTTAGTTAGTTTAGGCTTAGGTACCTTAATTTAGGGATTTCCCTAGCATCATTGCCTCAGGAGTTCCCTAAGCAAATTACTTGTGTTTATCCTAATGTGGGAGCCTTAAGTGGTTCAAACATAAGGGATGTCTAAGTTCTACTACATCAGACCCATTAATTCTCATAAGGCTTTCTGGCTTCAAACTTCCATTGTATGGGCTTCGTAGCCTCTTAGTTTTTTTTAGGGATGTAAGGCTTATTAGCCTTGGACTCATAGTATCTGGGCTTTTTAACCTTTTGACCATTTAATGATTGTTAGGCTTTTTAGCTTTAGATTTTCATGATCTAAGGCTTAGCCTTAGGTTAACTTTGAACCATCCAAGCTTTATGGCTTTAGGGTTTTAGTTTCCCAAGTTTTTTAATCTCTTTTTTTTTTTTTATTGTAGGTGGCTAGGTGTTCTTAAGCCAAGCTTATGGGGCCAAACTTCAAGGATTATCTTGGGCTTCATTCCCTTGGGATTTCTTCGACACCTAAATGGTCATTTTATTAATTATAAGTTACTAGACATTCCTAGGGCTTAGGGACCTAGCCCTCGAGAATCATCTTAGGCTTTATTGCCTCAGAATTAAGTAGCTAAGCATTTCTGAATCAAGCTTAGGGACCTAATTCTCAAGGATCATCCAAGGCTTTGTTACTTTGAAATTTCCTAGGTACCTAGTTTGTCCTATGCCAATTCAATAAAAATGATAAGTTAGGCAGGGTAAGAAGATTGATATAATACTTTTAGCAAAAAGCAAAAAAAATGTAGATTATTAAACTGAGGCCCATTGTGATGTATCTTTGGGATCATATACATGGAGAAGCACCACAACGAATGAACTGAAAAGGAAAAAGAAAAGAAACTAACAAAGTCCAGGTAGCTACCAAATGGATATAACTCATCACTCGATCCTACTCAACCTACAACCCACTAGATATGACATACTGGTCTGAATTGAAGGGTCACTTGCCACTACTCCTTACTAAAGGGAATAGATAAGAGTAGAATGATAGCGAAAACACTAAGGTTGCTCCAATGAGTAAATCTCTATTGAAAGTTGAATGTGTACATACAAGGAAAGTTGGGGGGGTGGGGTTATATACTTGCCCACTAAGGTTATTTTACACGTATGAAAAGATAAAAGGATATTTTACAATTACGTTACATTAATCGTACTAAAAAGGGGTAAAAAGGACAAAGAATATCGAGTCCGGAAAAGAAAGAATCATTCTGGAACATTGTGTTAGAAGGCACGTGTCACTTGATGGCTATATGTCAGGGGTATGATACATAGGTAGAAATAGGAAGTGTTGGGAGTCAGGGGTCGACTTGATCTGGATCAAGTCGAGAGCCAATCAGCTTGGCAAAAAAAAAAGGTCAGATGTCTTAAAGTTAGAAGCTAATGGGTTAGGTGGGTAGCTCAGCTCGGTTAGTTCTAGGTTGTCTTTTGAATTAAGACTTCGCTGTTGGGCAGGAGCACGTTAGATACACGTGAGGATCTAAAAGACAGGTTAGCAGGAGGTCGAATCGGGATAGGAGTCCTTATCTCGGCTATGGATTAGAGCTAGTATTTTCCATGCAAGCCCTTGAAGTCCTCTAGCTCGGCTTCTTGTGATTGGTCCAGGGGGTTAATTTGTATCATCTGCCTAGGGTTCGAAGAGATTTGTCCTCAAATTTGAAGCGATTTCTATTTGTTCTTCTAGGGCTCTCACAGGGTCTTATGTTGGTCTATGGGGAATTAGATCGGATACATTAGAGGTAAAGGAGACACCATAGTCATCAGGCAACTTAATCTGGCAGGCATTACGATTGATCTTCTTCAGGACCTTGAATGGGTCGTCGGCTCGAGGAGATTGTTTGCTTTGTCTTAAGTGTGAAAATTGCTCTTGATTGAGGTGAATCCATACTAAGTCTCCTGGTTGGAAAGAAATAGTTCGGCGGCCTCAGTTGCCAATCTCTTGTTGTCTCTGATTGAACTTGGCGATCTTCCTCGTGACAAACTGGTGTAGCTCATGCAATTTTTGGGCTCAATCCACTCCAGAGTGACTTTCTTCAGTAGTTGCTAAGGTATCTATCATATCTAGGGGAATTGTAGGGTTAAGGCCATAGATGACCTCGAATGGGGTCTTCCCAATAATGCTATGAACAATTTAGTTGTATGCGAACTCCACAATTGGTAGGTACAGATCCCAATCCCTTAGGTTCTTCCCTACAACAGCTCTAAGTAGATTACCTAGCATCCTGTTTGGTCCCAAGTCTTCTCCAAGGGGTCTTCCAAAAATAGCTCAAGAATTTTGTGTCCCGATCTAAGACAATCTTCTTCAATACTCTGTGTACTAGGACAATCTCCTACAAAAATGAAACAACAATATATAGAGCATCATTAGTTCAATAACACAGAACGAAGGGCGTCATCTCACTGAAACGGTCCACCACAACAAAAATAGAATCTTTCCCTCTAGATGTTCGAAGCAACCCCAAGATAAAGTCTATACTAAGGTTGGCCCAAGGTAAAGTTAGCGTCGACAAAGGCATGTGCCTTCCATGGGGTTCTCTCTTCCCTTTAGTATGCTTACACGCTTTACAACTACCAATTACCTTATGGACATCCTTAGCTAAACCTGGCTAGTAGAAGTTCTCCTTCAACAAATCGGCGATCTTGACCTCTCTAAAATGGCCTAAAAGTCCACTGTTGTAAGCTTCCTAGACCAACAATTCTCATATGGAGCAGTTTAGAATACATAGCCTACGGTCCTTGAATAGATAGCCGTCTATAAGATAATATCCTCCAACAACTACCCTCGTTCGGCACTATTCAACAAAGGGACCAAAGTGAGGGTTAACAGCATACTGCTCGGTGATGAGTGAGAATCCTAATAATTTTGTCTGCAAATTGGTTAGCAAAGTTTGCTATCGTGATAGAGTGTCAGCGACTACATTTGCACTCCCCTTCTTATGCCAAATGACATACGAGAGCACTTCCATGAATTCCAACCATTTGGCTTGCCTCTTGGAGAGTTTGTTCTAACTCCTAAGATGCTTCAATGATTCGTGGTAAGTGAAAATAACAAACTCTCGTGGTAGTAGGTAGTGTTGTCAAACGGTAAGAGCTTGGAAAAGGGAGTACAACTCCTTCTCGTACACAAAATAGTTTAAGGCTGGGCCATTCAATATCTTGCTATGGTAAGTAATGGGCTAGCTTTCTTACATTAGGGCAGCGCCAATTCTAACTCCCGATGCATCGCACTCCAATTCGAAAGGCCTATCAAAATCTGGTAGTAAAAGGATAGGTGCTAAGGTAAGCCCTCCTTGATCTCCCTAAAGCTTTGCTCAGCTCAATCATTCCACCTGAACCTTTCATTCTTTTTTGTCAACTCAGTCAATGAGGCGACTATTGTATTGAAGTCCTTAATGAATCTCCTATAGAAAGAAGCTAAGTTATGAAAACTTTGGATTTCAGTGACATTCTTTGATGCCAGCCATTCCAAAACAGCTTGGATCTTCTCTTTATCTGCTCAGATTTCTTCCCCTGACACTATAATCCCTAGAAAAATCACCTCTTTCTAGTAAAACATGCATTTCTTTACATTCCCATACAACTTCTCTACTCACAGAATGTTAAATGCTTCGTGAAGATGTTGAACATGATTGTTCAAGTTAGCACTATATACCAATATGTCATCGAAGTACACGACCACACATCTTCCAAGAAGAGGGCGCATCACATGGTTTATTAACCTCATAAATGTGCTCAGCGCATTAGTTAGTCCGAATGGCATAACCAACCTTTCGTAGAGTCCGTACCTAGTCTTAAAGGCAATCTTCCATTCATCGCCCAACCTCATGCAAATCTAGTAGTAGCCACTTCGCATATCAATCTTTAAAAATATTTTTGCACCATGAAGCTTGTCTAACATATCATCGAGCCTCAGTATCAGGTATCTATACTTGACAGTAATTCGTTTGATCGCTCGACTATCGATGCACATGTGCCATGAACCATCCTTTTTTAGGACAAGCAAAGCTGGTACAGCATAGAGGCTCATGCTCTCCTTTACATATCCCTGCTCAACGAGTTCGTCCACCTGTCTTTTCAGCTTAACAGCTTGCTAACGGTTCATCCTGTATGCAGGTTGGTTCGGTAGGGTGGCACCTGGCCACAGAACAATATAATACTATATGCCTCGTGTTGGTGGCAGTCTTTTAGGTAGTTTTTTTAGAAACAGGTTGGAGAACTCATTTAGCAATCTTCGGATTTCTTCTGGGACATCTGGCAATTCCTTCATCTCCATCAATTTTCTAACCAACAAGAACATGGGTTCATCAGCCTTCTCAGCAGATTGGAGCTCTCTTTGGCTCATAACTAAGGCTTTCTTGTTACTGGCTCGAGTGAACTGATTATGGATTTCATTTACTTGGGATGGGGTTAAGGGTTGTAACACAATCTTCTTTCCATCCTTGACAAAGGCATAGGTGTTCTTATACCTGTTATGAGAGATATGTCTGTCGAACAACTAAGGTTATCTAAGCAGCAGATGTGAAGCTCCCATAAGGATGATATCGCATACTACTTCATCCTTATACATGTTCCCAACATTAAACGATACAATCACTTATTCAGTTACATGCAAAGCTCCCTTATTGTGAAGCCAGTGCAACTTGTAGGGTCGAAGATGCTTTGAGGTCGACAAACTCAACCTTTGCACAAAAGAATGTGCAACGATATTAGTATAACTTCCTCCATCTACGATGATTGTGTACAGTTGGCCTCTGATGGTACACTTGGTGTGGAACAAATTCTCTCTCTAGTCCTCCTCAAAGTTCGGCAAGGAACTCAGGACTTGCCTCAAGACTAGGGTCATTACTTTTCCCTGATCGGCATAGACATAAGTCCCCTCTTCCTCTTCTACTTTAGGTTCTCTAACATTCTTTTCTTCCTCGAAGTCACTCTTGTCAGTACTATCTACCATGTCTCCTCAGAGTACCATGACACGCTGGTTTGGACATTTAGTAGTCATGTATCTAAAACCTAAGCATTTAAAACACTTTACCTCGTTAGTCTTCCGTCCAGATGGCTAGCCTTTCTCATAGGTTCTTAGGGTCAGCCTAGCTTCGAGTCGACTCGATTGTCCTGCTCGGCCAGACTAATTTACTCGATGTTCATCAAGTCAGTCATTCCTTTCCTCGGCTCGGTATGGCCTCATTAGCTAAGCTTGAATAGGTTAGCGCAATACGGAAGCTCGGGAGGATGTTTGCTCAGGTCGGCTTAGAACATTCCTCCTCTGCCTTTCGACCTTCTACACGATTTTGATGGTCTCGTCTAAGTTATAAAATCTCTCTACTTTTACGATATTACAAATCTCATACTTAAGCTTAGAAATGAACCTTGATGTTGTACGGGCCTCTGGTTCTTCCACGTCGGCTCTGATCATAAGCATTTGGAATTTTCTAATATAGTCATCGACAGGTCGGCTTCCTTAGCAAAGCTCCTACAACTTGGCAAACGTATCTTGTAGGTACATTTGGGGCATAAATTTATCCTTTAACAATCTTTTCATTTCGTCTCCGGTCTTAACACCTCGTCTCCCATCTCTAACTTTGGCAGCATTTAGATTCTTCCACCATATGGTGGCGTATCCAGTAAATTCCAATGCAGCAAGTTAGACCTTTACCGTATCCTCATACCCATAACACTCGAATACTTTCTTGACCTTCTCTTCTCACTCTAAGTATTCGTCTGCATCTCCACTTTCACCAAGGGGTGGGATTTGCACCTTAACATTGTCTATCCCTCGAGGAACTTGGCGTCCTTGTCCCTGTATTTGGTAATAATCAACTTCTTCTTCACCAAACTCTTTGACATCTACCTCCTCGTCATCTTCCCTAATCTCCTTTAACTCCAGTCTTTGTCTAGTGGCTCCTCGAGCCCGAGGGGGTTGAAATAGGTGATTGGTTTGATTGCCTTGAACATAATGTCTCTCAAGGCCGCCATCTTATGGGTTTTGTTGCTGTACACCTTAGGGTTGTTGCCAATTAATTTGCATTGCGATGAATAAACTTTCAATGAAGTTTGTGAGTCTATCAAGCTTATCATTAACAGACCTTAGGATGTTACTACCATTATGACCACGACCAAGTTGAGCACTACTACCTTGATTATCAATAACTCCTTGAACACTTGAATCTGACATAGCGTAATACCTTTTCGAACAGATTAACAAACTACTAACAAAATTACTCTATTGTCGCAATGGAAAATAGAGTACATAGCGTAATACCTTTTCGAACAGATTAACAAACTACTAACAAAATTACTCTATTGTCGCAATGGAAAATAGAGTAAAATAGAATATCAATGAAACCACACTTACAAACACACACAATACACTGTAGTAGCTATGGAAAGAATATAGCAGCCACAAATAGTAAGGTAAACAAAAACTCTACTGCAACTTTATACACTCTCTTGTGGAACTGTACTCTGATACTAGCGAAGTTGATGCGTCTCCGGGGTCATACACACAAAGAAGCACCATAACAAATGAACTGAAAAGGAAACAGAAAAGAAACTAGCATTGTCTAAGCAGCTACCGAATGGATATGACTCACCACTCGATCCTACTTAACCTACAATCTCCTAGATATGACACATCAGTTCAAATTGAAGAGTTACTCGCTACTACTCCTTACTAAAGGGAATAGATAAGAGTTGAATGATAATAAGAACACTAAGGTTGCTCCAGTAAGTAAATCCATATTGAAAGTTGAATGTGTGCGTACAAGGAAAGTGGAAGGGTTTATATACTTGCCCACTAAGGTTATTTTACATGTATAAAAAGACAAAAGGATATTTTACAATTACGTTACATTAATTGTACTAAAAAGGGATAAAAAGGACAAAGAATATCGAGTCCGAAAAAAAAAGAATTATTCTAGAAGGTTGTATCAAAAGGCACGTATCAAAAGGCACGTATCACTTGATGGATGTATGTTAGGAGTATGATACATAGGCAGAAATAGGAAGTGCTAGGAGTCAAAGGGCGTCCTGATTTGGATCAGATCGGGAGCCAATCAACTTGGCTAAAAAAAAGGTCAACTGTCTTGAAGTCAAACGCCAATAGGTCAGGTAGGTAGCTCGGCTCAGCTAGTTCTAGGCTGTCTTCTAAATTAAGACTTTGCTATTAGGTAGGTAGACACATGTGAGAATCTGAAAGACAGGTCGGCAGGAAGTCGAATCGGGATAAGAGTCCTCATTTCGGCTATGGCTTAGAGCTAGTATTTTCCATGTGAGCCCTAGAAGTCCTCTAGCTCGACTTCTTGTAATCAATCTAAGGGGTTGATTCCTATCTGTTGTCTGTAATAATCATGTATAGGATTCCAAATCTGGTTAATATGGATTTTTATAATGGAAGTTTCCATGTTCTTCTCAGTAATCTTCACCACTACATCTACTTCTCCCTACTTGGTGAAGTAATCCCTAACCATGTTGTACTACCTGCCTCCCATAGCTTTTAGCAAGGGACGAAAGACATTAAGGACCCAATATATGAAGGACTATAGGCTAGTGAAAGGTTGCAAGCTATTACCCGGCACATAGGTGACAAGCAAATGCTTTTAGCACCATACATACTGCTATACCATCTGCTTCGTATGTTGCTTCATTATTAGCCAATAGTATCTGAGTCTTAAGGCTTGAATGTATAAGGCTTAGCTTTGACATGGTTGCTATATAATCTTGCATGTAACTCTTCCATAAGGTTGCAGTTTTCTTCTAACCAAAGAAAACGAAGTAAGGGGAAGCTAAGAACTCAGTGGTATAAAGCTTCGTTGAGTAAAGTATAATTGGCGATCCTGTACAATAGCTTTCAAGCTTCATTAGGATCCATTAGTATGGTACCATGCTTTAGGAATTGGATAATAAGGTCCATCCAGCACGGTTTAGGCAAATTGACATCTACCAATAGAGTTTGATAAAGCGATTGATCCATACTACTCTTTAGTAATTGTTCCACAAAAATCTTGTTATTGTTTACAGGCTTTAGGATGCCCATAGATGTATATCTAGAGAGATTGTCAGCTTTAGAGTTTTTTAGTTTAGGGATTCTCGTTATAATCCATAAAGTGAACTATGTGGCTAAGGACTTGACCAACTCCAAGTACTTAATCATTCCTTCCCCCTTTGCCTCATATTCACCTTTGACTTGTTGCACCATGAGCATGGAATCTAAAAAAAAAAATCCAACTTCTTAGCTTCGACCACTTTTGCTAGCTTCAATCCTGCAATCAAGGTTCCATATTTAGTCTTGTTGTTTTTGGCATCAAATCAAAATTTAAGGGCATAGCAAATTACTATGCCATAAGGGCCTTTAAGTATTAGCCCCACCCCGCACCCTTCTTGGGTGGAAGACTCATCCACGTGGAGTATCCTTGTAGGCTTCTGATTTTCTTCTTCCAAGGGTTCCTCTCTAGTATATTCAGCTACAAAGTCTGCTCGGATTTAGGCCTTATAAACTTTTTAATGTTTGTTTTGGATTTCATATGTACTAAGTTCGAGAGCATACTTTATCATCTTCCCTAAGGTGTCTGGCATCTGGAGTATGGTGTGCAAAAGTTGGTTGGTCTAGATGATAACTTGATATGCTTTAAAGTACAACTAGAGTCGCCTAGTCAAGATCATTACTACAAGAGAAAATTTCTCTATTTTAGAATACCAGAGTTTTACTCCCTGTAGTATATGGCTAATGTAATAGACCAGCTATGCTCCTTCTCCTTTGCTTAGATTAGGATCGAGGGAAGAGCTTAGTCACTAACTACCAAGTATAGAAATAGGTCTTTGCTAGCGTCAGGTGTCAACTTCAAAAGCACTGGTAAAAAGGTAAGGAATTCTTTTAGCTTCTTGAACGCTTCCTCATACATTAGAGTCCATTTAAACTCGTAGATATTTTTTTAAATCTTGAAAAATTCAGTGCACTTGTTTGCATTCTAGGACATGAAGCAGCTCAGTGAAGCCATGTGCTACATCAACTTTTGCACTTCTTTAACATTGGTAAAGGCTCTCATATCAACTAAGGCTTTAAGCTTCTCTAGCTTACCTTTGATGCATAGCTGAGTTACTAGATACTTGAGAAAATTTTTGGATGCTGTCTTGAAGACACACTTTTGGGGGTTCAATTTCATTCTATGCTTCCTCCTTTAGTTGAAGGCCTCCTGTAAGTCTTGGAGATGGTCATCGAGCCTCTTACTCTTGACGATCATATCATCCATAGACTTCCATGTTTCTCCCGCTTAAGACTTGAAGAGCTCGGTGACCATCCTTTAATAAGTAACCCCATCATTCTTGAGGCTGAAGGACATCACCTTATAACAATAAGTACTGAAGTCTGTAAGGAAGGATGTGTTTACTTTATCCTTCATCGTCATCAGGATCAAGTTGTAACTAGAAAAACGCATCGAAGTTTAAAAGAACATGTCTTGACATGAGGTTGAATCAATCAATTGGTTGATTCTTGACAGCAAATAGTAATCTTTCGGGTAGACTTTGTTGAAGTTAGTACAATCGATACAAATTTGCCACTTCCCTTACCCTTTTCACAAGGACTACACTAGTGAGTCAGGTTGGGTATCTCTCTTCTTAGATAAACCCGGCTTTTAGTAACTTTTGCTCCTCTTCCTCAATCACCACATGTATCTTTAGAGCAAAGTACCTCTTCTTCTAGTTAAGTGGCTTAACTCCTGGATTGATCTTAAGTTCGTGCTTCACAATTATTGGGTCAACTCCAACATGTCAAATGATGACCAAGTGAACCTATCCAAATTAGCTTGAAGGAGATCAATAAGCTTTTGTCTCAAGTCTTCTAGCAATTCCCCACCAATAAGAATGGTCTACCCAGTGTTTACATCAAGCTGGATCTCTTGGATACCTTCTCCCAAGCACAGACTCTTGTTGGCTAACTTCTATTGTGGCTCAGTTTCCAAGGATAGAATACTATGTCCTTTTAAGGCTTTAGTATAGAGTTCTTGAGATAAGGTTTAGTTACCTCGGCATATTCCAACTCCAATAGGGGTTAGGAACTTCACTCTCAAATGTAGAGAAGATGTAATCATCTCAAAGGTGTTCATGCTTAGTCGCCCGAGGATCTTATTGAAGAGGGACTTATGGTCTACCACTATAAATTCCACTGAGTGAACAGCTACATTGTGATCATCTCCAAACTCTAAATCAAGCATGATTATGCCTTTATGGCATACTGCTTGGTTGTTGAAACCAATCAAATCATGGTGATAAGGCTTCATCTAGGTTAGGAGTTGTTCTTTCATCCAATCATAACCATGCTTAAAAGTGATGTCTGTTAAGCTTTTGGTGTCCACCATCTTCTAAACCTCAAACCTGGTAATGTGGGTGTCAATCACCAAGACATCTTGGTACAAGATTTCAATACCATCGAGGTCATAATCCATAAAGGACATTGAGCTGCTAATCTTCTACCTCTTTCTCTTACCTCATATACCTTCTTATCGCACAAGGTAGATCTTAAGGTTGAGGAATTGGATCTATTCTCAAGTGTAAGCCTACCATTTTGGTATTAATGATGCCATTGGGGGCCCTATTTCAATATTGATCATCCTGATCATTACTACCTTGGTGATCTTCCTCTGTTCTTCTACTCTAAAGAGGTCGCTCAACTCTACTCGTTAGGTTAGCGATACACCCATGTAAGTACCCACATTAGATAGCATGTTCTAGAGTATTCTTCAATTGAAAATACTCATTCGTATCATGCTTAGTAGCTTTTTGTAACTAATAATTCTTACCATCATCATAACGTGTGGACCTAGTTTTCATCCTCTTGAGTTTTAGTAACAACCCCAATATACGAGCCTTCATGAAGATGTCCCTTATTAGTTTAGTTGAGGGAGTATGTAGATCATACATTGGTATTAGATTGGGTTGTTTTTGGTCTTCCAAGCCCTAATCATCAACTTTAAGACCTAGACGATCCTTTACTAAGACTGATGCGTCTCCAGGGTCGGACGTACGGAGAAACACCATAACAAAGCTAAAACTAAAGGAAATAAAAGAAAAGCTAGCAAAGTTTGAGCAACTGTTAACTGGATATGATACACCAATTGATCCTACTCATCCTATAATCAACTGGATATGACTCATCGGTCTGAACTAAAGGGTAACTCGCCACTACTCCTTACTAAAGGGAATGGATAAGAGTAAAAAAGTGTAATGAGAACACTTGAGTTGCTTGAAGGAAAACTTGAGTAAATTCTGATATTTATTATTGATGTCTGCATACAATTAAGTGGGGGTTTATATACCCATCCACTAGGGTTACTTTAAATGTATGGAAAGATAAAAGGGTATTCTTACAATTAGGTCACACAATACATACTAAAAAGGGTAAAAGAGACAAAGAATATTTTGTACGGAAAGTAAAGGATCCTTTTGGAATGTCGTACTAGAAGATACGTATAGTTCGGTGGCTGGACGTTAGGAATGTATTACAAAGTAGACAAAAAGAAGAAAGGAGAGCTTATAGTCAGGAGCCAACTCAATCTAGATTAGGTCAGAGCTCGATCAACCATTCGCTGTAAAGTAATTAACTTGAGCTAGGGTCGAATGTCAGTGGTTAGTATGGTTGGCTTGAGATTTCGACTTGATAGTCTTGGGGTTGTCTGTTCAGATATTCTGTCATAGTGCAGCTATTTAATAGGCCCAATGCAGGTGACGACTTAGTAGTTAGGTCGATAAAGGAAGGAAACATAGAGGTCGGGATAGGAATTCTTGTCTTGGATGGGACTTCAAATTAGTATTCTTTAGGTAAGTCCCTGGAGTCTTCTAGTTCGACTATGTGTAATCGATCCAAGGGGTTGATTCTTATCATCTACTTAGAAATAAAAAAGATTTGTCCTCAAATCTAAAGTGGTCTTTGGCTCTTGCTCTTCTAGGGCACATGCGGGGTCTTCTTCGACTGATTGGTGGAGAATCAAGTCAGACACATTGAAAGTGGAGGAAATACCATGGTCATCAGGTAATTCAATTTGGTAGGCGTTGTGGTTGACTTTCTTCAAGACCTTGAATGGACCATCAGCTTGGGGAGATAGCTTGCTCTATCTCAAGTGTAGGAATTGTTCTTAGTTGAGGTGTATACATACTAAGTCTCTTGGCTAGAAAGAAAGAGCTCGACGGCCTTGGCTACCAATCTGTTGTTATATTTGATTGAACTTAGCGATCTTCCTAATTATAAATTAATGTCACTCTTGCAATTCTTAGGCTTGGTTAACTCCAGATTGACTCTCTTTAGCAGCTGCAAGGGTGCCAATCAGGTCTAGGGGGATAGTAGAATTAAGGCCACAGACGACCTTGAATGGGGTATTCCTAGTAGTGCTGTGGATAGTTCAATTGTATGCGAATTCCACAACTGGTAGACATAGATCTCAATCCCCAAGTTCTTTTCTACGATAGCTTTGAATAAGTTGCTTAGCATCATGTTTACCACTTCAGTCTAGCCATCAATCTGAGGGTGGTTATTAGAGCTAAATACAAATTTGGTTCCAAGTTTTCTCCATAGAGTCTTCCAAAAATAGCTTAAGAATTTTGTATCCCAATCTAAAACAATGGTCTTCGGCACTCCATGTAGTCGAAGAACTTCCTACAAAAATTAATTAGCAATATATAAAGTATCGTTAGTTTGACAATATGAAATGAAGTGTGCCATTTTGCTAAAGCAATCTACTATAACAAATATAAAATCTTTTCCCCTAGATGTTTGGTGCAACCTCAAGACAAAGTCCATGCTAAGGTTGGCTTAAGTTAAAGTTAGTGTTAGCAGGGCCATATATTCTTAAGGTTCTCTTTTCCCCTTAGCTCACTTGTATACTTCATAGCTACTAATTACCTTATAGACATCCTTGGCCAAACTAGGCCAGTAAAAATTTTCCTTCAACAAATTAGCCATCTTGGTCTCTTCAAGATGGCTAACAGATAATCCACCACTATGAGCTTCCTTAACTAATAGCTCACGCGTAGAATAGGTTTAGTATGCACAACCTTCTTTCCTTAAAGAGCAAATCATCTCGGACATAATAACCTCCAACAGCAACTTCATCTCTACATTACTTCACAATAGGATCAAAATGAGGATTCATGAGCATATACTCAGTGATAAGTGAAAATCCCAATAATTTTGTCTGTAAAGTAGTCAGCAAGGTTTACTAGCGTGATAGAGCATCGGCAACCACATTTGCACTTGCTTTCTTATATTGTATCACATACGAAAATCCTTCCATGAATTCTAACCACTTGGATTGTCTCTTTTAATGATTCATGGTTAGTGTAAATAACAAACTCTCGTGATAGTAAGTAGTGTTGTCATACGGTAAGAGCTCAAAAAAGAAAGTACAACTCTTTCTCGTATACATAATAGTTTAAGGCAACACCACTAAGCTTCTCACTATGGTAGGTGACAGGTCATCGTTCCTACATCAGGACAGTACCAATTCCAATGCTTGACGCATCACATTCCAATTCAAAGGGCTTGTCAGTAATGATAAGATAGGGGTTAAGGTGAGCTTCTCCTTGATCTCCCTGAAGCTCTATTCAACTCAGTCGTTCCATCTGAACCCATCACTCTTCTTTGTTATTTTGGTCAAGGAGGCGGCTATGGTACCGAAGTTTTGAATGAATTACCTATAGAAAAAAGCAAGGCATTGAAAACTTTGAACTTCAGTGTCATTCTTTAGCGTCAACTATTCTAGAACAACTCGAGTCTTTCCTCATTTGCTTGAATTCCTTTCTTTGATACTACAAACCTAAGAAAAATCACTTCATTTTAGCAAAATATACCCTTCTTCAAATTCCCATACAACTTCTTAGCTTGTAAGATTTCAAAAACAACTCGGAGATGTTGGACATGATTGTCCAAGTCAACACTATACACCAATATATCATCAAAGTACATGACTACACATCGTCCGATGAGAGGGCGCATCACATGGTTCATAAGCCTCATGAATATGCTTAGCACATTTATAATTCTGAATGGCATAACCAACCATTCATAGAGACCATGCCTAATCTTGAAGGTAGTCTTAATGGGAATCAAGCTACAGGACCTCTAACTTGCAACCGAGCCTGAGGACTAGAGAGGATGGCACAACGAATCCTTATGTTCCAACCAACCCCTGCCGAGGCCGAGTCACCTTTAATGTTGTACCGAATAACTACCATTTATTTTGTGTTATGCCGAGTTGATGACTACTCTAATGCCAAATCGACCAATCATTTAGCATCATCTTTGCCAAGAGGTCGAGAGATAGAGAATCCGGACTAATTAGGCCATTCCTACTCGGACAAGCCCACCCGTCCATACCTTTTATTCGTATCCCCTAATAACCTTGCCAATGTAGCATCGCCACGTGTATAGTATCATATGAAGAATCTATAGCATCAATGATTGATTTCCTTGTATATTCATTTTTACCCTCTTATATCATATACATTGCTTCTTTAGGAAATGTCCTTATTGTCTTTTCCCTTTTGGGCAAGTTGTCTTAACTCATAGGTATAAATACCTTTGTACTTGTAACTGTAACAGTGGAGATTACCTTCAATACACTTGAGTATTTTCTTGTTTGCATAAACATTGCTTGTTTACTTTCGACATTACTCTTATCCTTTCCCTTAAGTAAGGTTAGGTGGCGAGTAACCTCACTGGACCAATTCATACGTCACATCGAATTGTGCCGTGAGTCCTCGAAAGTTTCTTTGGTGCGTCATATCCTTTGGAACTATTCATGGATTTTTGCTTACTATTCCATTCGTTTTTGTCACTCTTTCCATACCTTTCCCCATTAACCCTTTTTTTCAAGCTTTCTGCAAATTTAGACTCATTCAGCGACCGGCCCTATCTGTTCTTGGTCATGGTTCGCACCATCTTAGTATCAGAATGGAGGTTTTGTGTAAGCTATAGTTGGTTCTTCTAGAAGTTCCATTGTGCTCTGTTTTGCATGTGTAGAATAGAGTCGGTTACTATGTTCATTTGATTGCTGTGTTATTTGCTGTTTGCTTTCTGAAGTGTTTGTTTGAACTTGATTTTATGAGGAAAAATGACAGACCCGAATATAAATGTTAGTGCTGGTGATAACAGTGGAGTTATCTACCATGGAAAACAATCTCAGGGAACTCCCAAAAGCACTGACAAGAGACTTGATGAGGTAACTAACCTCTTGGTAAATCTAACCCAAGATATTCATGCCCTATCTTGCCAAACCACTGAAGTCGCAGAAAATACTCCTCAAGCTGCTCAACTTGTTAGAGGTTAGAGCCCAGCTCGACCAGTTCGAGCTGGAGGAGTCGGCGGACGAGTAAGGCAAAGGATAGACTTGAGAGAGTTTGATGAGGAGAAAGAAAAGTATTTTGAAGATAAGCATGTACGAGTCTCCAGAGCATCCGACCATGTGAAGCTTCGGATTCTGAGTTTCAATGGATTTGGGAATGCTGACGAGTATTTGAACTGGGAAGAGAAGGTGAGGCGTATATTTGATTACTATCAATATGAGAATTATGAGAAAGTTAGGACTGCTGTTGTTAAATTCTCCGAATATGCTGTCATGTGATGGAAGAATTTTCAGGTCGTGAGAAGAAGAGAGGGGTACCGAGAGATTAACACCTAGCCCGAGATGAGGAGAGTGCTTAGAAATAGATTCGTGTTTAGAAATAGATTCGTGTTAGAAACGTATCTCCAAGATACTTTCATTCAGCTTTAGGAGCTGAAACAAGGAGATCGAATTATTGATGAGTATGTTCAAGAATTTCAAATGCTTATGATAAGATGAGAAGTGGAGAAAGCACCGGCCCGAATAGTCTCAAAGTTTATTACTAGATTGAGAGGAGACATCTAAGACATTGTGGAGCACCAACGATTTGACACAATGGATGAAGCTGTTAGAATTACCCAACGAGTGGAGATGCAAAGAAGAAGTCGAGTAATGAATAGAATGCCGACTAGCTGACTAGGATAGGTAAGTCACCGAGCTCAGTCTAGTATCAAACCGAGCAGAAGAGTTGATGTCAAAGCCAAGCAAAAAGGCCGACCTGAAGATGTAGTGCTGACCCAAATGTATGAGAAGGGGCAAGGGTATGGCAGGAAGACCAACCAGACCAAGTACTTCAAGTGTCAAGGGTTCGAACATATAGCTGCTCAGTACCTGAACCGAAGGATGATGGTCATTAAGGGAAACATCCTGAAGGTAGAAGTAGAGAGTACAAATGAGGAACTCGAGGAGGAGGAGGATTCTGCCGAGAAAGAACCGATCGAGGAGGACGTATTTCCTGAGGACTTAGACCAGTTAGTCATGGTTTTCCGGCGCATTATGAACATAGAACCCTCATAAGAGGAGGAGCAGAGAGAGAACTTGTTTCATATCACCTGTAAGGTGAATGATCGAATATGTGCTCTCATTGTGGATAGTAGAAGTTGTACCAATGTAACATCAGTTGATCTTGTTTCAAAACTGAAGCTACCGACTATTGCACATCCTAAGCCATACAAGTTGTACTAGTTAAGTGAGAAATGAGCATTACATGTCACTCGGCAAATACTGCTACTGATTACTATAAGGAATTACTTTGACCAGATCCTCTACGACATGCTGCCTATGTATGCATTGCTGGGTAGGCCATAGTTATTTAACAGGAGAGTTATACATGACGGCTACAGAAACACGTATATGCTAGAAAAGGATGACCAAAAGACCACGCTAAATCCGATGCCACCGAGAGAAGTTCACAAGCTATAGATGAAACTTGCTGACAGATTGTAGAAAGCTTTGGTGATGAGTAAAGCTAAGTTTTGAAAAGCCATCAATGCTGACGAGCAAACCCTATTGTTGGTCAGACGACTATTGGAAATCAAGGGGTTACTAAATGACTATGCCGACTTGTTCCCAGAACAGTTACCTGAAGGGTTGCCCCCAACTCAAGGCATAGAGGATTGTATTGACTCAGTACCAAAGGCTGCATTGCCGAATAAGCCAGCTTATCGAATGAATCCAAAGTAGGCTTCTAAACTCTAACATCATGTCAATGAGTTGCTAAAGAGATGCTATGTGAAAGAGAGTCTCAGCCCTTGTGCCGTACCGTACCGTGCCTACACTTTTAGTGCCGAAAAAGGATGGAACTTAGTGAATGTGTGTTGACAATTGAGCCATGAACAAAATCACAATCAAATATAAGTATCCGATCTCGAGGCTAGAAGACATGTTGGATGAATTGAGTGGAGCCAAGATTTTCAGCAAGATTGATCTCAAGTCTAGCTACCATCAAATCCACATGAGGTCAGGAGACAAGTAGAAGACTGCGTTCAAGACTCAACATAGACTTTACGAGTAGATGATCATGCCCTTCGGCTTGTCCAATGCCCCAAGCACTTTCAAGAGACTTATGAACCATATGCTGAGACATCTCATCGAGAAGTGTGTCGTGCTATACTTTGACGACATCTTGGTCTACAGTGGTAACATGCCGAGTTACTGTGAACATCTTAGAGCAGTCTTGGATATCCTTAGTGCCAAGAGACTATTCCGCAACTTAAAGAAATGTTGCTCTTGCTAGGAGGAAGTGGTATTCTTAGGGTATGTAGTCAGTAGAGGAGGCTTACGAGTCGATAATGAGAAAATCAAAGCAATTGTCGAGTGGCTGACTTCTATTACTTTTACCAATGTAAGAAGTTTTCATAGACTGGCTTCGTTTTATAAAAGGTTTATCAGGAACTTTAGCACCATCACCACGCCACTTACCAAGCTAATAAGGAAGAACACCAACTTTCGATGGGGAGAAAGGGAGAAGAGGAGCTTTGTCGACATAAAAGAAAGATTGACCTCTATCTCGATATTAGTATTACCCAACTTCGACAAAATTTTTTAGTTGGAATGCGACGCATTGGGTGTTGGAATAGGCGCTATCCTAATGCAGGAAGGCTAACCAATTGCTTTCCACAGTGAGAAGCTCTAAGGACCACAGCTAAACTGCTTTGTGTATGATAAGGAACTTTTGGCACTAATCCGAGTAATGCAAGTATGGCAACATTACTTACTGCCGAGAGAATTTGTCATATATACTGACCATGAATTACTGAGGTACCTCCGAAATCAGACCAAGTTGTTAAAGCGACAGGCGAGATGGGTTGAATTCCTCGAAGGGTTCAATTTTGTGATAAGGTACAAGTAAGGAAAGAGCAAAGTAGTTGCAAATGCTCTTTCGAGGAGGCATGCGCTCTTATTAGAATTTCAGACCAAGTTGTTTGGTTTTACGAGTATAAAAAAATAGTACTCTGGGGATCTACACTTTAGATCAATGATTTCACGATGCATCGATAGGAGGACAGTGGACGAGTATTATGTAGAGGATAGCAATCTATTCCAAGGGAGCAGACTGTGTGTACCGACTTGTTCCCTATAGGAATTATTAATTAGAAAAGCCCACAGTAGAAGGCTCTCTAGACGCTTTGGAGAGAGGAAGACCTGTGAACTATTGAATGGCCAATTCTTTTGGCCGAAAATGCGAAGAGATGTACACCAAATTGTGGAAAGCTGTGCAGTGTGCAAAAAGGCCAAGTGCCAAGTCAAACAAAGGAAAGCAATGCCCCTACCTATTCCAACAAAGCCATGGACTGAACTGAGTATAGACTTTGTTCTCAAACTGTCGCAAACTGCTCGAAGCAAAGATTCTGTAATGGTCGTTGTAGATCAGTTCAGTAAGATGGTACACTTCATGCCTTATATCAAAACTAACGACACTTCGGCTATTGCTTCTCTTTTCTTACAAGAGATATATGCAGATACACAGCATGTTGAGAAGTGTAGTCTCTGATAGGGACTCAAAGTTCTTGAACCATTTTTAGAGGACCTTGTGATGTCGGCTGGGAACCAAATTACTCTTCAGTACCTCATGTCACCCCCAAACTGACGGCCAAACAAAGGTGGTAAATCATACTTTGGGGTTACTGCTCCAAGCTGTAGTAGGAAGAACTTGGCTGATTGGGATATCTACCTACCAGTAGTCGAATTCGCCTATAACCACACCGTACATGATACCACTAAGCAGACTCCCTTCGAGGTGGTCTATGGATTCAATCCCAAGTTGCCCTTTGACCATGCCCCTATACCAGCACCCACGCAAGAGGACCCTAATGCCTCAACCATAGCACAATCTCTTCAATACATCTATGATAAGGTCACTCGGCTCATCAACCAAGCTACTAGAAGAATGCAAAAAAGGACCAAGGGTAGGTCGACCAAACAATTTCAACCAGGAGACTTGGTATGGCTATACCTCAATAAAGAACGGTTCTTGAATAAGAAGAAGAACCAATTATATGCAAGAGTGGAAGGGCCTTTCAGAATCCGCTAGAAAATCAATGACAACGCCTACAAGTTGAAACTACCTGAGGACTGTGGGGTTTTTAACGCCTTCAACATTGACGACCTCAGTTCATATTACCTTGATGGAGAATTGAGAGAACCCTATTCGGATTTGATCCCAAATCTAAAACAACCCGGAGGGAGTGATAGGAATTAAGCTACGGGACCTCTGACCCACAATCGAGCCCAAAGACTAGGGGTGCTAGCACGACGAATCCTTGTGTTCTAATTAACCCCTATCAAGGTCGAGTATTTACTTACTGAGTCACCTTTAATGCTGTATCGAATGATTGCCCTTTATTCTGTGTTATGCCGAGTTAATGACTACTCTAATGCCGAGCCGACCATTCACTCGACACTATCCTTGCCAAGAGGCCAAGAGACAGAGAATCCAGATTGACTAAACCATTCCTACTCGGACAAGCCCACCTGTTCGTACCTTGTGTCCACATCCCCTAATAGCCTTGCCAATGCAGCATTACTACATGTGCAGTATCATATGGAGAATCTATAGCACTAATGATTGATTTCCTTGTATATTCATTTTTATCCTCTTGTATCATGTACATTGCTTCTTTAGGAAATGTCCTTATTGTCTTTTCCCTTTTGGGCAAGTTGCCCTAAGTCACAGGTATAAATAGCCTTATACTTGTAGCTATAACAATAAAGATGACCTTCAATACACTTGAGTACTTTCTTCCTCGCGTAAACATTGCTCGTTTACTCTTGGCATCGCTCGTTTGCTCTTGGCATCGCTCTTATCATTTCCCTTAAGCAAGGTTAGGTAGCGAGTAACCTCACTGGATCAATTCGTGTGTCATGTTGAATTGTGTCATGAGTCCTTGAAAGTTCCTTTAGTGCGTCAAATCCTCTAGAACTGTTCCTGGGTTTTTGCTTACTGTTCGTCACTCTTTCCATACCTTTCCCCATTAACCCTTTTTTTAAGCTTTCTACATGCTCGGACCCATCCAGTGATCAGCCTTATTTGTTCTTGGTCACGATTTGCACCAAGTCTTTTACTCGTTACTTAGTCTCATACTAATTTGGTGGTAGCCACTTTGCAAATCAATCTTTGAAAATATTTTGGCACCATGAACTTTATTCAACATGCCATTGAGCCTCGATATTGGGTATTTTTACTTGACAGTGATACGATTGATTGTTTAGTTGTCAATGTACATACACCATGAACCATCTTTCTTTAGGACAAACAGAGCTAGTACGATATAAGGGCTCATGCTTTCCCTCACATACCTTCACCCTATGAGCTTATCTACCTATCTTTTTAGCTTGGTAGCCTGCTTAGGGTTCATTCTATATGTAGGTCGGTTAAGCAAGGTGGCACTTGACTGTAAATCAATACAGTGCTCTATGCTTCGGACTAAGGGTAGTCCTTTAGGCAGTTCCTTAGGAAACAGGTCAAGAAACTTACCAATTAGTCTTTGGATTTCATCTAGGACATCTTTCAAATCTCTCATCTATAGCAATCTCCTAGTCAATAGAAACATAGGCTCATCAGCCTTCTTAGTAGTTCAGAGCTCTCTTCAGCTCTTCACTAAGGCTTTCTTCTTACTTGCTCGGGTGAGCTGATTATGAGTCTCATTTACTTAAGCCAGTGTCATGGGCTGTAACATAATCTTCTTTCCATCCTTAACAAAGGCATAAGTGTTCTTGTACCAATCATGAGTAATACGTTCAACTAAGGTCATCCAAGCAACAGATGTGAAGCTCCCATAGGAATGACATCATACACTTCTTCATCTCTGTACATACTCCCAATACTGGATGGTGCAGTTGCTTGTTCAGTCATGTGCAAAGCACCCTTATCGTGAAGCCAATGTAGCTTATAAGGTTAAGGATGCTTAGAGGATGGCAGACCTGACCACTACATGAATGACTGTGCAACTACATTAGTATAACTTCCTCTATCCACTATAATGGTGCACAATTGTCCTTTGATGGTACACTTAATATGGAATAAATTCTCTCTCTAGTCTTCCTCGGAGTTTGGCAGGGAACTCATTAATCATCTTAGTACTAAGGTCATCACTTCTTAGTCGGCATAGACACATGTTTCCCCTTCTTCCTCAGCTTTTGCTTTTCCAGCATCCTTCTTCTTCTCTGGCTGCTCTTGTTGGTATTATCTACTTCATCTCCTTGGAGCACCATGACATGTCGGTTTGGATTCTCAGCAAACATGTGTCCAAAGAGTAAGCATTTAAAGCACTTCATGTCGTTGGTCTTCCATCCGGAGGTTTGCCCTTTCTCATATGTTCACGGGGTCGGCTTAGCCTTAAATCGGCTCAACTGGCTTGCTCGACTATCATCAGGTCGGTCATTCCTCTCTTCGGTTCGGTATGTCCTCTTCGACTCAGCTTAAACAAGTCAGTGAGGAACAGGGGCTTAGGAGGATGTTGGTCCAAGTCGGCTTGGAGCACTTTTTCTTTGTTTTTTTACCCTTTCTACTATTTTAATTGCCTCCTCCTAGGTATAAAACCTCTACACCTCCACAATATTACATATCTCATATTTGAGCCCAGAAATGAACCTCAATACTATGGGAGTCTTTAGTATGTCTACATCAGCTCGGATCATAAGCATCTAGAACTCTCTCACATAATCATCAATAGATCAACGTCCTTAGCGAAGTTCCTACAACTTTATAAATGTATCTTGTAAGTAAGTCTTAGGTACAAATCTACCCCTCAACAACCTCTTCATCTTATCCTAGGTTCTCACGCCTTATCCTCCATCCCTTACTATAGCTACATTTAGATTTTTCCACCACATAATGGCATACCTAAAGAACTCAAGTGCAGCAAGTTCGACCTTCATAGCTTCTGTATATCCATAACAATCAAACACCTTCTGAACCTTCTCTTCCTACTCCAACTATTCATCGGTATCTCCACTTCCATTGAAGGGCGGGATTTGGACCTTAACATTGTCAAGTTCTCAAGAAGCTTGGCATCCTTACTCTCGTGCTTGATAGTACTCAGCCTCTTCTTCTTCCTCTCCATATTCCTTAGCATCAATCTTCTCATCATCTTCTTCAGTCTCTTCTAACTCTAGTCTTCGTCTAGTAGCTTAGTTTGCAACCCCTCTTTCTAGAACATTTTAGAGTGGGTTACACTGCAGCATACCCTAAAGTTTTTGCCTATTAACTTGCGTTGCGGTAACCAAACTCTCAACAAGGTTAGTAAGTTTGTCAAGCTTATCATCAACTGACCCAAGAGTGTTACTACCATTTTGACTATGACCAGGTTGAGCACTACTACTCCGGTCTCTAATAACACCTTAAACACTTGATTCCAACATGATTTAATACTTTTCAAATAGGACTAACAACACAATACACAAGAAAACAATGCTACCTTACTACCCACAACGTTGACTAACATACTAACAACTTTTAACGACCAATAATCACTTCAAGCAAGATAAAAATGAACTTGCTCTATTTTTGTAGTGAAAAATAGAATAAGAACATAATAGCAAAGAACTACACTTACCAACACATACAAACCTTCACTGTGTAACTCATAACTCTAAACTTACTCCATACCAACACGTTGAAGCAGCTACGAAAGTAACCTAGTAGCCACTAACAACAAACACGAACCAAAACTTCACTACAGCTTAATACACTCCCTCTTGGAACTATGCTCTAATACCAACAAAGTTAATGCATCCCTAAGGTCGAACACGTGAAGAGACACCACAACAAAGCTAAAACTAAATGAAACAAAAGAAAAGCTAGCGAAGCTCAAGTAGCTACCAATTGGATGCAACAGACCAATTGATTTTACTTACCCTACAATCCATCAGATATGATTCACCGGTTCGATCTAAAGGGTTACTTGCCATTACTCCTAACTAAAGGGAATAAATAAAAGTTAAAAAGGGTAATGAGAACACTTGAGTTGCTTAAAGGAAAACTTGAGTAAATTTTGATATTGATGATTGGTGTCTACGTAAAATTAAGTAAGGGTTTATATACACATCTACTAGGGTTACTTTACATATATGAAAAGGCAAAAGAGTATT
The DNA here is from genome assembly GCA_024138015.1 of Lumnitzera littorea. NCBI lineage: Eukaryota > Viridiplantae > Streptophyta > Magnoliopsida > Myrtales > Combretaceae > Lumnitzera > Lumnitzera littorea. The sequence continues at coordinate 93,657,597 of JAMXBB010000001.1, read as the reverse complement.
CTTACAATTAGGTTACATAATACATACTAAAAAAGGTAAAAGAGACAAAGAATATTCTGTATGGAAAGTAAGGATCCTTTTGGAATGTTGTATCAAAAGATACATGTCGTTCGATGGCTAGATGTTAGGAATATGGTACAAAGTGGACAAAAAGAAGTAAGGAGAGCTTATAGTCAGGGGTTAACCTGATCTAGATTAGGTCGGAGCTCAGTCAACCATTTGCTATAAAGTAATTAACTTGAGTTGGGGTCGAACGTCAGTGATCAGCTCAGACGGTCCTGTAGCTTTGCGTTCAGATATTCTATCATGGTGCAGTTGTTTGGTAAGCCCAGCACAGGTAATGGCTTGATAGTCAGGTCGGCAGAAAAAGGAAACATAGAAGTCGGATAAGAATTCTCGTCTTAGATGGGGCTTCAAACTAGTATCATCTAGGTTAGTCCCTAAAGTCCTTTAGCTCTACTACATGTGGTTGGTCTAAGGGGCTAAAACCTATCAAATACCTTCTCCTTTTTTTCCCTTTGTCTAATCTTTCTAGTTTAGCTTCACGCCGAGCATAGATGTTGTCTTCTTAGCTAATATATCTCTAGGCCTTCCACTAAAACTTGGCCAGGTTAGTTGCCTTGCTCTTTGTTATCGACTTAAAGAAATCACCATCGAGATTCACTCCCAAGGTGGTTGGATAGACGGCAACCCCTTCATTCAGTTGCAATATTTCTACTACCACCTTATTAAACCGGTTTTTGAATCACTAAAGGACTCTCCCTTCTATTGTAGAGTGAGGTAAAGGGACGGGTTGTCCTTTAAGGTAGGCTTACTCACTTAGAAGTAGGGGACAAACTTCTTAGCAAGGTCATCAAAGCTGGAGATTAAATTCTCTAGCAAGTGACTGAACCATGTACATGCGACCCTTCGAAGAATGTCAAGAAAGGCTTTACATCTTATCCTATCCTTGTAGCTATGTAAGTCCATCAAAGATTAGAAGTGCATCAAATGGTCCTCCAGGTCAATAGTCTCGTTATATGGCTTAAATGTCAAGAGCTCCTTATTACTCAAGAGTACTTACACCTAAATCTTTTAGGAGAATGGAGTTTTGCTATTGACACTTGAAGCTATAACCTCCACCTTTATACTCCCATAAGTATTAGACATCCTCCTGCGAACCATATTTATTAATCAGTTGTAATTAACTCCTTCATTTGGTTCATTTACCCAAGGAGCTTTTCCATTCTCTTAAGATTGTTTGCGAACTAGGCTCTCTGACTTTTGAGCTTTATCACAACTATCAACAAAACGATTATGCCTATTCACTATTTGGTAGGGCTTTACTCCCATAGAATAGTTCCTTTGCCAGCTAGAAGCTTGACACTTAGATATAGAGCCCTAAGAGTGAGAACTATTGGAGCTTAAAGGCATTGTACTGCTAAACACCTTGTCTTACTCCCGACGATCAGATATAGGCCTATTCTCTGTCTTCTGTGGAATTTCACCCTAAACGTCCCGTTTTACTCCTTGATTAGTCATTCTATTTGATCACTTGAGTATTCAAGTTTTGGAGTTCTTCATTCTAGGTTATCAATTTGTTTACCAGCTTAATCGAGTGAGCCAATTAGGGGTTTTGTACAGGATTAGCCCAGTTGCCTCCTCCAGTCACTACAATGGCATCCTTATCGCTACCTTATATTTCATTTTCTTTGGCATTTGCTTCCTTGTCGATGTTAGCTACTTAGCTCCCAATGTGCTTGACCACTTTGGTGAATGTTGGATAAGCTAAGTTTTGTTACTTGGATCTTATGGTTCTTTCCATCTTCACTCTCAAAATCTTGATTCAAGATGTAGAAAACTATCAATCTTAAATGAAACAATTTTTTAGAAATGATGCCAAAAGTTATCACCTAAATTTCATATGTAGAGATTGTGTCCTTTAGGCCTCGAAGGAAAGCTTGAATTTGCAAAAAAGCATCGGTTAGTAGGCATCAAGGGGTTGTCTGATGTAGCCACTTCCATACTTCAGTTAGTGTCTGTAGGATTAAGGAAGCTAGAGAGTAAGAGGGCTAATGCGTGTATACATAAAGTGTATTACTTATAAGGTTGACCTTTATTTGTAGGTTTTAAGGAAGGAATCTTGAATAAATTTGTATCTTGCCCAATTAAGCAAGTGTATCTTTTAAATAGATACATTCCAAAATTCGTAAACAAACCACCAAGGTCTATGCCACGGGCCCAACTTCGATACAAGGATTAAGATACAAACTTGATCTACTAGAGTTCCAAGTAAAGTAGACATCGATCATAAGATGGACGGTCCTCTAAGGCTAGGATTTGAACCAGTCATTGGTTAAGATAAGACAACCCACGATCCATAGAGGTTGGAATGGTCTTAGGTGCCTATAATCCCAACTTGCCCATTAATAGGAGACACTTTAAAAAGTGATAAAAAAGAATATTTCCATAGAAGGATATAATGGTTTATGCCTTAGATATGTTATTTCTCACTCTTACATAGTGCAGTACATATGTTATTGTTTCTGCTACAAGTGCATTATTCGACTATGAGTCAACTATATTTGTTACAATGACTATCTATCTACTTTACATGATAAGGCTATGATGAGTCCTAAGTCTCTTATGTTGTTAGTTATATATTCACTATGTTATTGTGAACAATGTTTTAACCACTTTGGCTTCTACTATCTCCTTCTAGGTCTCTATAGAGGTGAGCCCGGTTCATTTTTTTCCTCTAAACTAAACTAAATAAAAGAATGTAATTCACTTTTTTATAACTTCAAATCAAACTACATGGTTTGATATAAGAATTTTTTCAAACTATAAAATTTCAATTTGGTTTGATTTAGTTTAAAGATTGAATCATATCTTCTAGTTTAGAAAAGTATATATATATATTTATATATAATGTGTAATCTCATATGAAAAGTATTAAATTTATTTAATAATAATAAGCATTAATATCATAACGAGATCGATGAAGTTAATATTCATATAAATAAAAAAATTTAAATGTTTATTAATAAATAAATTTATTTATAAAAATAGCATATAGTACAAATTTTAAGTCAAATTATATATATAATTTATACATTACAGTAATTAAAAATTCAATATATATATATATATTTCAATAAATATAAATTAAAATTCTTTTAAGTGATATATTAAAACGAGAGAAATTTTTAGTTGATTTTTCTAAAACAGTTTGGTTTGGTTTTACAAATTGGTTCAATTCATGCTTCCAAACCAACCATAAATTTTTTATTTGGTTGAGATTACGAATTTTATAAACCAAATTATAAGAAAAATCATATTTTCGATTTAGTTTGATCCAATTTACAAGTGGGTTTGGTTGGTTGGTTTTTTTCCCCACAACTAGTCTCTATACTCCCTTGAGATGTATAAATTAGTTGGCCTAAACCATTATTAATGTCACGCCCCGAAGCGGCAGAGTCATAACAGCCCCCGCCGTGTAAACCATCCTAAGATAGAAGTTGGCCTTACAACCGCTATCTTAGACCTGATCTACACAAGGCGTCCACGACTAACCCGCTTTGAAGTAGACAATTTGTAATTTAAACAAATCATTTACCTAAGAAAGTGAGAAAAGTTATATAATCACTAAATTCAGTTATTACATTAATCAGAAATGAAAAGTAAATTATGTGTTGATTCTTCAATGTTTTTCCTCACTCCCCAGGATCCAGCAGTTGCTAGCTTCAGAGTAATTGGAATCCGCTTCTTAGCCAGCACTTGCACGATGTCTATAGGGATGTGAGCAACCACAGCTCAGTAAGTTAGGACGGAGGACTTAAAACTATACTAGAAACACAACAAGGTTTTCAATCACTTATTAGATGCAATGCATGTACAAGCAAATGCCATTGCACGACGTTGTCCGACCCGTCGTGAGATTAGAGAAATTGCGCCCGCTCTAATCCGGGTTGAGGAGTTACCGTTAATGCAACAGCTCACGACCAAACCCAGGCTTGTGTAATGGAGACCTTGCTCCTCCCGCGACTTCCTTCGAACCACTGTCTTCACTCCCGCCGCGACCTCCTCTCCTGTCACTTAGTTCGACTGAGGATGAAGAAGGGACCATTTTGCAATCCTACGCTATCCCTTCCGAAGGGGTCGGTATTTGGCCGGAGAGTCTTAAATCCCCTAACGGGTTGCCATGCATGTTCGATTAAGATTACTGGTCGTATATTTGATTAAGTCCAATTTAGGGTGATCAATCATTACATACAATTCATACAATATGCGCCAAAGCAACAAACATAATCATAGCATCACCCATAATCAAGCACATGCACGCATTCAACTATCTAACAAGCACAACCAAGCATAATCTTAAGCCTCCAAAATACAGCGTCGTATTAATCCCAACTTACCTCGACTCCTCGCTCGCTCACTCGAGGTCCGATCTGTTCAGGCCATCGCCGGTTATCCCTATAACATGAACGTGGTTTCAGCTTTTCATATAACTATTATAGGTTCGTTTTATCCTATAATGCTTATTGTTAGGTTTTGTTTACGGTTTAATATGCCTAATTATCTAGGTATTAAGTCTTTTATAATTATTCTAGATTTAGGTTTAGGTTTGGGTTCGGTCTCGGTTTCCGCATCAATTTCTAAATTAGGTTTTGGTTCGATTTTTAAATCCTAAACATGCTCGAATCCTAATGTGAAATTAATTACATTAAGCTCGAGTTTCCAAATATCCTATTGGGTCTTAATTTAGTATTCTAAGCTATTTGGTACACGCTAGTCCTAATTAGGGTATCGGATTTATCCCCGATGTGAGAAAATCTTACTTTTTTATATAATTACCTAAAATTCAATCTTAATTCAGATTTAATATTATTCTGATTTTTACTCTAATATTATCTAAATAACCCTAATTTTTCCATATTTATTAATTTACAATTTCACATATTACTAATTTCTTATATTACTTACCTAATTTCCTTAATTAACTATACTTAGTACCTAAATGCTAGGATTAGGGTTCCACTGTAGAGATTAACTTCCTTAAACATCTAATTAAGATCCAAATCAGTAATTAACATCCTAATCACCTAATTAACTCCAAATTACCCAATTTTTTCATCATTTTAGGGCTAAAAATTAACTTAAAAATTTCGAAAATTAATTTTAAAAAAATGGCTTCATAGCACTGTTCTATGTCACATGAGCATCCTACAGAAAAATTTTGAACCCCAAACTACATCCCTAAGCCTATTTAATTTCCGGTTTAATCATGCTTGGTTTTGAACAATTTGTTAAGGACCCTATATTTCCAGACATAATTAAACTAAATCAACATTTTTCCCTAAATCTACATAAAATAAAACCTCATAATAACAAGTTTCATAATTTTCTGGGCAAAATAACTAATTTTACAAAATTATACAAGAATCGGGCTGGAATTTGGACTCACCGGTTCAGGTGGCTTCGGCCACCGCGGGCCGCCGTGGCCTTGTCGGCCGACCTGGGCGCTGCCACCACCGTGTGGTGGTGGTGGCCGTCCACTCCCAGCTCCTCGTTTGGTGTGGATTCCCTTTAAAACCCCTAACTGCACAGTTTTTCTTATTTTTTTTTATTTTATGAATTTTCTCTCGAATTTTCAACTATCTCTAATTTTCTCTGATTTGTATCTGTCCAAATGAGCTTCTGAATTTTTCTTGCTATTTATAGACGATTTTTGTAATTATTATGCATTAATTTGACAAGATTTTGTCCAATTTCCTTGATTTTTGGCTTTTAAGTTGTTCAATTTTTATTAGTCAATTTTTCTTTTTCTGACTACGACCTGATCTTGCATCAGCTTATCCTCTTCTGATTTTTTCTGATTTTTTTATAATTAATTTGTATTTTTATTTAATTATTTACTTAGTTTTCGGCCAATTTTAGTAATTACGCATATTTTTATCTACACGTAAATACATGTAGGGTACACGTGAACATTCCTAAATATTATTTTGGTCATTCTAAAATTTTTAGTATACATATAATCTATCTCTAATAATTTATTAGTTATTATATTACACTTTTTGCCTTTTTGGTAATTAGCAGTTATTATGCTTAAAATTTGAAAATTTTATAGTCTCCTATTTTACTACTTATTTTCTTAAATTTAAGTTTACAGGGTCATTTTTACTGGTATCTTGTTAAATAGTTTATAATTTGGGTGTAATCGAATCCTTTAGCCGATCGCCCTAAACCTTGGGTTCTAAGTTCAATTTTACGGTTACTTGGCTGAACTTTGGGGCTTACAATTAATATGAAAATAAAGTAGCATAGCCGTATATTTGAAGATTTGGAGAGGATAGGGCATCTATATTATAAAGATGGACTCACTTTGGTGTTCACAACATTTTTTTTAATTTATATATATAGAAATCTATATTGTTAATCATGTAACTTTTAAAAATTAAATACAATCAAAATGACCTTTCCTATTTTCGTGGAAGAGTAGTTACATTTTAGGTGTCTCTCTATTTCCATTAACCAACTTCACTTCATCGATGGACGACTACTAGATGTATAAAATACAACTCATATTTGAGAATTAGAATAAAATACTAGAGTTATTTTTAAATCTATTACACGGATGCGTCATCCATTAATAAATATTTTATGGTTATAGTACTCTTACTATATGTTAAGCATCTGCATAAGAATTTTTTTACTAGTTCTTACATTCATAAAATAACCAAACACTTTTCTTTTTCTAAATTTTGGTTTAAAATAAGCTTAAGTTTTGTTAAAGAGGTTTTGTATATGTATGTACATATGTGTGTGTATGTATGTGTGTGTGTGTGAGAGAGAGAGAGAGAGAGTATGTATAAAATGTAACTACTTCTATTCAAAAACTCGAATAAAATACTAGAGTTATTTTTAAATCTACAATGTAGATGCGTCACCCATTAGTAAATATTTTATGATTATATTATTCTTGCTATGTCAACATATTAAGCATTTATATAAGTGTTTTTTTACTAGCATTCACATTCATAAAATAAGGAAGGCTTTTCTTTTTCTGAATTTTGGTTCACAATAAGCCTACATATTTTCTCTCTCTCACTCATATGTTCAAACATATACGAAATCTACTTAACAAAACTTAAGCTTAAAAGGTATCAAAATATACTTTGATAAGTTTGAAAGGTGTTTCCACGCTAATATTAAAGTTTAAAAGGTTAGTTGTAACTTTTAGCAATTACTTGCCAATTTAATAAAGTAAGGTTAGTTGTAACTTTTAGCAATTACTTGCCAATTTAATAAAGTTTAAGAGCTTATTGCAATCTCTAAAAGTTTAGAGACAATATTTGCATTTCCCCCTTTTCCCCTTTTTTCCTACCCATTCATATATTGTTTGTCTTTTGATAGATCTTATTGTACTCATGTTCAATGGTGTCTGATAGGAATCCGACCACTAGGTCTTTAACTTATAGCCAAGTTTGAGGGCTAGAGAGCTTCGTAAGGCGAATCCTCCTACTCCAGTTGACTTATGCTGAAGTCGAGTTTCTCCTTGTTGCCGATCAATCCTATATGCCGAGCCATTTGATTGCTTACCTCTTAAAAGTTGTGTGTCGACTTGAAGAATACCCAGATTGTAGCCAAACCTCATACGCCTGCTCGGTCATGTTCGAGCGTACCACTTGCTCGGCATCATTCTTGCCGAAAGACTGAGAGAGCTACCCTGCACTAATTCTCAACCACTCCTATTCGGACAAACCCATGCTTACTTAACACCTCTACTTAGCTACCTAACCAGCTTGTACTACTTTATCTACAGCATCCAATAGCACCAACAATACATTGTTGCCACATGTTTAGGACCAATTATAGAATCTGCTACTCTAATCATTACTTTTTCGTGAATATTTATTTTTACCCTTTCGTATACTTTATACATTACTTCTTTAGAATAATATCCATTTTATCTTTTCTTTTTTAGATGAGTTGCCTTAAATTCTCGAGTATAAATATCTCTTATATATTTAGTCGTAGACATCAAATTATTATTAATTTACTGGATATTCTTTCTCTTGTAGACATTATTTGTTTACTCTCATTTTACTCTTATCATAACCCTTAAGTAAGGCTAAATAGCGAGTAATCTCACTGAATCATCTCACGCGTCATATCGAGCTAAGTCGTGAGTACTCGAAAGTTTCACTAATGCGTTATATCTTTTGGAGTTATTTGTAGGTTTTGCTTACTATTTCATTCGTTTTTCATCTTTAAGTGTGTTTCCCCTTTACCCTTTCAAGCTTTCGGCAAGATTAAATCCATTCATGCGATCGGCCTTGTCTGCTCTTGGTTACGGTCCTCATCAACGTCGATAGAGGTAAAAGTTAAGGGAACAGAAATAAAACAGACCTCGTTTGTTTCATGGAAAACTATTCTTAGTGAAAAAGGATTTTCTTTAAAATCAATTTCCTAAAAACGTGAAATTTTCATTGTTTAGCTGTTTTATTGATTTACGATGGAAAAGGTTTTCTGATGTTTGTTTGTTTATATGTTATCCTTCACAAAATAAATTTATTAACATATACTTAACCAATGTGATATATTGAGTATTTTATGAGTGATGGCTACTCAAACATAAAATATGTAATGTTAAAAAATAGAGAAATCACACATGACAAAATCAAGAAGATGGCAGCATAAAGCCAATATATGTAATGGCAAAATTTTATTTTAAAGAAAGTGAAAGCCGTAACTTATATAAATTGTGAATATAGTAGAAAAAGTAATAGAATATGATATACCTACAATTGTTGTGCGAAGATTCAGGAGACCAACCTGAAAAGACGAGAAATAAAGAAAAAAATAAGTTACGAACTGGAACAATAAAATAGAATAGACGAGGGATAGAGTAGAGTGAGCAAAAGACTTGCTTTGAAAACAGTGGCAGCAATTAATATGGTGCCAGTCCAATCGGCTTCATACACAGAAGCGGCTTCAGAAATTGACTTACTATTTACGAAACGGAACGTTGTTTTCCCCCGAGATACACGTAATTTTTTCTGTAACGGAAATAGATCTTCCCGGATCGCATTGTTTGTTTTCCACTTAAATGCACCACTTTCACATAAAAATTTATGAAAAATGAATTTGAGATATTAACCCCATGATAAGAGGGAATAGGTGAATCCGATAATATATCAGAAACCTTTATATTTGAGGTTAAAATACATGGTGAAATAGAAATCCAATACTATACTATACTATACCATAAAAAACAGTACATGAGAGAGCAATATACAAACTCAATATAAGATATAACAATCTATCAAAATAATCCCAACACTAATTCAGAAACGCTTCATAAGTGTTTGGAAGAATTAATATCATATAAATTTATCAAGAATTTGATGACCTCACCTTTGTCTTCTGCGTAGTGTCTTTGCAATATGCTAATGGTTATTAGTCTTCGCCTCTATTTAGATTCTTCAAAATCAAGCCTGTCAATCTTGACCCATAGTAGCATTTATTACCAATTCTTTTAGTATATAATAAGGCTATTTATAGAACCGATTCCAACCAAATCATGAACTATACCAAATCGAAGCAAATTGTACTGAAAAATATAGCTCTTGTTATATTTCGAATTATTTTGCGATTCAATTTGAGAAGAGCTTAAAAGATATGCAGTTCGTTTCAGGAGTTAAATCAAATTGAATGGCTTCAATTTGAGTAGAACTTCTTTTTAATTAAAAAAAAAAGTAGCATATTTTGGTTATTAAATACTAATAAAAAAATATAACCCGGCAATTCTTACAGTAAAAAAAGAGAAAAAAGATAAGAAAAACAAACCCTACCCTCAAAGATATTGACTTGCTTTCCTTTAACCTCTATATTTCTCCTTTATTTTGCTCTCATGCACAAAAGCCTTCACATTAGACTAAACTCTCACTTTTGGTTGACATTAGACTTTTACTGAGTTCATTCCCGTCTCTCATCTCTATCTTAGTTCCTCATATTCTCTTTGTCTCACTTTCATCTCTCATTCTCACTTCAATCACTAAATTATAGACCTCACATTCTATAAAAGTATAACCACTTTCTTCTTTCAACTTATTTGTTATATAATTTGGACGATCTAGTAGGGAATTTATAAGATCAATTTTCATAGCAAGTCAATCTTATTTGAAAAAAAATTATTATTCATAATTATTTTTGCTTTGGAATGTATATATGGGATTATAGTCCATTTGTAAAACTTTTTAACTCGAAATCCTAAATTAAATTGAATAAGTAAAATTATAGTGATAGATGTGTATTGTGAATAGAGAAATATGATCACAATAGCTAAGGATCTTTTTAAGAATTCAAACCAAATTGAACCGTGCTTAGAATTGGTTTTGTTCAAAATGCCAAATTATTAGAACCAATTTGGTCTAGTAAGTGCATGATTAGCATTAGAACCATGAAGACCCTTAATATATATATGTATGTACGTAAATATATGTAACTTTTTTATATCCTTACAACATATCGTGTTGGTTCTTATTTACAAATGTCTCAAGTATTTATTAAGAATATATATAAGATATTTCTCATATTTTTCAACATTAATTATACTTATAAAAACTAACCGTATACAAAGATAAACTTTCTTTCTTTCTTTCTTTTTTTTTTTTCAGTTGGCATCTAAGACAATGTGTAAAAGATATCCATTAACTTCCTCCCATTTTATTTATAAGCCATAGTACATGAAAAGAATAAGTATTTATTAGAGGTATTACTATTTGTTAAATATCATCTTTTTTTTTTATTTTTGGCAAATTAAATATCATCTTTTAGTATGTAGAAAAGATTATCATTTTTGTATTGTGAAAGGGTCCAAGTATGTGAAAACATTAGAGATAATACACTTTAACTTTGCCAACATTTATAATTATATATATAAAGTTTCGATATATTTAATTATATATCTAATTGAAAATTTAACTATTATTGTCTACACTTCAATTCACACCATTAATCTAATATATATGATCAGCCAATGGAATAACTACTCATGTCCTTAAGGTTCATACAACCTTACTAAAGTCATGGGCAACCACCCCATAGTTGCTAATAAGTCTTGCAACCCATATTTTTTAGGTAAGTCACAACCCACTGTCCGGCAATGGATAGTTAGTGGCCATCTATTAGGGGTCAGGCAACCTTTAGTTGTAAGCAGTTATCTTATTAATTGATTATACTAATAAAACTAATAGAGTAAATTGAAGTTATTTGGAATATAAATGGTGATAATTAAATTTTTAATTAGTTTATAACTAGACAAACTAAAACCAAGTATATAATTAAAAAAAGTTGCAAAGCTAATGTATAAATTGCGATACTGACCTAATATAATATATATATATATATATATATATCCATATACTAGCAGATACTATACTCGCTCTATGTGTGCAAATTTAAAATTAAGGTATGAAACATTTATAGTTTTATGTATGATTATTTTTTTACAAAGATTTGATATAGATATGAGGAATATTATGATAGTGATTGAAAAACTTCAATAACCATAAACTCAATTATTAATAAATTATAAATGTTAGGTAGAGAATATGATGATATTAGTGCACTTATGATTTTGGTTAAAAACATTAATGTTGCTTTGATTATATAGATTATTGTCTTTAAAAAATTCTATATAAGTAAGTAATTGAGAAAGAAATAAAAAACGAAACGAAGAAATAATTTATAGAAGTAAAGTTTTTTTATGCCAATTGATTGAATGCAATACAATAGAGAGGAAGGAGTTTTTTCTTTTCTTTTCTTTTCTTTTCTTTTTTTTTTTACCGAAGGAGATTAAATAAGGAAGGAAGTAGTGTAACTTACAAAAATAAAAAGAAACACGGATCTAAAAAGAAATCATAGGAGTGGAAAGATTTTAAGCTCTAAATAAGGTATAAATGCAAGAGAAAAAGAGAGATTTAGAAATATCACAACTTTACTTATTATATTATTAACTTAAATTTTAATACCATATGTTTTAGTTGACATTTTTAATATGTTTTAAGGGGTATTTTAAGGAATATAAAAAAAAAATCAAATCTTCGCGTCTTTTATTTTAATAATATAGATATAAACATTTTTCACATGCAAACATATAGGTATACATATATATATATACAAATTTTTTGACTTATTAAGTATCACGAGTACTATCATGTGATATCTATTATTCACAACATTTGGTTAATTGTAAAGTTAGATCCAAAGCCATGTATTTATATATAAGTTTTTTTTTATTTTCAAACATGTATATTAGTTCATTAAGAGTATTTTCAAGATGATTTTTAACTATATTTTGTGAACTTTAATACCATGATCATACCTTTCGCGAAAAAGAAAAAAATATAGATATATATATGTAATTGTAATTTCATTATAACAAATGTTGTTTGACAAATGAATAAATGGTACTCGTGGATAGAGGAAAGAGACGGTGAAAGAAGCCAAAAAGCCCACCTGCTTTTGCAGAATGATGCATGGTATCGAGCAATCAATCACCAACATGTTACAGTGATTTAGCACAGGAAACCATTCCATTCCATGATTCATACCTTTTAAGGTCAGACGGTCTCACCGAGAAAAAAAAAAAGGTCAGACGGTCCCCCGCACATTATTTGTTTCTATAGAATATTCATATATGTAACCTGACGTTCGAAATACAAGTCTTAAAAAAAGTTAGTAATATTTTTTAACATTTTTCATATACTTTATAAAAAATATATTAAATAATATTTATTTAATTTCTTAATAAATACTCTTATACGTATTGATATATATATATATATATATATTTCCTTTTTCTTTTTTTCCCAATAGGGAGAGAGACAACACAGCCAGCGCAGCGGTGTCCTAACCCCCGCCTAGTACAGCCGATGGGAGAGATTGACTCTGAAAGACATTATTGTTTTTCCAAAGAAAGACTATCCTCTTCAATATAAAAGGACTTAACCACATGGCATCAATAATATCTGAACGTATTGCCAAGTCCATCAAACGTCACTGTTTAATTTGTATATAAACACAGCTATTACCTAGCTACTCAGACGAGTATTCTACCCAAAATTACAACGTATAAAATTAATAAAATTATATATTTATATTTATATTTATATAAAAAATTTATACTAAAATAAGATCTACATTTATTATAATTTTAAAAATCTTACAAAACCATAAACTCATAAAATTATACAAATTAACTCATACTTTTAAATACATTGCTTGCTATTTGTTTTTCTGGTGAGTTAAAAGAGGATGTCACTTAGTAAGCAACCATTCATAGGGTCTAAATTAAAGTATCCGGACAGATGGTTTCTTCTTCTTCTTCTTCTTGTTCTTTTTTCCTTTTTTCTTTTTGTTTTTTTTTTTGAGAATACGGATACTGTATCGTTCAAGTATAAACAGAAGAATACAAAATACAAAATCAAGGGAATGGTACCCTAGTTCCTACATAATTCGGTGGAAATTTGGATACCATATAGTCCGTGGACATAAGTTCCTTACTTTCGAGTTTCTTCTTTCTCCACTTTCGTGGAACAAAAGGTTGTGGTAGGATGTAGTTAAGTTTTCTATATTTTAAATGGAGCATCTAAATCTTAGCTATAATATATTTCAAGTGAATTATTTAAAATCTTCAGTATGTTTGTGTTGATATACGAAATGATAAATGTCTATTGTAGTCTTTCCTATTCGTGGAATTACACAACATGGTGGGTATTAGTAACTCACTTAAGTATAGGAGACTTGAGATAATTTTAACAAAAACATACATGACTAATACGACTTATTTAAAATATAAATAAATTTTAGTGTATTTATCCAATTTATCTTATGATTCAATGAATGGTTCTCAATTTTTTTGGGAAATATATATTTAAGTTAAAAAAGAAAAAACATATTCTTCTCTAGATAAATCTCCTGATCTGCATTTCTAAGAAAAGAATATTTCATTTTCTTTCCATAAAATGTTCTCCCGCTCTTCATTTTTACAACCAACTAAACCAGCATAGCTATTTCTGGCCAAAATAATAATAATAATAATTAAAAATAGCAGCATAACTATTAGAGGATTGCAAAATTAAAGAGAGTAATATATTTAGTGATAAAAATATGTATTACCATCTGGATATGTATGTAATTTTACATTAGTAGAAACATCCTTCTAAATACTATGCTATGTAAGTATCATAATGAAGTTATATGCCCTATATCATTAAAATAATAATAAGAAGAAGAAGAAGAAATTAGAAAGGTGCTTCTATTTTGAAATTTGATCCCCTCTATTATTAGGTGGTATTATAAGCATGACTTGTCATAGATAGTTTGGGAAATTTAGGAAAGAGTGTAATTCATTTAAATTCATCCAACCATGTTAGTATGCCACATGAATCAATGAATAGCCTGCAAATATAAATAAAAATTTGGCATAGAAAAACATAATTGATATTTTCTTAAAAAATATATTCTTTCATTGTTACATGTTAAATTTTTATTAGTACTTATATGTTACTTATTGATACACATAGCATGTTAATACAATTGAATTTTATTTTTTCACTCATTTTTGGGTGTTGGATCTTACATGATAGGCCCCATTTCAAAATTTATGGAATTTTGGAACTCGCTTAAAATTAAACCATGCTTACTATAAATTTTCGATTCTAAGGTGCCTTATTATTATTATACTCATCTTGTACAGTAGCCATGATAATATAATTAAATGTTAGATAATAATTATTTCATTGACTTAAATCAATCGACCGCTAGTTAATTACCAAACCTTTAGCTTACTTAAGCAACACTTGCTCAACTAAAACAAACGAAAAAGTAAGACCTTATAATGATAATATAAAATTGATGAAATTGTAGTTTTGGTTTTGTAGAGGGCTAAATTTAAAATTGAGCTTTAAGGCCATTAATTAATTGGGTTTCACTTGTTAAGTTAAGGTAACAAGACCAAAAGAGTTTGAGTCCATGTATATTCGAGATGATTAAGAGAGTTTTAGTATGTCAAGCTGAGTGTAGAACTCATTAGATTGGCATGTTTGATCCAATCTTTCTTAATATTGGCTCACATTAAGAATAAGACCCTATTAGGCAAAACCAATGAAGAGAACCCACTTAAGGTCTATGAAGGGAAGGGATGAACTCTGGTTATTGATTATCATCACAATCCAACGCGATCAATAACTATCTTCTATAAATACCCCTCTCTCTTCCTTGTTTGGAAGGGGGGAAAAAAAAAATAAAGAGTACTCGAATGAATATTGTTACTCTAACGGACTACTCACTCAAATGAATCAAACACTCAACTTCCTTAAGAACATACACCCTGTTCATCACAAATAGTGAAGTTTAATGTTATTCAACTCTTCCACTTGTCAGGCTATCACACACTTTGTTAGAGCCTTATTGAGATTACCCGTTCCCCCTTCTTATCTAATCTTCATTTGATTATCTCACGAGTACTACTCGAGTTAAGTTAATTCCCTTAGTCACATGTATGCTATGTAGTATCATGTAGTGCATTTGTCACATAGTAAGCACGTGACTTTCATACTCGAATGCCCATACCCACATTTTTTGAGACTCCACTAAGAAGAAAAGACTTAACACTTGCTCATAGTACCTCTAAGGAGAAGACTAACCAATTCTACTTATGGTGGTAATCAAGAGCTAGATACCACTACTGTGAATAATAACTAAAATCTACCTCTAGTTGGAGGTGCAAATCAAGAAGGTAACGCACAAGAAGCTATCCCTAACAATGTAATAAGCGTGCAAGCTTGAAGTTATTTCGAATCGTTAGGGGATAAGATCCTTAATACGCCTAATGAGGTCAACAGTGGGGCTTTCAGATCCGGTCTATTGGCCCTGGCTCTCTGCTTCCATTATAGATGTCTTAAAAAAATTTGTCTTCAAGATTGAGCTCCTAAAAATATTACACCTAATTACAATGTAGGTTATGTAGCTATAATTCAAGGCATTCAATGATCGTATATATGAAGATGTCACAAGAAGAATTCTCCTATATCTAAAGAAAAATCAAGGCAATGTCAATGTACGAAGGTTGCTTAAATGAGGTTACTAATGTAGAGTTAATGCATGAAATCTAATTCAAACGGAGGAATAACTTGTATGGATTGAATCAAAGAGACAAATTAGCTTACGAGGAGAAATGTCATCAATTAAAGTAGATTTAAAGCTTCAAGAATGCCTATTGAATAGTACAACCCCACAAATGTCTTGGGGGTAATAAAGCTTCATTCAATTCAATCAAGGTAAGACACATAATTAAGAGGTGCTGCAAACTCACGTACTAAGACAATTCTCAAATGAATTTTGCAGCAGTGCAACTGTTTAATAGTACATACACACATGAACTACTTAAAAGGCTTACTTAATGCCCAACTCGATTCAATTTCATCCAAAAAACTTTAGTCAAAGGGAAAAATATAAAGGGCTAAGGTGATAGAGCCCAAAGAGTTAAGTCTAAATATATTTGGGATGATCAAGTGAGTTTTAACATGGTGGGCTTAGAGTAAGACTCATTGGATTAGCATATTCAATCCAACATTTCTCAATATTGACTCATATTAAGAATAAGGTGTTATTGAGCTTAAACTAATGAAGGGAACCTACTGAAGGTCCATTAACAAAAGTGAAGAATTTTAGGCAGTGGTCATCATTATGATCCAATGAATGAAATCAATGGTCATTTGCTATAAATGCCCTTCTCCCTCCCTCATTTGAATATAAAGAAAAGGAAAGGAAAAAATCGGACCATCGCCGTTACTCTACCAAACTACTCACTCAAACAAATCAAACACTCAACCTCCTTAAGAACACATACCCTATTCATCATAAATAGGAGAGTTTGGTGTTATTCAGGTCCTCTACCTATCACACCTTGTGTTAGAGTATTATAAAGATTGCTTACTCCTCCTTCCTTTCCAATCTTCTCGTGATAATTTTAAGAATAATACTCGAGTCAAGCCAATTCCCTTAGTCATGTATTGCATGTTTGCTACACAACATGCTCATGACTTTCATAATCAAATCCTCACACTCACAGGTTTATTTTTAATCAACATGAACTGGCCTATGAATAGTATTGGCGCATAACAATGGTTATATGATTTCTTTTATTTAAGTGCTAGTAGCATATGTAGTAATATTGTTATATTACTATATAAGCAAATACAAAATTTTATAAATTCCATAGGATGCCTTATAATCCATTGATTCTACATAGTATATATTTAAAGCTAGCTTACAATATTATATTTTATACTAATGAATAATTTATGAAAGAAGCTAAGCTCGTTGACGTATGGTGACATAAACATATGGTCTTAATAGGATGAACTAGGTTCGGACATCTCTCTCATAAGTTATAATAGTTATAATATGTGATGTGGATGGAAAAAAAAAAAGAAAAGAAAAGAAAATAGTGTATAGTTTATTGATGAAGTTACACGATTTGGTAGATTATGGACTAATTGCATGAACCCAAAAATTAATGAGGTCAAATTAAATTATCATCCTTAAAACTATAATATACATAACAAGATATCTCAAACTTAGAAACAAAGGAACGCATGTGATGGAAAAAATAAGTTATTTTTGCAATATGCTATAGAATATAATATCCATACAGTTTGTTGATCTTATTAATTAAATTAATTAATCTTGAACAAACACAAAAACTAAATATTGGATACATACAATTCACTTAAATAAATGAAAATATATACCGTTTAACTAATATATAATATACTTTGATATTTGTTATAGTTATCTTTTCACATTGATGAATCCTATGGTATAATAGTTTTAAAATAAACAAAGTATTTCATGCATATTTTAAAACTACTTAGTTGGTATTTAGTAGTTATAGACGCCAAATTCAATTGAAAGGCTTTAAGCTTAATAATGACTTGCACTTAAGAAAAGGTCCTCTATAAATATGAAATCAAGAGAAGCCAATTTAAGGCTCCAGGGGATTCAGCTTAGTCATCGACCATTAGGCGATTCAATTGACACCATTGAGTGGTTAAACTCTATGAATATTCAGTCCTTCCTCATTTCAAGCACCAAGCGTCAAGAAATCAAGTGAAATGTAATCATGCTGCTGCTTTGCCATTACAAAATATTAAATTGCATCCCAAGCGAAATTGCAATAGCACAAGGCGTGCAAAAGCTAGACATGGAAAAAATAATTACAGCTCATGTTTAGTCAACGATGTAAAAAAATTAATAATTCAAAATATATAATATTTTAAAAGGTCAAATTAGCTTGTGGCAGATAATTGAAAATGCTGGAAGGTAATAGCAGTGACCAATCCTAATGTTGATAATTCGTTGCCACATGGTGGAAGAGAAAGTGATCTCCTTGGGGAAATTTTTTTCTTTCCATCTCTAACAATCAATACAAAAATTATACAACATCTTCTACTAAAAATTTGCAAAAACCATTCTAGTGAAACAAACACATCTTGATAAACAATAAACCATGATTAAACCCTAATCTGTTTTACTTTTATGAGATATTCTGTTATTTCTTATTTATAACTAAGCCTCAAGAACGCTCGATTGATCCATAATTTATGTTTGATTATAGCTAAAAAATTGAGTTCGTATGGTAACTTTTCTCCTCTCATCATTTCATCGCCATTGATGAATGCACACAATAGTGATTTGAAGATAATACATGAGTAGGGCCAGAAGTGTAAAGCCATGGGCATGTGATGGTGGGGTTGGGTGTCAATGTCGTGGGAGGAGAGGGCTAAGAGCTTAGACTATCTATATGAAACTATATGGGCCAACTGCTATTCCCCTTTTCAGATAGCATTTCACTGTCTTGACTTTATTGCCTTCGTCCACACCTACCAGCACCACTGTGTGCAGGAAGATCGAGATGGAGATGCTTGTGATTCTCATATTCATATGTCCATATGCATGCATGCATTATGGGAAAAGTTGTATATACAGTAAACCAGTAAGATTGTTCCTTTCCGTGGATTCTATTTCTCTTTTTCCCTTTTCTTCAAACCGACTGTTTCTCTTTTGCACTTTCAAGCCTAATAGAAGTTATGCCTTTTATGATCATAGACCCCTTCTTCTCCACTTCTGTAGTGTGCAAAAAAATATACATATGTAGGACGAATGGAATTTTTTTTAAAAAAAAAAATGATAAATCTTGTATGTGTATGCATAGATATTTATAATTAGTATATATTCAATTAGGGGATAAATTATATTTACTATTTACTAGAATTTCATATCTTGTTCACTTAAAAAGAATTGAAATTTCATTCCCTTAATTTTTTTTGTTTCCAAATTGCAATTTCGTAAGAATTCATATTATTTAAAATTAAGTAATAAAGATTACTTAATTCAATCCAAAAATCACAATTTCTTACAAAATTTCATATTTTTTCTAAAAATAATCTCATATTAATTTAATAATAACAACCATTACCACCATCATTATCATCACCACCACTGACAGCCACCATGCTGCCGTTGCCGCGGTCGCCACCATCATTACCCACCATCGATTGCAATGGTGCCACCGCTCACTACCATTGCCACCACCACCACCATTAACCGTCGCCACCACCGCCGTTATCAGCTACCACCATCACTTAGAGCTACCGTCGACCATTACTGCCACCTCTACCTCTGCCTCCGCTACCTCTTCCAACTATTATCATCACCATTTATTACTTTAGAATTACTTGAAAAAAAAAATGGAAGAAGGTAATTTAGTTATTAAAGTTCTATTACGTGTTTATTCTTAAGTTGTTTATTAAGTCAACTAAATAAAATAATAAATATTACATCCTTATTATATTTCTTAGGAATTTTAATTATATTCTTCCTTCGTTTCATTTAGTAAAATGAACGAGCTACTAGGGTTTGATCCGACCCATCACGAACTGGTAAGTTACAGGGCTCTTGACCTGAGAACTTAGATTAATGCATCCTTGATCGGTTTGGGGCCATCGATTCCATGATACTGGTTCATGGGTCTTTCACATATCGAACTAGCCTAGATTAATCTTTTTTACGATATTTTGAACTTAAAAGGTTTAAGCCCGAGACCATATGGTTCTAGCCAATTTTTTTTAAAATGTTTTACTTTTCTGTTTATACGGTTGTATTCCCAACCTACACAATAATACTAGTCGTGTAGGACAAAAAGATCCAAAAGAATATTAAAAGACAAAAGTGTATTTCACTTGATAAAAACTTATAAGTACCAGATTATACCAACTTTGAAGACGTGTTTAATAATTGCATTATTAATGGCAGCACATTAAATTCTTGTGTCATTAATAGCAGCAAAATAAATATTGTGAATGGAAAGTCTTTCTTAATTTATACATAAATGATTGGAAATTTCACAATAAATTTTATGTTTTACTTTTTTTAATTTCTACTTTTTACATTGCTTATGTTTTTTTTTTATCTAATTTTTTTTAATGATCTCTTGTGGATCCCCTAGGATTACGAGTCTAGAGGTATAAACTATCCTTGGGTCCATGGGCTAAGGTCATGACCTAGCCTTAAGGTTGGGTTGTCACTGACACAAGTGCAAGTCATGGTTGAGGCACGAGTCTAACTCATGCTCATATCGATCTGTAGTAATTAACTATGAGAAGAAATTAACGTATAGAGGTAAGTTCAAATAAATTCAAAAAAAGAAGTAATATTTTAAAAGTTTAAATAATATATTAATATTTCATAAAATGGTTTAAATAAACAATTAATATTTTACAAAATAATTCAAACAATTTTATAAAATGAATATTACACTATAACCTTATAATAATAAGATTCCTTTTAAACCACTTTACGAAACGTTAAACTCTTTTTTAAACTTTTTAAAACATTAATCACTTATTTGAACTCATCCTTAAATGTTAATTTCTTCTATTGTAATTCTTATACTATTTATACAATTAAACTCGTAATTTGATACAAAATATATTGACCACGCAAAATATAACATTGTACTTTATGCTAATCATAACTTGCATTTTGGCAATAGAGTCATAAATAAGTTGAGTTAAAATATTGCAGTACTAAGATCAAACTCAATATAGACTCAAAATTTGAAAACTTGAATTCAATTTAAGCTCAAATGAAGGTACATGTTGACCCTATGCTCAATTCAAAGTGGTATTTGACAAGTTTGAACATTTCATAATGAAGCTTATTTAGGCTAGATTTTTGTGGAAATTATTTTTTTTCCTCACAAAAATAACATCAATGTTCAAACTTGAATAACATTAAATTTAGACCTAAGCTCATTTATACCAACAAATTAGTATAATGAAATATTATGAAGTTCAAGTTTAACTTGACAAAATACATGGAATAGATTAAGCTGTAACTCAACTTAATTATTATTGAATTGAACTTGAATAAATTTTGAGTTAAATTTGAGTAGTTTGTTAATAAATTTGGCTAATTTACATACCTATTTAGCACATGCTTTCATATCCTAATTGTCGTTTTCAATTTCTCAAAGTTTACATCATATTAGTATCCATTAATAGCTAATACCTACAAAATTTACAAATTTTCGCTTTAACAACATGTCAACTACTGTAAGTATATAGTAAAAAAAACAAAAGCTGTGAAAGTTATTTTAGAGTTAAAAAGAGTTATTGCAATTAAATACCTAGCAAGGATTTTCAATCTTCATGAAAATAATATAATATATATACTTCACATTGTTAGTTTCTTTGCTTGATAAATTACAAGTAAATATAAGTGCTATGGTTAATTTATATCACATAAATGCAATTACACCTGGGCACAGGCCCGGCCTGGCCTTTGTTTTTTTCATTAAAAAAAAGATTAATTGGTAAAAAATTATCATGTCCAGTTGTTTGTGATAAATATGTTTTTATCACATCCGACAAATCAAATTATGAATCAAATTCTTTATTTTTTTTTTTCTGGTGTATAGTTGGATTGAAATATGTTATGTCATAATGATGATAGAAAGCAAATCACTTTTTTCTTAACATTCTATACATCAGCTCATCTTTTTATTCTCTTTCATTCGTATGAATTTCATATACTACATTTATGGAGTTGAGTAAAATTTCATGTCATCCAATAAACAAAATATAAATTCCATTATTGCTAGATTAATCCACATGACTTGATGAAGAATAGATCGATAATGGAATTATTTCAAGAAAGTGAAATAGAAAATTGAATCAAAATAGAAAAAATATAATTAATAATTAAATAAAATAAGAAATAATAAATAGAAAATAAAATAAATCGATGGAAACAAAATAATAGAAGAAAAACAAAATTAGATAAGATCTAATAAATAAGTAAATTTTAAAAAAGAATTTGATTTATCCTTTTTTCCATTCCGAACCAAACAAAACCGCTAGTTGCTAGTTCACAAGAAGAACGGATCGAGATCAGCCAAGGGCCCCATGGTTCCATGTTGGTTTCGAGTCACAACATCACGACCCAAAACGAGCTAGGCCAATTTTTTTCTTCATTTTTTTTTTTAAATAAAAATTCTTCCTTATCCCTGTTTTGCGCATTTGTTGCCCAATGAAACACATCTTCATTATTTACACATTAAATATACGGAACTGATTAGCTTGAACTATCTCTTTAAAGTGAAAAAATTTTTCATTACATCATTACTTAAATACCACAAATTGATGAGGACACCACTCCCTTTACAACAAAATACCAAGTTGCCCTAATTAAACAAAATGTTACTTCAACAATTACATGAAAAACAATTCATAAATTGAAAAAAAAAAAAAAGTTACTAAAATGTACAAACATCATTTAATGACACTAATGTGGCACTACACCCATCTTTTTCAATATCTATATATCACTAATATTGATCTTAGATCTATTTTCTTCTTACTATTCCTACCATTATTGACCTATCAACATACGATTTTGTTCACCATAAATCCACTTCTATAGATTTGATTTAGTTAAAGATCATGGTGATTGGGGTAAGTTTAGTCCAGTGATAGTTTTTAGAATAAGTTATATGTTATATATATTTGTTGTTTTCCTTTTCTTTTTGTTATCCTCTATGTAAGATTACGTCATCTCTTTTATGGGATTCGTCACTAATTGGATAGATTTTATTCTATTAGTAGAAAATTTAGTATCCCTTATGTTAGACATTTTGATGCTTAAAGAGATGGATTCATCTATTCTGTTGGATCTTTGTACCCTTAACACTTTGTTTATTAATTCTCTTGTGTAAATCAATTTGATTGATATAATTTTTTTATTTAATGAAATTCATCTTCTAGCTAAGAAAAGAAAAAGAAAATTATCATTAGTCTAAGTTTATTTATATCTATAATCACCATTAGTCCAAGTCTATGTGGTGTTACAAGTATGTGTTAGATTAAAGCCATCATTTTCTTGTCTTTATTAAAATCTTGACATGCTAAAGTAGGAGATTCAAATAAAGAATAATATTGAGTTAAAGAATTATAGGGATATGAAGACAACAATCCCTTTAATATTACTGTTGAGTTTGATTTTTTGGTTTCTTTATTTAAAATTAATTTCCCATTTTCTGATTAATATTAAACCATAACCCATTTAATATTAATCCTCGACTAAAGAAATTAGGAAATTTCGATTTTTTATTTAGAAAAATTTTAGGAGTCACCATCTGACCGGAGTCGAGAAAAAAGAAGAAAACCGTAATTAATTGGGTAGATTGATTACGATTTGGCTACCGGTCTTTGATTTCAATTTTAAATAAAGAACCAAAGGATTCCAAGTTCGAGGGCTAACCTATTAAACCCTTAATAGATACCACTATTTATTTACTGAAATTAGGATTATTTTTCTAATTATAATATTAAAAAAATAAATAAAATCAAAAGAAAAAAAAAACCTAAGTTTCTACATATTTTATCATCGCCTCGAAGGTACCTACGTACCCGCTAGCCGGAATCAGACGATCATAGTTCTTTAAAAAAAAATCTTTAATGTGTTGATTGATTTTAATTTTGAAAACCAACCGAGCTTACGTTATTATTAATTTAGTTTTTCAAAGAAAACTCTAAAAGAGCTTTAATTCTCTAAGTCTTTTATTTTATTTTATAAAACTCTCTAAAAGTCTATTTTTTTAACGAGGTTTTTTATTTTATTTATTTACAAAATAAATTTTTCTAAGTGAGAAAATCCTAAAGTCATAATATTAAAAATATACCTAAGCATATAAATACATACACATATATCTATTTACTTATCATGTTATAAACTTAACTAAATAACTAATGGAATTATAATAATAAATAAAGAGACAAATAAATAAATAAAATAAAATAATCAAAACCGAACTTGACTTAGGCTGTTCGGTGAAGTATTGGTGTTGGTTCGTCAAGCATGGAGACGTGACAGTCAGTGCTGAATCGTGTGCTGTGATGCTGTACAGAACGTACTGTTGTTCGCCTGGCGTTGCTGTCCACCTAGTGTTGCTACTACCCGTCTGGTGTCGTTGTTGTCAGTCTGGTGTCGCTGTTCTGTTAGCTGTTTTTGCTGCTTCCGCTGTGCTGCTGTCTTCACTGCCGTCCGCTGCGTTGCTGTACTGTTCGCTTCTGTCCGCTGTGCTGCTGTTTTCGCTCCCATCGGCTGCGTTGCTGTTCTGCTCGCTACTGTACGCTGTACTGCTGTTTTCGCTACCATCCGCTGTGCTGCTGTCTTCACTACCATCCGCTACGTTGCTGTTCTGTTTGTTGCCGTTCGTTGTGCTACTGTTCTGTTTGCTGCCGTCCGCTATGCTGCTGTTCTGTTCGCTGCTGTCTGCTGTGCTATTGTTTTGGCTGCTGTCTGCTGTGCTGCTATTTTTGCTGCCGTTCGCTGCACTGTTGTGATGTTGCAAACAACAGTGAAGCATGGATGGAGCAGCAGTCGCCGTACGTTGAGTATGTCTAGTGGATAAGGATTCGAGTTCCTACTGTTTGCTGGTCGCGGAGTTATCGATTCACTGCCGTGAATGTGGAGGGAGCGGCTGCTGCAATTGGCTGAGTTTGAAAGAAGATAGGGGTGGTTGGTGTTTTGAATATTAGGCTCCTGTTTTCTCTGTCCTTTTTTCCGTTCTGACTCATATTTTAGATATGACTCATTTTCATCTCGCTTCTGCAAAGATAGAAAAATAAAGACATAGGTACCTGCCGAGACTCAAACCTAAGACCTCAAACGAAATCCACTCAAAATACTTCGATACTTATCCGTTAGACTGTTGGCCTATGCTTTGACATTTAATACAATTAAATTATATTTAAACTATCCGATTCCCTAAAATAAAAATTTTTAACTAAACTAAAATTAACACTAAAACTAATTATTCCTAATATAAGTTACTTCCTAAAAATCTACGAAATTTTTATAATTTTTCCTTTTCTTATTTTTTTGGTATTTTCATTATTGGTTAATTTTTATTATTTTTTATCTTTTGAATTAGGACCCTTTTTGTAAAAATAAAGATTAAGACTATAAAGGGGCAAAAATTAGGTGTCTACAATTACTAACGCCGTAAAGTACTCTCAATTTTGGTAATAAGTATGGAAAAATTTATGAGAAAAATATTTAATCAATTATTTTTTCTATCACAATCATTATTTTGTCTTAGGAATAGAAAAAGCAAGTTGCCAATACTAACATTCAAGGGCTAACCATAAAGAATTCTTCTCCTGCATTCTCACTTATCTTTTCTTATAAATGATTTTTTATGTTTTTAAAAAGTTAAGGGAGAGGAAGTTAGGGCTTTATCATCTATAATTCACACTTGTTACCTAGCATCTACACAAGAACTAAACTTTGGGAAGTCAAGGTTTTTCTAGTGAAAGTACACTTATAGAGATCAAGAGCAATGTAAGAAGTTATAGGAATTGAAGATTACAAATGATCCAGCATTTACTTATGTCTTCTCACTCTTTAAGGGAAATTTAAGTATGAAGCATCAGGCTTTGTCAAGAAGAGGGTTACTAAAACACCATATGGGTGGAAGCAACATCTCTTAAGTTAAGCAGGTTGTAAGAGAATGATTAAATCTATTTTGACAGCAGTTCCAACTTGTTCCATGTCGTGATTAAAAGAAGAAGGATAGATTTGTTAGGCTAGTTAGTAATGCCTTACTCTATTGAAGCTAGAAGATAGGGTTGGGTTCAAAGATTTCCACTACTATAATCTTGCTCTATTACCAAAGTTAGCATATTGTATGAAGAGAAAGCACAATGTATTGTGGGCTAGGTAATTTAGTGTTATCCATTTCTTAGGTTATGATCTCAAAAAAGCAATAAAGGATAGTAAGGCGTCTTAGGCCCAAAGTAGCATATTGGTAGGTAGAAATTATCATTTTAAGGGGGCATTGTAGAAAGTTAGTTTAGTTGAGAGAATTGAAGTGTGGAAAAACATATGGGTTCTAACTTTTTTAGATAAAAAACTGAAGATTAGATTAAGTAGAGAGTTGTTTGAGTTAAAAGTTTTAGATTTGATAGATGTTGACATACGTATGTAAGATATCAACAAACTCAAGCAACATGTGTGTAAATAAGAGTTAGAGTGTAAGAAATATACCTATCAATTGTGTCTCACAATAAGATTTCTTCATATAGCTACATACTTGCAATGATACATCTACAAAAAAAGATGGCATATTATTATATCCAAAAAGGCTTTTAAAGACAAAACAAGGAAAACCTTCATCCTATAGAATTATTTCAAAAGAGTAATGGAAAATATTATGGAACTTGGATGTCTTACCTAAAATTTATCATTTTCTCTAGAGTGTGTACTATAACATCCTTCCATTTATGGAGAGATTTGGTGCTCGAAGGGCATCCCTCACCTATATCTTATTCTATAATGAAATCAAAATAGTATAACATCTTTAACTTACTTAAAAATGGGTATAATCAATTTGGTATGGAGATATTGGACTCAGAGTAGATAAAGCTAGTATAGATGCGTTCATGCCATTACACAATCAATAAAAGTAGCTTCTTAGGAATGACAAGCTACAAGGATAAGGGTTGTGGTGGTGGCATCATATATATGGAAACTAAGGTATTTGGTAGCATTTGAAGGGTTGAAGCTTGTGGTGGAGGAATTGATGTGAAAAATAAATGTTTCCTTAAGTAAGTTGTTTGAGAAAAGGAAGGGAAGTAATTATCTCAATTGTGAGAAGGTTGAGTGAAGAAAGGTGGAAATGTACATTATGTTTAGGATAAGGAAAGGAATTGGAAAGGAAAGAATATGAAGAGAAGGAATTATAAGAGTATTTAATTACTTTCAATGTATTCTTAATAGATGAAAGGAAAATGGAAGAAATCATAATCATTATTAATGACAAAATATGATACAACTTAAAATTACCAATATACTCATAAAAAATAATAACAAAAAGAAAAGGAGTAAGTAAAAAGGAGGGGTGAATTGATGATTACAAAACACTTTCTCTCCTTTCTTATCTCTTTTTCTCTACTTTAGGGTGGCGGGTGGAATTAGTGGGGCACATGGAAACAAGTCCCCCCATTTTCATACCCTCTATTTGGCCCTATAAAACAAACAATAGAGTTATACTATTTACCCTCATTTTCCTTTCCTCCCCATTCTTTCCTTCTTATTTCCCTCATTCCAAACATAGTGTTAAACAAAACTAGAATGCCTAGATCTCAAATGCAATGTAGAAGCATCTAGGTTTTCAAGTCCAATGATGCAGCTATGATAGGACTTATATAAGATAGCAAGGGAAACGTAGTTAATGATTTTTCAAAATGTTTCAAGTTCTTGTCAAAAAAGGATGCTAAAGGCCTAGCCTTGCTTAAAAGAGTATAACTTGCACACAATAAAGGATAGTGTAAGGTTTACATTGAGTGAGATTACAAAAATATCATTCATGTTGTTAGCGAGTTAAGTTACAATGTACATGGGCCTCTCTACACGAGGTATAAGAGGTATAAAACTTAGCTTATAATATAGCATATTTTTCTTTTCTTTTGTTATGTGAAAAGCAAATTGTGTTGTTGACCAATAGCTTTTAACACTAAAAGAGTGATATGTCCTCCAAATAAATGGTTGAACCCCATCCCATCTCTAAAATCTTATCCCTAATGATATTTTAATAGTTTGATTACTTTGGGGTAATAGAGAATGAATAAAATAACATTTTCCTTACAACTATCTACTACTTTATTTAATTTAAAAATGAGTAAGAAAATTTGATTCTCATAAGTATTCTATTCCCACTCCACCAAAAATAATTGTTACCTACGAAGAGATGGAATTTTTAATTCCCTTTATAAAGAAAATAAAAGGTTCGAATGGTGCAACCATTGTACCTTCATTAATACTACAGTTAACGATCAAATAGAGGCAACTAGTATTTTTAGTTGTATTTCTAACTTAATATTGTAATAGATATGGTAAAATAAACATTAGAATAAATATTATTTGCAATAAAAAGTTACACGAAGTAGAAACTAAAATGCAAATGTCTACCATTAGAAGATGGACAAAAACCTTAGAAACCTTACCTTCTTGCTCTCGAAGGATGAGAATAGTGATCAAACTTACAGAAGCCAAAAATAATTAGCAATAAGGAAAAATGACTTATCTAACTCATCTTTTACAATGGAAAATCCTGGATTTGATATTAAGAATCGACCTCGTCTTTCCTTTAAAGATACGGTATTAACAAATATACTATGTGCGTATGAAAAGTATTGCTTCAAAAATTTAATTGAAAAAATTGATAAGGCTCATGATGTGAAAAATTTTTTAGAGGAAGAACAACGACTAAATAAAGAGGTGGCAATGGGGGTTTGTTATTTAAAATTTCCAACCTTTAAAGAGATGCCATATGCGCACCATTGTAACACACCTTTATTGTGAAAATAATGGGATCGAATACAAGTTATAAATAAATGCTAGAGAAATTAAAGAGAATGTAGAGATCGTTGAGTAATATTAAATTGATCCACATTAGATTCGGTGTTAATTTGATCTCCTTATATCGTAACCTAAATTTCCAATCGATTATTAACAATGGTCCATGGTTTATAAATAATCATTATTTAGCACTAAA
This sequence comes from Lumnitzera littorea, assembly GCA_024138015.1. Lineage (NCBI taxonomy): Eukaryota > Viridiplantae > Streptophyta > Magnoliopsida > Myrtales > Combretaceae > Lumnitzera > Lumnitzera littorea. The sequence goes on along the minus strand of JAMXBB010000001.1, from coordinate 93,628,418 downwards.
GAAATAAAAACCTGATTTTTGAATGGACTAATTATCTTTTGACTTTCCAGTGTAGGTTTGTATTGGTGGCCTTCTAATTGAATATTTTTCTCTATTGGCAATTTGATGTATAGGAGAAAATATAGGGCTAATGTTAAGGTTTGATTTATATATCATGGGGATAGAACAAGGAAGATTTGCTAGATTTTGTGTGTAAATTGAGACTAATATTCCATTAAAACATACTTTAGTGATTAATGACTATCACTATAGTATTTGATATGAAGCATTATCAAGATTATGTGATATCTGCAGATGAATTAGTCACTTGAAATTCATGTGCCTAGAAAGAGATCATATGAAGAGGATAATGTGATGGACAAAATACCAAATAACCCTTTGAACAGGGGCAATTCTAATCGGTGTGCAAATGAAAGGGGTGATGGGAATGATGAAAGAAAAGGAGATAACGTTGGATTTAGGGATATCGTGGCTTTTAATAATGGGAAGACACATCAAGAGAATAGCACGTTTTCCTAAGCTACAATTAATGATGGTTAAAAAGAATTGAAGGTGAATGCTAGTTTGGTTTTGTTTACTAATAATGGGACAAATGGAATATTTGTATAGGGAAGGGATCAACAAGTACACAGTATGAAGAGTGGATAAAATTACAAAGCAAAAAGAGTATTATAAACATCTCCATTTTTGCTCTCTTATAATTTTAGAGATTTTTTTTTTAAATAAAAGAAAAAAGGGTCCCAATTTAAAAAATAAAAAATAAAATTGAGAAAAATACCATTTTTTTTTTAAAGAATTTTTAAGGAAGTAAAAGTTTTTTGTTTATAGAGTCACGGAACGAGTCATTTCATATTTTAGGACCAGATAGAGTAAAAGTGTGCACATGTAATATAGCAGTTCTGAGTCATATTTGAGATCCCATTTGGACTTAAAACTTATTTTTGAACTAAGGATTGTAAAATTGTTAAATTGAGTTTAATTTGAAAATTGATTTTAACATGTGTGCTAGACTTAATGTTAGAGGGCATTGTATTTTAATTTGGGTTAAATTTTGGAATAAAATAGAATGAAATAAAATAAAAGTTCAGTTAATTATTTAAAAAGAAAAAGAAAAGGTCGGACCGAGCTAAGCTCACTATGCAAGTTCAATTGCACAAGCCTTGTAATGAGGCCCAATGCAAACCAAAGAAAGCACTCAAATTATTTTTACGAATGAACTATGGAGATTTGATTTCGAATAGCAAGTACATAAGCACCCGTAAGCTATTATAAGGCAACTTGAAATATGAAATAAATTATTTTTCCACCTTTGTAAATAATATTTCAGTTTCTTACTTTTTGCAAATAGATGTAATTTCATTTATTTATTTACTTGTGAATAAGGATTATTTTTAGAAAGGCACTTTGAAAAAAAATTTTAAATTCGAAAAGTTAAGGTAATACCCATTTAGGATATAATAGGATAACTCTCGAACTCATGATATCTGGTTTTTTAAAATTTTTTTAAAGAAATTTTCAAAATCGTAGGCTAGTGACTAAATTAAAATTAATCTGTCTAATTAGTTCTAATTTAACCTTTTTTTCCCAATTTTACTAAGTAACGACTCCAAAATATTTTCAACAGTAAAAAAACTAAGTTTTTTCTTAATTTTAGTCAAAGTGAATAAACTGAATAAATATAGGGTTTAGTTTAAATTAAGTTAAGAAAAACGAAAAACCGAAAAATTTAAGCTCAACGACTACACAAAAAAGAAAGGGTATGAAAAACTCTAGTTTGAATATAGGAGATTTCTGCAAGAAGAAAGACATGAAGGCTCATGATATTAACAAAAGGCAATAATTAAGAGGAGGATACATGGCCTTCAACATATGAAAAGACGCATGAGGAAAGGGTATCTTTAAGAGATGCGATTGTAACCTTTAAAAGCTTAAATAAAGTAACTACAACTAATAACAAGACTCTAAAAGGGAAAGCCAATCTATGCTTTAATAAAAAAATTCCTTTCACTGAAGTAAAGAAAATTAATTTAGTCACTACTTTCAAAAAATTGGATAAGAAAATGGTAGTGATGCTCATAGTGGAAATCTTCCTCTAAATCCTACACAATGATTTTCATTTACCAAAACTCCATCCGAATATGAGAATGTGGGAAAGGACAAGTTGGATTTCAAGATGTCTAGTAGTGAATGTCCAAGGGATTGTCATGAACCAGATGAGATGGAAGGGGGAGAGGGTTCCAAAGATATTGTTTCGTCGTTTCATGAGAAGAGAGAGAATTTACTTTCAAAGAGAGAGACCAATTTAAGTAACAAAGGAGAGCATATTGGTAGCGAAAATGTTGATGGTTCAAGTAAACATACTAGGGGGAGATATTTTAGACATTTAGAATGGACATGCAAGTTGATAGTGGAGAAGATCTACTTAAACTCAATATTGCCTATCAATGTCCAAAAGGTGCCCTTCACAACTTAATGATGGAGGAAGGAGGGAGATCAATTCTTCTAAATGCTTGGCAAATGCAAATAGTCATGCTATATACGTTATTTCAACCATGCCGATGGAAGATAGCTACCAGTAACTTCCAATTGCCTTATATTAGAGACTTATGATTCAAAATAACTGCATCCATGATCACCTCAAACTTTATGGATACTTTATTTTCTAATATGCAATGTCTCTCTCTTAAGGCTTTAGCTTAGAAAGCGAGGGGACTAACTCTAAGTACGGGATAAGGGCAATCCGAGATCTGAAGAACCAATATGAACCCCAAATCTTGATTATCACTGAGACTATAATGGGAAGGGAAGTAACTAATACCTTAATGATTTCCTTGGCTATAATAGAATGATTTGCTCGAAAGCTAAAGGCTTTAGGGAAGGGACAGTTGTTCCTTGGTCTATTGAAGCAGTTATCATCCATGCGAATTATATCTTGCATCAACAAATTCTCATGAATATATAGGTACGTAATTTTTGTACTACCTAATTTCTTTTTGGTATTTATGCTAGTCATTCTAGGGATATGAGATGCTTGCTGTAGGCTAAACTTCGCGAGTAAGGAAGAAAGATTAAGGATCCTTGGGTTAGGTTAGGGAATTTTAATGAAGTTCTTTGCAAAGAGGAAAAGTAAGGAAGGATCAAGGTGAATTAAAGAAGAGTTATGGACTATCAAGACTGTATAAACTTCTGTGATGGTTGACTTAGGCTTTGTTAAGCCCGATTTACTTGGTCAAAGAGATCAAAAAACTTAAATGATCTTATCCAAACTTGTTTGGATAGAGCCTAAGCTAATTACAAGTAGAGAAAGTTATTTCCAAAGGCAAAACTGATCCATATTATATCTAACCAATCTAATCACTAACCAATTCTCTTGACCTCCAGTCTAGAACCAAAAGCAGGACCTAATCCCTTTAGGCCTTTTCGGCTTCAACCCATATGGCTAAATCACCTAGAGTTCAAAACCTTTATTAAAAATAATTGGAACTGGCCAAACATAAATTATTTGCAACACATATTTACCTTTGTTGACTCTTTGAAAAATTGGAATAAAGAGGTATTTAGCATACCTATAAAGAAGAAGTTTGTAATGAATAAGCTGAAAGAGGTATGTAAAGAATTGTTTTCTCAACTTAGGCAAGAATTAGTTGATAAGGAAAGATACTTTTAAGAAGAACTAAACTAGATCTTAAAGCAAGAAGAAGGACTTTAGGTAGCAAAAGCAGGATCAAACTGGATTATTAATGGGGAGAGGAATACCTAATGATTCTACGCCAGTGTTGTTGTTAGAAGGTATTAATCTAGAATTGATGAGCTTTTTGACTCATTAAGAAATTGGGTAGATGATGAGGATGGGGTAAAGCAGCTATTTACTAAATTTTTTTAGGAGTTGTATTCTTCAAAGAGAATATTTGTTTGGAAGGATTTTCAAAGCTAACATAGTGAGTAGTGTAGGTTAATAGAGGAAGAAAAAGATTCCCTTAAATGAACCTGGACAAGTGAGGAGATTAAAAAAGCTTTCTAGTGTATATAAAATAATTAATCGCCTAGCGTAGATGACTTACATGCTAAATTATATAAGCAATGTTAGGACATAGTGGGAAGACCAGTGTATGATCTGGTGGGGAAAATTCTAAGAGAAAATCATATGCCTCCAGAACTTAATAACACCTTAATGGTGCTCGTCCCAAAAGTTCTAAGGGCTAACAAAGTGAAAGAATTTCAACTCATAAGCCTCTATACTACTATCTACAAAGTATTAAGTAAATGTTTGGTTAACAGGTTAAGGCTACTATTTAATGATTTAATTAGTTCTGAGCAAGCAAGTCTTATACTAGGAAAAGTAACAAAGGATAACATTATTGTGTTTTAAGAAATTTTACACTCTCTAGGGAAAATAAATGGAAGGAAAAGTTGGATGGTGATAAAACTAGATTTAGAAAAGGCCTTTGACCGCATGAAATGGGATTTTGTTCGAAACTCTCTACAGTTCTTAAACTTTCCTAACTTATGGATAAAACCGATTGAGTTGTGTTTGTTATTTGTCCAGTTTCAAATTGCTTTAAATGGTGCAATGCTTAATCATTTGTTTTCCAATAGAGTTGTCAGACAGGTTGACCCCTTGCCACCATACTTGTTCAATTTATCTATCAAAATGTTAAGTAGGATAATCTATATCATGTTGGATGAGAGGAAATGGAAGCCTTTGAAGTTAAGAGGAATCAAAATTATGCTTTCACACTTTTTTCTTTGTAGATGATCTCCTATTGAGGGGAGAAGCATTGGAAGAGAATATTATATTGATAAGAGAAGTTATGGAGGGATTAGGCCAAAAAGTCAACTATGAAAAATCTTGTCTTCTTTTCTCAAGAAATACAAGTGCAAACTTGAAGAGTAGGATTTCAAATATCTTTGGAATAAAACCCACTCTTAATATTGGGAAATTCCAATTAAAGAGGAAGGGAAAATGGCTAATAGGGATCTAAATTTTATTTTAGAGAAAGTGCAAAGGAAACTCTCTGCTTGGAAATCTAAGCTTCTTAGTATTACAAGGAAAAGATTATTAGCAATGTCTATTTTTGAAAGCATTGTGAATTATTATTCACAAGTACTCTCTACGTCAATAGGTTTGCTAATAAAGTTGAAAAAGTCCATTGAGATTTCATATGGTTTCTACTTAAGATTTAACGAAAATGGATTAGATAGAATGGACAAAGCTTAAATGACCTAAAGAATATGGAGTTTAGGTTTAATGGACATCTGGAGAATGAACCAAACAAATTTTGCAAATCTAGCTTGGCAATTGAAAAGGAAGAAGCTTCTATAGACAAATCTCCTTCAATAGAAATACAAAATCAATCAAGGTAGAGTTAGAAGGGAAAAAGGCTCCTAATTTTCATAATAAGCTTAGAAGGTCAATTGAATGGGTGGATGGGAAGTCACATATTACCTAAAAAAATGAAACGAATACAATGTTCTAGACAAACACATGGACGAGAAGAAGGAAAGTCAGTAGTTGGCTTTATGGTCCTCTTCATAAGTTCGATAACCTTGTCAATTAGAAAAGTATGAGAAAATGACACCGGCTAGAAGGAAGACATTATTGGATACCCCCTAGATGAAACGATTCAGCAAATATTAAGAAATGTCAGACTTCAACAAAATGATGAGATAGAAGATGTTAGGAGTTGGCCCTATGTAGTAGATGGAGAACTCTCAATGAAATCTACCTATTCTATACTCCCAAAGATAGAGAAGCCCAAGTGAATGGTGAAAATTAGGAATGGATTTAGAAGCTACCTACATTTCTAAGTACTCAAATGTAGGTTTAGAGAATCTTACATAATAGATTAGCTACAAGAGAAAATATGTAAAAGCAAGGATTGCGCTTCAACAAGTCTTGCTCCTTATGCAAGAGTGCAAAGGAAAGGATTCAACATATTTTTCTAAACTTCCAATGGAGTAAACAAATTTGAAATAAACTGCGTCTCCTAATTGGTTTGACAAAATATACCTTTGAAGAGTTCAAGAGTTGGATTAGAAAGAACTATAGAAGATCAAAAGTAGATTGACATGAGGTGAGAGTATCAAAGATAGTACGCATTTTAGTTGCACTAAAAGGGATATAGAAGAAACGAAATAAACAAATCTTTAGGCTAGATCAAATTGAAGGTGATTGTGTGGAAAGCATCAGAAAAGAGGCAAATGACAGTGGGTTTTTTAGAGGAAAGAGAGGTCAAGAGTACGTAAGAAGGACTACTATCTAGGAAGGAAAATGCTAACTAAAGGATAGATAAAAATTAATTATGATAGGGTTGTGACCAATAAGGGGAAAGAAGTAGGTATTGGATTTCTTGCTAGAGATCACAATAATTTCGTGTTATAGGGAATGCATAAACATTTTTATAATCTATCACCTCGTGAAGCATAATTATGTGCTATTAAACATGGGTTAGAGTTGGAGATCCTAATGGGGTGTGAAAGAGTGATTTGTAAAGTTAACTTACAATAAGCAGTCAAAGGGATTAGAAATGAGCAAATGGACATTGATCAATGCCATAAAATTCTGCTGCATTGCAAATATATAATTAATGACTTCTCTGACTTCCAAATTTCTAAGGTCAATCAAGAGTTGAATGAAGCCGCAAACTACTTAGTGAAGAAGGGCCTCTAACATCAATAAGATCTCTATTTTGTTGATCATGTTCTGTTTTTCTTAATTAGTTATATCTCTAGTACTCAAAGACTTTTGTCAAGTATGTAGACTTGTTTTGATGAGGGACTTGTATTCTCTGAACTTAGTAGATGTTGATGTTCTGATTTGCTAGACTAGTGTTTTTTATTGAATTATCTTACTGAAAGAAAAATGAGAGAGATATAATGAATTCAAAAATGATAATATTGTACTCTTGCTCATAGTTATAGCCCTCACTTCATTAGCCAAACTATATGTGATCTCAATAGTTAACTATATGAAAATATAACGCTCACTTCATTAACTTAACTATATTTAAAGTCCAAGGGATTTGCCCCTTTCCCCTTCCCCCGTACCTACCTACCCAGCTCCTAAATAAATCTCATTGTGTGGTTGTTCATGCAACTGCTCCCTCCTTCTAAACCCCTTATCTTCCTTCACTACCTGAAATTTATAGATCCATCCCTACCAAATATTTATATATCTCTTACTACTGATATTGGATTTAGGTTATTCAGCCATTTTTACCATTATTGATTCGTCGACATTAGGCTTCAACCACCATATGTCTACATCTTCAAATATGATTTGTTGGAAGATTATGGTGATTAAACTGATACTAGTTTATCAATATTTAATAGAATAAGTAGTTCTTCTTTTTTGTTATTTTGGTTTTTCTTTTCGTTTTCTCTGTCTTGTGCAAGATTTTGTTTCCCTTTTATTGTATCTATTACACAAGCTAGTTAAATAAGTTTTCTTCTTTCAAGAGAAACAATGGTATATCCTCTATAGGTCTAAAAGAGATTTATATGTTTATTTGGCTAGGTGTTTGTAGCCCTAATTTATCATTCATCTTCTCTAAATCAATTTAATCAATGTAACTTTTTTTCAATGTTACTTTTTTTCATCAAGTGAAATAGTCTAAGGGGATAAGGATGAAATGGTAATTAAATAAAGTTAAGAACATAAATGACTTGGCTAGAAGTAAGCATGTCATTTGGATGCCAAAGAATTATCATTTGAACGGGAGCTTGGTTTGTTCTATAGTCAGTGCAACTTCCTTGTCATTTAGATGACAACTAGATCCCTAAAAGTTAAGGGGATTAAGCAACGGTTTGAGATTTATATGCACATTTTAGAAGTTAGAATGAGATAAAATGATTTTTTTTTTTTTAAGTTTGAGAGACCTAAATGTACCCTTCAATAATTTAAAGGGTGTATTTGCAATTTACCATCTTTTTTTTTTTTCTAAATTTGAAGTATCTTTATTATTTCAAAAATTTCTTGCATAATTCAATCATATTCAATAATTAATTAATAAATTGAAAAAGGGAAAGGGAAAAACAAAGTTGAGAGCTGAAAATTCCACTCTACAAAATAGTATTACAAGTACCATCCTGACCCACAAAGCTAGATAAATTTCCATCGATCCTCTTGGTTCAGGTCCAACCGTCCATATGCGAGGACACCGGAGGATAACGAAATCAAAAGCATAGATATCTTTATTGATATTACATGGACCCCATGGTCGGGAACCTGAAATTTTGTGCTTCTGCATTCTATTGGTAATCATAATTATCATTACTTTAAAATGAAAGAAGGAAAAAAAGAAAAAGAAAAAGAAAGAAACAAAACTTAACATTAGGTTTGGTTGAATGGAATACAATAAAATAATCGAAAGTATTTTTGGAATAAAGGTTACACTATGCAAGGACTAACAATTCCACTTATAAAGGAAAGTATTCATTCCATATTAAATAGAGTGGACTTTACTTAAGACATATCTTTCTAAAAACCAAATAAGAGAATAACAATTCTATTTTAATCAGCCAAATGTTATTGCCTTTTAAGACTCTCCTCAAGGGTAAAATAATAACGATGTTATTAATCAAAGCTTACATAATCTTATCTTTTTTTCTCCGAAAAAGAGTATAATGTCTGAAAGTTACATTTCGAGAATAAATTCGTAAATTTTGTGCACCTCTTTCTGCAAACAATTTCCATTCAATTGATGACACGTAGAATTTTTCTTGAAAAGTATACCAATTCTTTATATCATATTTATAATAGACACAAAAGCTAGTATGATGTCATTAAAAATCATAAGTGCTATAAGTTCAACTTCTGGGGATGGTGCCTCTAGATGCTACCTATTTATTTTTTATAACATATTTAATTAAAGAGAAGTTCAAGCATTTATCCACAATAGGGTTAAGTAAATAACCCTATTATACCCTGAATCTTATAATACTCTAATTAATTAAATAGGTTCTAAGTAAATATTAAATGTGATATGTAGGTTGCAAGTACAATTTTTCAAAACCTACTTCCACATGATAAGATGAGTATATTGTTTCAATACCTCACATCCACCTAAGAACTTGTACTATAAGATATATTGAGTATAAGCTTCAAGATGTTATATACCCATCTTAAAAAAATCATCGAATAATAATAGTGAATGTAAAACATTACTATTTTTCTACCTTCCAAGTTCTAGTAAACAGGTTAACAAAAGGGAACATATAGGCTATATTCCAAGCCATCATTTATAAAACCTTAAAGAATTTAGTTTCATTTCTTCCACTTCTTTCTTGCCTTACTTGTCTTAATTTTTCTCTATGATTAACCATTTTTTTGTCATCAATTGTTATATTCATAAACACATTATAGTAGATTTGGTGGTGGATTAAACTTTTTAATAGATAAAAGATCTACATAGATGAAGAGTGTCTCTTCATTATGGATATATTAAATTTTTCATCACATTTGTTTTTTCAAAATCACTTTTATCCAATATGTTGCATGAGGCAAATTTTAAACATTACTTTTTTAAATCGTAGCGAGTACTTTATACAATTTAAATGTATAAAATGTCTAAAAATATTTTGATGAGTTCAAGTTATTAAAAATTTGCCTTGGAGTTTTAGTATTATATAATTATAGAAGAAAAAATTTACTAATTTTACAAGTATCTTATATCCTCTAGTTCATAGAAATTCTAAATGATATAAGAAAGGTTTTGGTTATATAATTGGGGACCTATACTTACATGTGATTGTATGGATAGGCCTTTAAACCCTACATATCTTATACTCCCTCACCTGATCTAGATGTAAATAAAAACTTCATAAATAAAATAATAATAAATGATATAATATAATATAAAGGATGCATAGAGGATTGGAGCTCAAGGGTTAGAGAGGGAAAATATGCAAATTAATAGCTCGTTTGCTTAGAGATAATAAAAAGAGAATAGTTCTGACCTTACTTACTTAAAAAAAGTAGCAAGAAATCTCAATTTTCATGGACTTTTCTATTCTTATTCTATTGAGAATAGTTGCTACGTAACAAAAGGTGAAATTAATTATTCTCTCTTTAGAGGGAATAAAAAATTCAAATATTGTAATCACTATACCCTCATTAATAATTCATTTAGTTATTTTCCAAAATGATCAAATAAGGATAAATTAGTAATTTTAATTATATTTCCAACCTAATACTATAATTAATAAGGTGAAATAACCACTAAAATAAATATTTCCTATAATAAAAATTTACATAAAATAAAAGTTTCTAACATGTTTGTGGTAATAATTATTCTAAAGGTATAAGTTTCCATTCTCTATTTATTACATTTCAAAAAGTAAATAAGTCATAAATGAAGGATCACATTCACTCTATGAAACTCGTGAAATAAAGATTTTCGTCATTGTACAATAACTGACTTGGCACATTAAGGAAGAAAGGAAAGCATATTAGTCCGTTGACGAATTACTTAGCTTCCTCTTTAAATAGGGAAAAAACGGAATATAAAATAATAGATTAAAATCAAAATAAGAAAAGAAAAGGAAAGTAACAAATACATGTTTATGCGACAAAAGTAGCCAAATAATTTCTCATACTGTGCTGAAAATTAAATACTCTATTGTTATGTCAGATAAAACATAAAATAAGAAACAATTTATAGTTGTCAAGCACGAGTGAAAATTACATAATCAAGTGATCTAAAAGGTGGTCTAGTAATCAAAGTGAAATACAATCTCTTCTGTATGATTGCTTGGACACACGTTGGCAACGCCAAATCGCGTCGAAGTTAGTGTCAAACTGTCAACTCAATTTCACGATGTTGCTCCCATTGTCTTGGCCTATCTTTTTGGCATTATGGTAACCTCCAAAATTTTCCGTACTTGAAATTCAAACGTAATGACACAGAGCTGGCCCAAACACTAACGACCTTTTTCACATAACAGAAATGAGCACCAACTAGTCGGCCAAAGGTAGAAATCTTTATCTAATTATCTACCTCAAAAATTTGGAATTTCAATTTTGCCAAAACTTCTAAATTGTAAAATTCATAGGTTTCATGTAACCATGTGAAACTTGAAAGGTTTTTTTTTTTCCTCCATTTTTAAGTTTTTCTTAATTAAAATATTATTAGTTATTTATGTTCAAAATTTTGATGTTTAAATTTTACGATGATATTACCTTTAAAGTTAAACATTATGAAATGCAAACATAATAAATTTCAATAAAGGTACAAAGCAATAGCAAAATACAAATATAATACATTAGCCATATTAGAATATGAGATACATTTGACTATCTGGCTAAGTATCATCCTAATCGTATTGGTTAAGCTAAAATCAAATTAAATTTATCAGCAATTGTTGAGTCCAATGTATGATATCCCACAATACGTTGAGAAATTACTAGATATCATAGAACTTAAACCCTATCAAGATACATATGGGTTTATAATATGTATATTGTCCTATGAGTATAGATAATTTCATATTATAACATACCATTTGGCATCTAATTTCAACTAAAAGAGATTTAACTAGTTCTAATAAGATTTAGCAAGTTCCACTACCCTCAAATGAAAATAATGTTGTGTTTCTAATATTAAAAATGAATGGAAGTGATCATGCGGAGAAGTCGAGAAAAATTAGAGACAAATGTTTTCAATTTGAGGTCAAATGGAATGTGTAAAGTGATGCAGAATTATAAGCATCACTTAAGATCAAGGCTAGAAAATAAAGTAAAATGATAATGGCTAGCTATCCATCAACCTTAAAGTTTACGGGGTGAGACTAGTATATGTTTCAAGTCCAATAAATGAGCTTAGATAAAGTTCGAAGAGCAATTATAAATTTTAGCATAAATCTCATTTTTCAAACTTAAGTTATCACTATTTGACACTTTAAATATCTATATTATTTTTTATTTTACATACTACTGATAAGTCATTTTGGACTCAAGCTCTCAAGGCCCAGTCTAAGCTCTCAAGGCCCAATTTGGATACCTTAGCTTACTCAAGTGCCCCCCGAACAACTTCATAAGATTAAGAGGCCAACCTCATCTATTGAGCTATGACCCAATCGTTCGACTTGTGAGATCTCCTCAAGCACTTCACCTTGCCTAGTCTATCCACAAGCCAACACAATTTGCTCAAGCCACCTCGAGCACCTCAGAGTCCTCGTAAAGCTCACCAGACTCCTCGAGCTAAGGCTACCTCTATCCTCCCAAGCATACAACTTGGTGCCCACAATGCTCCCACTTCACGTTCTCTCTCTCTCTCACACACACACACACACATTAATTGCTTTCTAACACTTAAAGTACCACCAGCATGACTTGTATCACTATGCATGTTAGCAGCCCAAGTTTCAAACATGGCCACCAACATGTCCATAGCTAACCAAGTGACAATATAATTTTGTCTCCCTTACAATGCATGTTTCCTGTAGACGCTGTATATGACTAAACCCCAAGACAACAAGTGTTCTTGGTAAGTAAGTAGGCTTCCTAACCTATAAATAGGAAAAGGAGCCAAAGGCATTGAAGCTCTCCATTTCTTCACTCATTTTTTATTGCAAAATACCTAAAGCACTCCTAAAAATCTTTCAAAGACTCAAATACTCTCCCGTACTCTCTATTATCACTTTCTTTGCTAACTTAAGTATCAAAAAACCCTCGTCAACACAACCACATGGGGCTTCTTCATAGTCTTTTGCTGAACAAGGAAGACAAGTCACTTAAAGTGATCATCCACTACTCCCTCGTGAATTTATACATCACCACATACCTATGTTCTTATCTATTTGTCATTATCCATAATAGTTAACTTAGTGATAATAATATTATTAAGTATATTCAATTAAATAATATAAAAAAATAAAGAAATTTGAGGAAAAAAAACACTTGAAATATTTTTCTTCCTAGCCATCGAGCCTATGAGTCATCTTCTCTAGCATAACATCTTCTCCTACAACACATTTTTAGTTAGGTAAATTACATTAACTACCTCCTTAAACTTTGTAGATAGAGGGATCCGATTATAGTAGTTATGTGTATGCTGAGTAATGACACACTACACGTAGTTTCGAAGAAGTGAAGTGAGACTATAACTTAAAAGAATGATCGAGTGAGAATAAGGTAAAAAGGATAAACAGGTAATCTCAGTGTCTTAAATACCCAAGTGAGAGACAAGGCAACCTTAGGAGACCTTAGGCACTCACCTTGTAGCTTGAGCGAATGAGACCAATTCTTTATCTGAATGCTATTTGATTTTAGAAAGTAGAGTTTTCACAGTGGAATATCATTTCTCTAACCTCTATAAGAGTTCTAAATGATGGGAAAATGTCAGGTATTTATAGGCTCTTGAGCATGATAGCATCCGTTAGATCCGTTAAATCATCTAGATGATTAACGGATAAAATGGAACTTACTCAATTCATAGTTATTTAAAATGAGTTAGCTAATAAGCCCAAGGCTAGTAGCCTTCCTTATAAGTGCATGAGCCTACTTGAGAAAGGTTAGAGGCGGATGGACTGACTAGTCCAATAATCCCTATTCCGAGCCCTCTAAGCCAAATCTCTTTAAACCATCCAAAATATAAACTGCACTCCTTAGGCCCTTTCACCTAACCCAAAGAGTGAAGTCCAAATAAATAATATGGTAATTTTTAGCCCTTTATATTTTGCCACCTAACCAAAATTCTTGGATGGTTTATAAGTGTTTTAGGCATAAATTATTTACTCTAAATAATTAGGTCACTACTTTGCACACATGCATTGTAAAGAGTCGTACTGTTACTAAGTGTACTCACATAATTGAAGACTTCATTTAGTCTAGTGCTAGCACTAAAAATTTATTTGCTATATATTTAGTGCACATATTTGCGACACCATCTATCGAGCTCTATTTCAATTTTTCTTAATTTAACCTATTTTAAGCACAACTCGCTTAATATAAATTACTCAATATAAAATTAAGGAAACGCTTTTTTAAAAAAAATATTTAAAAAAATTGGAGTCGCCAACCAGTTAAATTGGTAAAAAATGATATTAGGGTTGCCAAGTAAGAAGACGTTAATTTGGCCATTGATCCGCGAATTTTAGTAAAAAAAAAAAATTTTTAGAAAGTTAACCAGAAAAAAAAAAAAAAAACCTAAATTCGAAAGCTAACCTATTAAAACTAAATCACCATGTAAAAATAAAAGAAATTAATAGGCTTTATTTTTATATTTTTCTAAAGATACTAAGCTAATACAAATATGCAAAATATAACTAAAAGAAATTTTTTATTATTTTTTATTACGAATTTTTTAAGAAAAAGCTTTTTTTTTTTATTATTGTTTATATAGTTGCCCCAAAAGTATCTACGTATCCGTCAGTCAAGATTAAAGCAACGTAGTTTTATTCGAAAACTTTAATGTGTTGGTTTTTTTTAATTTTTGAAAACCGACCAAATTTATGTTTTTATCAATTTAATTTATTCAAAAAAAATCTAAAGGGTCTTAATTCTAAAGTGTTTAAAAAAAATTCCCTAAAACGTCCTAAAAATTTTATTGATTTTTTATTTCTAGAAATAATTTTTCTAAATGAAAATAATTCAAAAAAAAAAACCTAATGCTAAAGAGTTGAGTCAAACCACTAAACAAATCAACAAAAATAAATAATAAATAAAATATTAAAAAAAAGGTTAAGCCGAACCTGCAGATGGATCAAGGAGTGGATCATCCATAATGTTGGCTTTGGGGATGATTCTCGGATTCGGGTCAAGTCGTATCTAAGGAGGTGAAGTAGACGGGTAACAAGACACAATTCGGGCAATTCCAAGCCATATTCCAAGCAAGAAATGTTGTTTTGATGTGTTTCGAATTGAAGAATATAGGCGTAGAACCAACACTATCGTGATTGATAGTAGTTTTTTGGAGTTTCAAAAAATTTGGTCTATTGTGCAATGGCAATTTAGGTGAATTGTATGGCTACAGTTGCTAGGATAATGAATAGTATGTGCTATGACAATAAGCAACACAATGGACAATGTATACGTGTATACTGTACAGCTATTGCAAGAGTGGCCGAGAGTTGGGTCAATATCATGATGGAGACAACAATGTAGACTATTGTTGTTAGCCTATGTAGTGTGGTTAATGACATATAGAAGATGGAGGACAGTCGGGGACTGTTGGTTGCAACAAAGGATGGTGATGGACTTTTGCTCTCGTGTTGCTGCTATGGAGTGTTGGGTTGGCAGTCAGTGTGTAAGAGTGATCGACTGTTCAGATGTCGCTGGTGAAGAGACAGTTGTATATGGTCATGTGAGTGATAGTAGACGATACAGTGTATGATGCTCGTGTTGTTATTAATGTATGTTGACGTAAGATAATGCTGGCGTGTGTCATGTCGATATGTAAAGTGTGACCATATCAGAGTGATCGATGAACTGTGTGCAGTGCTGTGTTTTGTGAGCAAGTACTACAATGCGTAAGCAAGTGTTGTCATGGAGTGTGTGAACGAGTGCAGCAGTGTATCAATGAGTGTTAATGATCAGTAGTGGCATAGCCTTGACTTCATGCGTCTACCGTTACGGCTCGTCGACATGTATTTTGCTGTGGACATGGCTTAGAGCATTCTATTGTGGGTATGGCTCCATGTTTGTGTGAAAGTGATGGGGGCTAGTATAGGGTGATGAAGTGTGAAGAAGTGAATTATGAATGCTCGTGTGCTTGAACAATGAATGGATTGGTGTTCTTTTCTGCTCTTAGTTCCCCTTCTTTTTATAACTTTCCTAATCGAAATCTTACTTGAATGTAAAAATCTTTTGTTAATGATTTGGTCAAGATTCACCCCGATCTAAAAAATGAAGAAGATTTGACAAAATTTGAATAAGATTTAAGCTCGCTAAGCGTTTCTTCCTTGTAAGATCAGGTTCAACCCAATGAAGGAGGAAATCACGTACCCCACACGTGATCTAACTTAGAGTAAAAAAATTTGCACTCTTACAAGTGCTTAGACTCAAACTTGTCACCTTTTACTCATAGTACATGCTCCTTGCCAACCTAATTGAGCTTTATTCCTATTATACAATGCAACTCAACTATACTTAAAGCTCTAAATCTTGTCCCAACATTACATTGGACTTCCACCATCAAGCTTGAATTGACCCTAACCAATTTAAAAATGGTCCTAGTCCTTTTTATATAGCCTAATATATTTAATAGTGCTTTTAATAAATATAATCTTATTTTAATTAATCCCACTAAAATATCTTTTAAATTGGATAAAAAAATTCCTTCAAATGTTTTATTGGAATATCTTTCTAGTGAAGCCCAATAAAAATTAAAAACTCTAAATTTATTAAATCGCATATATAGTTTCAACTATTATTTGACCTAACCATAAACAAATGATTGACTTGACTCGATACTTGTGACACTTTGTATTTTTTGTTTTCTTTCAATTTTCGTTTTTTTTATTCTATTTTTTTTAATTTAATTTTTTTTTAACTTAGTTCAAAAGTAAAAAACTAAAATTAAAATAAGGGTGGTAAAAATGAGGTATCTACATTGTCTAATCGCGCGCGTTGCTTTAGGCATGCTGGAGTAATATTGCCCCCTTAAGAAAGGCAATATATTGAATATGAGCTTTCTTTATACAAGTTGTTTTCTCTTCATCATTTGAAGTAACTATCTCGTTAAGTAGAATTCTACATGTCAAAGTTGTTCTGACTTTCTTCGGCCTTGCTTCATATGGGGGAGAAATTTCTTAATGAAATATCTACATGTGTAGGTAACTTGAATTGGCATGACTTGACCTATATATATATATATATATAATAAGCTTTTTGGCTTTTAATCTATACTCCATAACAAGCCACATATATTAAATATAAGAACCAATATATTCTAAGGCTCTGTTGGCTTGGTGGAATAAAATATTTGTCATACTATTCCGAAATATGCATTCAATATGCCCACAACAACTTTTCTTTGTTTTAGCTGAGAAAAACATAACTTAGATTCACATCTCCCTATCCACATTTCAAGCCATCCATTCTTGGGATCATGATGCCCCTACAATTTTTCCTTGCACAAGTTTTGCAATGACCAATAGATTCTTTAAAATCTTTTCAACATCCTTGCAAATCTTCATTTGCCATATTTATTTTTATCCATATCACCCCTCATATCTCTTCATAAGATCATATTTAACTTAGTATATCTTTTCCAAATCAATCAAAATCCTCTTAATATATTCAAATCTTCTTCCATATCTTCTTTATATCAACTATACCTCCTTGTACATGATCTTGAAATCATCAGTAACATAATAGAAGAAACATCCAGCTTTATTGATGATCTGAATTCCATGTCCAATGATTGCCTATGCCTTTTCTTTTTCTTTTCATAATGAATGTTCACTCGTAATAGTTCACATACAACCTTTTGTAGGAGATATTTCGAGACGTTAGGACATGCAACCCGTGCTTTGAAAGCATGTACTAGAAATACACTAAGACTTGCTCTTTGCTATTATATCCTTACGAGCTCTAGAGAATAGAAAGTAATAAACTACATATTTTTATATCCTTTCTAAATGTTCGATTCAACATCTTTCTAATAGATATCATCCCTGTATCATGACTTGAAGCATAGATTTGTTCTAACAAGTATCATTAAATCAGCTCAAATTCATCAAATCTTATGAACAATTCTTTAACTTTTATCCTTTAATCTCTTCACATCCACTATAAACATACATGCATGTGGTTGATTCCTTTCACTACTTACAACAATAACAAGCTCCAGTAGTGAGTCTCTTTTTCATCTTTCTCAATTTATTTATTTATTTTTTCCTCTAAGCAATACATAACTTTTTAACAATATAAACTCTCTCCATTGCCAAGCAATCATAAAATCAATCAAGTTCGGCCTCATGTCTCATAACGTAGCAATAAAAGGTATCTTTTTGTTCTTTGTCTAGTCTTCCTTTCTTTCTACCAGTCGAAACACTACTTGGTAGATATATTTATATCTTACTTGATAGGGATTTCACAACATGTGCCCTATAATCTTTTAATATTTTGGTTATCATTATCCACTCCCAAATCTATGGATATAGAGTCTTCATAAATCTAAACTTTTATATGAGCTTGGTTATGCCTCACTTATGTCGAGTAAATGGCCTTAATTCATTCTAAGCATCATGAGAAAGGGAATATATTTCTCCAATGCAATGATCTACTCAACTTTTAGTTATTGCAATATTTGTTAAGTCAATTGATGCTTGAAATTAAACTTCGTTCGTGTTTGGCATTGTGAAAAATTGGTTAACGTTGAGAAGAATTTTCCCATTTTTTCATGATCATGATCTGCGATTAATAGATGTGGTTTTCTACAATGACGCATTGTTGAACTTTGATTCCTCATCACATTTGCTTTTTTTTTTATATGTAGTGAACTTTATGATTGTATATATATACAACCTTTGGCTCTTTTTATTGTCAATATACTAAGCTTCCATAACTTCTCTTCTTAACCAAATAATTTTGAAACTAACTTTTTCCACAAAATTGACAAGCAACTTCAATGAATTCAATTTCTCAACAAATCCAACTTGTCTATTTCAAGAAATTGCTTTCGACTTATATAAACCACTTTGCTTTCCCAAATCATCATCCTTGGATCAGGTAATCATAACATTACGCTCAGCTTCTTCTAAAATAAATAAATATGTCCCATAAAAGACCATGATGAGAACATTTTCCATGATGTCCTATGTTTATCTATATAGGATTCTTAATAAGATCAAATCCATAACAAACTTTATTATCTCCTATGCAAATATTCTTCATTCTAAAGCATTTCTTCAACAATATCCAGTGTATCTTTAAATATTCTTTCTTCATATGCAAAGCTTTATGCATATCTCATCTAAGCATTTGTAAGTATATCTTCTTCTTCTTTTTTTCTTCTACTCTAATTCTTGTTTAACATGTGTGTACACTAATACTTGCCATGTTTCTGACTTAGGAAACAAGTTTATTTTGTACCAGCAAAAGAGATAAAGACTAATCTAAGTTGAAGCATAAAAGTAGTAAAGATAAAGGACTTATTGGTGCATCAAGATAAATATCCATCACTTATCTCTTATCCTTGGGATAAGTGGTTAGACGAGACTATTTCTGAAGACACTTTTTGGGACAAAGCCAAGTGCCGAGAATCTTGCATAGCACCTCATACTAATGGTGGTCTCCAGTTTATTGAGCATGAGCTTTATGCTGATTTTGGAGATACCATTAGGGGAGATTCAGTGTTGTACTTTAAAAATGAGAGGAAAGAGCTACCTCTCTCTAATGCTCAATTCACATTCTTAAAGGAGCTACCCTCTAGATGGGATGATTAAGTAGCATACATTGCAGAGAAGCCGGAGTATATAACTCTTCTAAAGAAGACTAAAGTCCTCCATTCTATTGCCACTTCCACTCGATTATAGTTCCCGCATGTAAGTGGAATGGAAGAATGGTAGGCTATTATTTTACAGTGGATCATCCAAAGTTTCCTGAGACATCATCTACAAATATTCAAAATTTAACACTGCTACAAGTATGGTAGGACTTCTCCTATTATTTAGAAGTTTCACTTCAATTGTTCTTTTCATTGACTATCATGTATGTCTTGTCATGCTAACTTCTTCCACTATTCTTGTAAGAACAGTATCATAATTAATTTCCCCCTATCAACCTCAAAATCTTCTTCAAGAGCCAAAGTTTGCTAAGCGGCTCCCTAGCAAGAATTGACTTCCAACGAGCAAGCTTCAAGCATAGCAAGTCCAAGTAGGCCTCAATCGTAGCAAGCCTCAAGAACATCAGGCTTTACATGGAGGAGCCTTGAGTAAGAAAGCCTCAAGCGTAGTGAGCATCTCACTCAATAGGCCTTAAATGAAGCAAATCCTAGTAAGCCTTAAGCACAACAAGACTTGCATACGGTAAGCCCTAATAGGCTTCATTCATAGCAAGCTTATTTTGCCGTGAGTCTTAGTAGGATTGTAAGATTAATATCATTATGTCAGTATTCTGATTCAAAATCAAAAGGAGAGAGCTGCCCCTCCCTCATCCCTTGTTTTCCTTCTTTAGGAAGGTATAACTTAGATGGGTAGGCAAGTACATCATATCACCATAAAGCTATAGCATATGTTTCTCTTGAAGAAGACTAAGATCCTTACTACCATCACTACTTTCACTCGACCATGGTCCCTACATGAGTGAGATGGAAGCATGGTATACTAGGATCTATCACTACTTTAATTAAATAGCAATTCCTACACAAATGCTAGATGTCAAGGCATTGCCTAGGCTTAAGGCATAGAGTTCAAGATGTCAAGGCGTCACTTAGAGGTAAAGCACGGAAGCTAAGATGCCAAGCATTGCCTAAGCTTCAACCGTAAGAGTTGAGATGCTTGGGTATCACTTAGGCTTGAAGCATGCGAGCTGAGATGATAAGGCATCACCTAAGCTTAAGGTGTGGGAGCCAAGACGCTAGGGCATCACTTAAGCTTGAAATATGGAAGCCGAGATGCCAGGACATCGCCTAGGCTTTAGGCATGAGAGCTGAGATACCAAGGCATCACTTGGGCTTTAGGCATAAGAGCCGAGATGCCAGGGCACTTCCTAAGCTTGAGGCATCAAGACTAGAATGCTAAGGCGTTGCTTAGGCTTAAGGCATAGAAATCGATATGCCAAGACATCACCTAAGCTTTTAGTATAGGAGCCGAGATGCTAAGGAGTCACCTAGGCTTAAGGCATAAGAGCCGAGATACTAGGGCATCGCCTGGGCTTTCGATGTGAAAGCTAAGATGCCAGGGCATTACCTAGGCTTGAAGAGAATAAGATATAAAATAGAGAGATTAGTAAGATAATAAAAGTTTTGTTATTAAGTAACGAAATTCATTCTTTATTTACAGAAGCAATGTCCTAGCTTAAACCCTCTTTTTTTTTTTCATGCCTAACAAATCACTAATCACTTTCAAAACACTCGTGTGCTACTACATGAGTACCATGGCTTAGAAGCAGGTTATTAAGAATCTCATTATGTTCGATGATAAGCTCCCTAATTTGAATTCTTTTATGTAATATCATTCTTAAGCTTTGATAATCCCTAATGGGATGATTTATTATTCTATAAAACCAACAGTATTTAGGATTTCTTCTTTCACTCTCCATAGGTTGGTGCTCAACTCTTAGAAACTTGATAGCTTCATCTTGCAGCCAACGGTCGAGAATAGCATGTACCTTGCTCATTGGCCATTAAAACAGAAGAGTTTCTATATCTTTCTTAGGTCTCTTACTAGCATTAAAGTCCTCACTCCTAATCAAGAACATGAATGCTGCCGGTTTGTTAAGCTTATTATTTTTCTTCCATTACCTCATAACAGAGTTGTTTGTCCTTCGTACATTCTCAATGAATGCAGCAAAAGAACATAGGGAAAGGTTCTCTAAGTGTGAAACATACTTAGAGAACACCCCTTAGATACTGATCTTCACTAGTTCTCTTTTATCACAGATATCATGAATGTCTAGAGTGCATTCTCTAAAGAGCTCTATATTATTCATCAAATCTTCCTCCAAGTTTTTTCATACTCTTCCCATGTCTATAATTGTGACTCACTCTTAAATAAAGAAAAATTTCTCAAAGAAAAATTTCTCTAAGAAAAGCTTGCACATAGTCCCCCATAAACCAACTAAGCTTGAGGGGATGTTAACATATTAGGTGTATGCTTTCGCTTTTTTTGTCAATGATTTAGAGAATTCTCTAAGCTTCAGGTTATCATCAAGCTTGTAAGACTGCAGAGTTTCAATAAATTTCAACAGATGTTCCTTGGCACTTCCCTTCTTACCATTGAACAAGATGAATTTAAGACTTACATAGTCCTTAAGATATAACCTCGTTATGATGCATTGATGATTTGGGAGTTTTAACTCTAGTACTTTCATAAACAACCTAACTTATATTTCCCTCATATAAACATTTAAGTCTCCTCTTGTTATAAAGGAAGTCTTTAAAGCAAAGGCTGCGGATGTAGGTAACGAAGAAAGAGCAATATTGGGATGAGAAGTAGATCTATACAAGATTAGGATGATAAGATTGGATAGAGGAGTAGGCACGCATGAGGATGAAGAGCCGCTTAACTGGACTCTTACATTCTCTATTGTAAGGGTCAATTGTTGTGCAGGTTCTAGTAAAGGGTTTCATCACCTCCTCCTTGATAGAGATCTTCCTCAACAACTGGAGCATTAATTAGTAGCGTCAAGATAATAGCACCTGATTGTGCAACAACCATGAGATTTAACAAAGCCAGACCTTATTGCACAGCAGCAATAGTTGCCATTCTGATGAAGATGGCTTGGAACATAATCATGAACTGGTTTAATACCATTGTGACTTCTATAATTGTCCACATTGTTTGTATAAGATCTAGAGAAGCCCTAAGCACTGGATGGTCTTAGTTAGTAATCTCAAGTAGTGGAAATGAATTCTGCTTTGTAAGCTCAACATTTGTATCGAGCTCTTAGGATGTGGTATCAAATGTACCAATTGTTCTCTTTTTGGGAGGCACCATATCTTTACAATCACTCTTCCCCAGTAAAGTCACCAAAATGTAGATGGAGAGGTCTAATTGAAGTAATTACGTGCATACTGCATGAGTGATGTGCCACACATGGCTTCAAAGAAGCGAAGTGAAGCGAAATTGTCACCTAAAGGGATGATTAAGTGAGAAAGAGGCAAAGAGAAAGAATAGGCATAATGGCATCCATCGAATCATCTAAGTGATCAAGAGATGAGATAGAGATTGCTTAATCCATAATTATTCAGAATGAGCTAGCTAATGAGCCCAATGCCAGTATTCTTCCTTGTAAGTGCATGAGTTTGTCTAAGAAAGGTTAAAAGCAGATGAACCGGTCCAATAATCCCTATTCTAAGTTCACCAAGCCAAATCTCCTTAAACAATCCCAAATATAAATTGAACTCCTTAGGCCTTGTCACCTAGTCTAATGAGTTAAGCCTAAATAAATAATATAGCAATTTTTAGCCCTTTATAAACTTTATAAATTATATCACCACCACTCTTTTTGAAAAAACAACATATTTTCTCCTACGTTTGTCTACGCAAATATACACGTAGTATAAATGCTAATGTATCATTATTTCATAAGTATTATTAATAATTTTACACAAGTATTGCAAATATTATAATTATAATTATACATATTAAATAACTAAGTTGATAAAAATATGTAGAAATTTTGAAAAAATAAAAGTAAAGAAATTCGGTAAAATTATAAAAGAGATTTTTCTTCAAAAAATATCACCTTAATTTTACATATATATTATAATTATATGTATCGATTAACCAAAAGTGAAAAAAAAAAAAAAGAAATCCATATTAAAAAAAAAGAAGAAGAAGCTAGGTAAATGAAGAATTAGTTTCTAAGGGTGATGGGAGCTACCATAAAAAGGTGGTGGATTGCAATACCACACTTAAAAATGGATTGTTCAATCCATCATGATGATAGGTAATTGCCCACCAATACAAACTTTAAAAAAGAAAAAAAAAAAAGGAAAAAGAAGAAGAAGAAAAGGGTAAAAACACATTCAAGATATAACAAGCCATCATTAGGTTAAGTGCATACCCACTTTCAAGTGTAAGTGCATACCCATCACTTATTTTGTAGCTACTTTAGTGAACTTAAGACTAAGGAAAGACCGGAGGTCGGTGATCGCTTGGATGGTAAAACCAATTTTTTCATTTTTCAAATTTTTATTTTTATTTTTTAACTTTTAGTAATTAATATATATAATTATAATGCATATATAAAAGAGTGTGTTATTTTAACAATTCTTCATTTTTATAAAATTATTTTATTTTTCTATTGTTTTAGTTAATTAATACCTATATACAATGATAATATTTAAGTTCATTTACTAACAATACTAATTTGACAATGACGCGCCAGTCATTTGTGCTACATGTACATTCATTTAGGTAAAAAGAAGGGGAAATTTGTTTTATTTTCATGAAGTTAGGTGTCCACATAATTTACGAAATTCACAAGAGTGGTCATTGTAATCTACCATTTTCCACATTATTTTCAAATTTTCACTTTTATTTATATTTTGCATATGCTGTATGGAAATTATAAAATAAGACAATAAGTACATTATTGCACTTTATTTAAAAGCTTCAAAATTTAATTACTTAAATTAGTTTCAAGAAATTAATTGTTTTACTTTGAAAATTTAAAGACTTTGGATAAAATTTCCCCTCTTATATCCCAACATGTATCTCCAAATATATAATCTTTTACACCAACAATCTTCATTTTCAAAGTAATCTCTTGTTTATATTGCTTGTGAGCAATTATCAATCCAGTATAATTATCAATCCCTTTAGTATCTATATTATAAAAGCTTTTAAAGGCTTAAGTAACAATCAAAGTTAAAGTTACTATTTAGATCAATATTAAATATTATTTAATAAAAAACTAATTTTAAAGTAATATTATGAAATTATATATAACTTATATTATTGGTAAAATTATCTTTTCTTATATTCTCCACGTATAATTTTTCTTTCTCGCTCTCTAAAAATCGTACTCTGCCTTCTTCTCTTCTCCTTTTTTCTCTCTTCCACTTTTTTATTCCTTTTCTTTCATAATTTTCAATAAAATCATTTCTTTCACAAGTTCTATAATTTTTTTCATTTTTGTAACTTTTGAAAACAAGTTATTATAAATTATATAGATACATTAGAAGTAAAATTTGTAATGATAAATACAAAATGATTTACTATAAATTTGAAATGAAGATATTTTTTTTTTATTAAATGAAATTTTTTAAAAAAATTTTGTATAAATAACGCAAGTGCATGGACAGCTAGTATTGATTTAAGTTTTATCATATTCTTCTAATCCATGATTTAACCAAACCAAAATTCAAATAAACTATCTCCCAAATATCATATTTTGAATAAGAAATTTTCAAACTGAAAAGAAAAAGAGAATTTCCAATGCCAAATGGCCATCATCCAAAAACTTGACCATATACATCTTCAAACAAGTAAAAACCCAAGTGCAAACACATTACATTCCACACCCCCACGGTACCATCCAAAACTTTCACAATCTCTGCATTCATTCTCCAATTCAGAATCCTTCAACACTTTACCAACAATCCATCAATTGCCACCAATACCATCATAACGCCGTTACATTACTCCAGAAACCCTAAACCTAACATCACTTCCAATACGTGTCAACTCCTCATTGGACATTACACGTGACTTGAGACAATGCCAGAACCTATGCATTTAATGAGACCAACTCTTTCCCCAACACCCTCTGCTCCCTCATTTAATGCTATTGCAGCTCCTCTCTTACTTTATTCTCACCGCTCGTCTCATTAAGCGGCGCGTGACGTGACACCGCCTTTTCATCTTTATTGGACTATTACAATATCAACGATTCAACATTACATAAAGCATTTTTTTTCAATTATTATAATATTATACTTTTTAGAATGATCCATTTAATAAAAGATAGAAGTTGAAACACTAATATTTATATCCTAGATTACAATAATTTATAATATACATTTTTACTTGTGTTGTGCCTGCTTATATTGTATCGTGATTAGTGTACATTACGCAAATGCCGCAGCACATTGCTTACATGAAGTAGAAATTAGGTTAGCAGATAGCTTTAGAAAAGGACAATTAAATATCAAAAGTACACCAAAGCTCCATCAGGTGAGAAATATAATATTATATGATTAAAAGTGAAGAAAAGGCCAAAAACTTAAAAATACATGTTTAAAAAAATTAACATGCACAAAATGAAAAATCGCAAACCCTAACATATATTTAGTTAAGGGTTCCTTACAGTAGTTGGAATGCAGTTTTACTTTTTCCAAAATATTCATCTCCATCCTCATAAAATAAATATATACATTGATAATTATAGAAAATTATAAAATTTTTATGGTAGAGGAATGCGTTTTACTTGAAAAACAATGAAGCAGGAGAAACCATTAACACACCAATTAAGACGAAAAAAATACATGATTTATAAATATAAGTAAAAATTTTATAAGTATAACAGCAAAATAAATCAGTTTTATAAATAATTATCATCCATATTTTACACGCTAAATATAGATTAAAATTTCATTAAAGCCGTAATGTCTGTATCGAATCAATCTTTTCCTATACTCGGTAGGTTTCAATCGCATGGGAAATTACAAAACAGATATCTAAGTGTGGTATTTTCCATAACAAAAGTGATAATATTGATTGATATATACGGACCAACCAGCAACAGCATCACCTTCCGCGACAAGGTTATAACAACAATAAAATTAGAAAAGAAAAAGGATTAGATAAAACAAACAATAAAATCAAACACCCTTTCTGAGTTATAGTTCCCATCATCACTAAATTCTCAATTAAATTCCATTTTTTTTTCCTAATTTAATTTTATGCCTCATTCATTTTTGAGCCAACTCGGGGGTAGACCTGAGTCAATACCCGAACCACCACCCTTGCCTTGTGTTAAAAACACTCTGATACCAAGTAAAATTCTTACCACCATGCAAGGAGCTCTTTTTTCTCCACTTGCGGTTCGTTCTTGACTCAGGACCCCCCACCACACCATTCACCCTTTCCCTTCCCTACCAAAAGCTCACACTTAAAAATAAAAATACAAAGAAAAAGAAAACAACCAAACATATGAAAACACGTGACACCAGCGTCGTCAACATGATCACCTCTCGCACTGAAGGGCGGCTTTGATCTTCTGAATAGTGCACGAGATCAGATTATTAACCGTCTCCACCGACTCCACCGTGAGCTTCGCCGTAGGCAAGCTGTTTACCAATATCTGAAATGCCACCGTCAGGAGTGACCCACCACCGGCTTTGCTTGGTGGACCATTTGGATTAGCGGGCCCATGTGGGCCAGGCCCATCGGGAACGATCGCGAAGCCCGATGGGAGAAGTGCCACGTAAGCAGAATCGCCACCGTTCATGACTACGTGCATGGCGGGTATATCTACTGGCGCGTACACCACAAGTGAACCCGCTGCGTCTATGCAAGTCTCTTGAAGTATCAACATGCTGCTCTGGTTCGCGTTCATCGCCTGCACAACATCACATCATATCCAACCTCCACGTTAATAAATTACCTTAGGTTTCGGCAGGTATTTACATCCAATGCCACTAACTAAAGTTACAGCCTATTACCACGTTTCACAAGTCAAGAGTGAAAAATAGATGTGTCAGAAGTATGGTAATGGTCCCATATCAGTGAAGAGTCAAACCCAAAAGTTTCGATTACATCACCCTTCTAAATCTTTTACTGTAAAGTAGCTAGCGGATGTTCCGGACCCCCATTAACAAATTATAATATTTGTCAAGAAAAGAATGCTACGTAATTGCTAAAAGCCTTTTTAACATATTTTGTTATTTTCTATGTGAAATATAAAAAAGAAAATGAAAAGGTTTTTGAGGCATGATCAGAGAAGAAAGGTGACAAGTGCACTGTGTATTTTGACTTTTTAACATGGTAAACAACGAAGACAAAGAACTGTCTCTATACACTTTTTTTTTTTTTTCTGTTCCTGGAACTGTCTTCAAGGATACTTCCAGATCCCAACCCTGTCCCATTACAAATTCTCCTTTTCCGATCTATACACGACAACCTCAATGACTTTTCGTGCAAGGACATATGCGTCATTTCAACTTCCTGCTGATGACTATTTTGTCAAACAAAAAATGGCATCTTCCAACATCGTATATCGTTATTAAATCTAGACCTTTATCCTAATCAGGATTTAATTAGGTAAATACCCGTTAAGTTTGTGTATACACAAATGAACAGTGGTTTTTACCACTTCTATGTGCTCAAAATCAGTTGAAGTTATAACACCGTGTGTGTGCACATGCACGTGGAATATATATTAGGTGGTGAATCTTCATAAAACATTTGATTACACTGAAAGCGTCATATAGAAAAATTTACTTCTTCTTAGCAACGGAAGCCTTTTGGAACTAGGAACATAATAATCACAACGTAGAGAGATCGAGATAATATAACATACACTGGCACGTAGAAGTGAGACGCAGTTGCCATGATCTTGACCCTTGGCAATATGGGCCATCTCTTGCATCGGACCACCATTGGAAAGAATGTCCCACTCGCTCCTAAGCTGTTCGTCACGGAGGAAATCGAATAGCCTCTGCGGAGAAACCGGCAACCAGACGGATGTGGCAGCACTGAGAACGATACCGGGTGGCTCACCAGGATCATCCACGCTCTTTCTAGTCATCACCCGAACATCCTCGTCCACATTACCCGCGCTAAGCTTATTCCATTTGTGTATCGTGGATGCGCACACGCCCGCACAGAAGTTGGCCGTCATTCGTTGTGCCAGTTTCAGCATGCTACGCCTGCCGCTGGGTGTAATAGCTGCTGCAATCATCACAAAATTATATTATTTCTTTTCGGTAAATTTCCATGCATGATTTTAGCTTAATGCTTGTAAATAAATAGCCTTACATTTATTAACTACAAAGCTGATTAAATAAATGGCCAACAATAGGTTAGGGAATGAATGCCATTCACAACTTATGATGAATTAAATTTACTATATACACACCGGTGGTTTCGCGTGTGGGGACAGTGGAAGACATGAGAATGGCAAGGCACTCGCACTGTCGTTGGAGGGTGGTCACCCACCTTTGAGCACCGAAGCCCATGCCAGAACTAATTAATGGCCGGTAGAGCTGGTGGATTTGGCTTTCATCGTACTCTGCATGCTCTACCCATGTCACCTGTACTTTTAATTCACTCATTATCGTTCATGCCCAGCTATCCATGTACTATATATCGCTATGGGACCATACGGATAAGAAAAATTATATTACCACATACGGAAAACAGATTATAAATTCAAACCTTCAGTATATAAATACTACGATGTTAAACTCAACTATCTTTATAAATAAAGACCAGGTAAACCAGCTTTTCTCAAAAGCCACATTAATGTTTCATGCCCGACAATTATTTTTAGTTTTCTTTTTATCGTTTTTTCTTTGTTTGGGGGACCAATTACAATTATCTAAGTTTAAAATGTACTTTTCCTGCAATTTTTGAATATTTATGCATAGGAAAACTTAAAAATAAAAAACACTGGTATTAAAGAAACTTAAATTATGATCTCCTTTTATTAGGGCAGTTAGATGAATCATTTCTATCTCCTTGCACGTTATCATTTTTCATATTATTAGTAAGACTATCACAAAATATCCACACAAAATCTTCCTAAATGTGGACAAGTATCTGCCTATGTTAGTAGCATTCCTAGAACTGATTACCTAAGCTGGCCCTTTTTTATATTTAGAAGCTTATTTTTATCCCTTCTTTCCTTCATCCATCATAACTCGGAAGTCCATTGCAAATTAAATTTTATAATCCATTTCACCAAGTGTATTTTTAGTATTGCATTCCCCATTTCTGTCGTATGTACACTAAAAAACAACTTACCAAAAACATTGAAAGTATATAAGAAGTCGTAAATGCAGTGCCCAAAAATAAAAAATAAAAATAAAATTGAAAATGCACGCATATCCAAATTATCTCTGAAACCCAAATACTCATAGATTTGGAAGGGTATGTACATAATTTCAATCATCATACAAAAATAAACACGTTTTTTGGTAGTTTAGAGTATCTATCCATGCCAGATAAATATATAAGGCTTATATTTGAAATTATCCCATATAAATATGGAGCCTAACACACTGGATAAGGAAAAAAAAATACAAAACATAAATTAAAATACGTCACAGAAGACCATGTTTCTATTTGTGTGAAGATTAAGATTTTTGGTGCACGAAGTAGGAGACAAATCTCGAAAAAAGGTGAAGTACTTGGGCTCAATGAGACAAATGGTATCTCAAAGCTGTTTCTAAGGGATGAAGGGAACCATAAAATAATGCTTGTAGAGATCAAAGTTCCGCAAGATTTTAAGGAACATAGTGAACTCGGAAGATGACCTCGAGATGTGTACTATTCTTTTAGATATACCTTTTTTTTTTTTTTCTTGGCCACACTTTTAGATATACCTTACATTTATGATTTTCATATATGACAAGCAATATAATAATAATTACACGGGTTCGTTAACAAATACCGAAATCACTTATTAAGAAACTAATAGACAAAAGAGTTTACAACGTTAATTGCACCCTCTATGGGGAAAAAAGTACATGGAAAAATAAATGATTTTCTTTATTTGGACTAATATCACGGAATTACTAGTAAATATTTTCCTAATAATAATTGAATTATATAATAGTAATAGTGCTAGTGCTAGTCTTGGGGTTTTGACTCAAGGGTCTTGATTTAGGAGGAGGAAAAACAAAAAAAGAAAACACATTATGAGGCTGGAAACCAGATCACACATGCTTATATGAATAAAATAATAGGTAAGAGGATATAAGAGACAACATCAAAGATTGGAATAGAAACATCAAATGCTTTGTTTTATTAATCCAACGTTTTGCAGATTACAAGGCATTTACTTTCCAAAGGATATGAAATTAATGTGTTTTCAAGGGCACAGAAATAAGGCAAAATGGATACTTCTACTGAATATTATAATAATCTGCCACTCTCGGTTTGATAATGTACGGTGGTGATTATTTAATTTAGTCCAAGAAAACCCAGTTGTTGAAACTTGAGGATAAATTAATTTTTTAAAATGACTTACAAATTAGTAGAAGCATCCAAATCGAATAAAATAAAACAAATCTAGGAAGAAGGTTCAGATTCTTTGGAAGAAAAATTGACCGAGAGACCATATTCTTAAAACACACTGACATAGAAGTGATACAGTGAGAAATCACTAGAACTAGAAAATACAATGCAAGCTTCGGAATGCCCAAAAAAAAAAAAAAGACACAAACCATGAAATGAATGGCTTAATGTTTTTTCTTTTTTTTTTTTTAATTTGTTTACCCCTTCTTCAGATTAATGTCCTCGACATAGTTTTAGTGATTCAACAAGAAAAACCAAATTCGAAATAATAATAGTTAGGAATAAAAAGATGTGGAATGAGGAAATTGAATTTCTTTTTTAACCCCCCTTCTACAGCTTACCTTGGAGTAGCCATTGGGCATATCTTGCACTACACAGCCAGAAGGGAGCCTCCTGCAGTTCACAAAGGTTGGCGCACCGGAAGATTCACGGATGGTGTCGACCGATACGTCGACCACCGCCCACACACTCTCGGCGTGCTGCTTGCAGAAGCGGAGGAAGTTTACCTCTCGGACGGGAACTAGTGGAGACAAAACTTGTAGCTCGGCATGCATCTAGGAGGAAAAGAATAAAAAGAGAGAATCATTAGATCCAATTAAAACAAGAATAATCAAGAACCTTTAAATATTAAGAGTACTAGAAAACATCTTAACTTACCAACTGAAGTACACCATTTCTGGTTCCGGCCATGCCACTTGATATCACATCGGTTGTTGAAGTTCTGGCTATCAAACAAGGAAACATTTCCGCCCATCGGTTCTGTATAAAAAAAAAATGAAAATTCTCAATCGAATGCAAATTTAGGAACAAATGAAATGCAAATGATTTAGGAAAAAAATTAAGTGATGGTATTGCTCACCGAGTCCATCAGCGTCTCCACAAGAGCCAAGCTATTGATGATCACCATACCCGTTTCTCTAGAAGCCTCGGTGACAAAACCATTCGGTTTCATTCCAATACATTGTGTGAATGTTCGAAGATACTCATCACGGTTCAACAAGTCCCTTCCCCCTTCCAAGCTTCTGATCCACAAGGGCTCATCGGTTTGCGCCATTTTAACCAACTCATCCATAGCAGACAAAGCCAACTCCAACAGCATCGATCTCTCTAGTGACCGGTCCATTCCCGTCATGCCACCCCCAGGCGGTCTGGCATGTGGCACAACAGTCAAATTCCCGGAAATCCCACCACCAAAATCAGGCCCCAGTGGTAAAGTCGTAGCCACATTGCTCAATCCACCGAAACCGTTGCTTCCAACCCCAAGTTCCAAACTCGAGTTCGGCAATGAAGGGACCGAGGCAGCAAGGGAAGATATTGGGCGGCCAAGGAACTTCCCAGCAAGTGCACAAACACGGTCTAGTTCGTCTTTCAAACGTGCATTCTCAATCCTGAGGTGCTGTTCCTCGAGGGAAATCTCCCCAATTATAGCAGGGCCTCCGCAATTCGTGCAAATTGGGTTTCGCATAGCATCCCTAAGGGACATGTTTTCAGCACGAAGCTTATCGTTTTCATGCCGAAGCAGCGAGTTCTCGTGTCTCTCGAGCTGGGTCTGGTGCAGTTCAACCATACATCAAAAGAAAAATTCCATCTTTCAAAACCCCCAACAAGAAAATTAAAGAGAAAAAGGAAAACACGCTCTCTTTTGAATGAAAGACATAATCATTTCAGTAAAAATTTCCAAAGACATAGTCCAGTGCATGTATGTATGTACCTTCATTTGAGTACGGCGATTTTGAAACCAAAACTTGACTTGTCTAGTCTCCAAAGAAAGTCTCCTACTAAGCTCCAGTCTTTGCTTCTCATCAGGGTGGGGACATTCCTTGAACAAACTACTCACACAAACAGCAAAAAATAAATAAAAAACACATTAACATCAAACAACCATTACTAACCCAACAAAAACCCAATAATTCCGCCAAAAGATTGGTTTTTGTAAAGTTAAAACCCATACGCTTCAAGCTCTTGGATTTGCTGAGGAGTGTGACGGTGGTATCTTTTCTTCCTAGGAGGATTGTCGGCGACATCTTGATCATCGCCAGAAGCACCGTCCATGTTATCACTGCCAGATCTACTCTCATGTTCTTCTTCTCTGCTTCTCCGGTTCATGTTTTGCTCGTAATTATTATTACTCTCTCCCATTCTGTTTATATCCCCTTGATTGTTCTCTATCCCAGTTTGCTGTTTTTTTTACAAAAAACCAAACACACCCAGATCAGTAAAAAGGACATAAACAGACAAAATATTACGGAAAAAAAAAAATGGAACAAAAGATAGGTTCTTTTTTTAATACAAGAGCGAGGGAGAGTCCAGGAGAGTTGAACATGGTTTTTGCTAACGGAGGGCTCACGAGACGCGGTTGCGCAATAACACCAGATGGCATGTTGATGCTGTTACTGTTACTACTGATGTTGTTATTGTTATTGCTGTTGCTGTTGTTGTTGGTGGTGTCGTCGTCGTCGTGCGGTTCGATGTTGTTAACGTTGTTGTTATGGGTGACGTAGGGCAAATCTGGTATAATTCTCGAACTACCTCCAGTTCCACCCGAAGTATTGTCGAGAAATCCTCCAAAACTCATCAAATTCTAAAATATTTCCTTTTTTTTTTCACAAATAGTTTTTTTCTTCCTAAGATGGTCCTATATAAATATATTTATATATGTTTAAGAATAATAATAAAGATTAAAGTCTGGAGATGTTAAGGAAGTGAAGTACATTTAAGATAGGCATGGAGAGGTAGAGGAGACACAAGGAAACAAAGAGAGAGAGAGTTTTCCAAATGTCTCCAGCTTCCTCTCTACCAAAAGGAAGTGATAAAGCAAAGAAGAAAAATAAAAGTGAAATGAAATAATAAAAATTTTAGAAGAGAAAAGAGGAAGAAGAAAAAGCAAAGTATTTAAAACGGCACGAGCAGGAGGAGGGTACTAGAGGTTGCAGAAGAAGAGGGTAATAAGGGACCCGTAAGAGCAAACCCTAAATGGGTTTCTTCATTATTTTCTTGGTTTGAGGGCTAGAGAGAGAGAGAGAGAGGGGGGGGGGGGGGGGGCGGGGGGTCATGTTTTTATGTTAATTTTGCGAACTGCATGCTTGACTGTATGTCCTGGTGGGAAGCTTGAAAGTTGAAAGGAAGGGGAGGAGAGAGAAAAGGTATAACCTCTACATCGCCGTATTATTAACTAGGATAGAATAGCAAATTACATTTTTGAAAATAAATATTTAGACTTAAAATCTTTCAAAAGTTTGTCTATGAACTCTATTTCGTTAATCTTTTTCCTCAGATAAATAATGATAAAAATATTAAATTATAGAAAATCAATAGTAAAATAACTATATATGTGTGTATTTACAATTTACTTTACCTAAAATTAGATATTCAAGTTGTTTCTTTTTCCAACTTTATTACATATCACATACTACAATCTTTTATAGAAGAGAAATTTAAATTCGATTGTCAAGATAAGAGATAATTATTTATATCATTAGAGTATGATGGTTTTAACGATGTATGGTCAATAAAAGTATTCATGCTATTGAAATATATAAATTAATAGTAAAATGATTATATAAAAGTAATTATAATTTACCTCAAATAAAATTGAATATTTGATTTTTTTTTTCCTAATTGTATTACATATTAAAAGTTGAAACAAGGAGAATTTAGATCCGTTATGCCACCTGTATATACTACTAAATTGCCACAATTTTAATTGGTTTTTAGTTTTAGACATTTGTGTACGAGTTAGTAAAGGTGTGTTTTAAACTATATTTCTCCATGAAACGAAGACAAGTCGTGTTTCTAGGCATACGAGAAATATTTTTCTTAAATTAAAGAAAATAAGAAAATAAAGGGACAAGAGACTGGGGAGAAAGAGAAAGGACATGACAAGAGAAGAGGAAAAGGGTGAGGGTGAAGGATAAAAGGGGGATATGTGGAGTTTTCGAAGCCATACAAATACATAACCCCGAAAAGGGGTGGTTGACTCTCTCGCGCTGTATAAAGTCTGTGACTGTCAGTTGTAAAAATTGTGCTGTAAGTTGTAACTTGTGACTTCGTGCCTCAATCTTCTTCCCCAAAAAAGCATATCCATTTTTTTTTTCCTTTTTCTATTTTATCTTTTCCTTTTGACACTGTTGTAATAAAACGTGTGACATAAGACTTATGCCTAAGAGCAAATTAAAATATTATAAAAAGTTACTGTTGTATCTTTCAAGTTTGACCCCTATTTCTTTCCGCTCTGTTCTTTCGTTTTCAAAATTAATTTAATATTACAATATCTATTTTCATCCATTAACAAAGCATTTGCACCATAAAATTCGACTTTTATCTAGAAGTGACGGTGTAATTCTAAGTTGACTCCTCCTTTTTTTCTTTTTTTCTTTTTTTTTATTTTTGTACAATCTATTCATGGTTTAATATTTGAAATCACCATTTTTTAAAATCCGTTATTCGATTTAAAAAAAAAGGAAAATCTAGCTCAATTCTTTACATAGGTTATATTTTTCTACTAAGAGTTCTGAGTCGCTCCTCCACTGCCGCAAAGGTAGAGATCCCATCATTATCTTGGTTGAGCTATCGTGTAGGGTTGATTTATCTACTTCTCTTATAAAAGAATCCTCTTCCATCAAGCCTCATACCTCCTCAATCCGACCTTTTGAGGATGCAAATTTTATCTTCATTAACCAATTTTTTTTCAATTGGAATTTACCTAAATAACATTTAACTCACTATATATACAAAGTAAATTGGTGGCATTTTTTATACATACTTATATATTCACATTACAATTCATTCTAAATTTATTCATAACTAAACACAATGTAGGAATAGATTTAATGATTTTATAAACATTCTCAAAAATTGGAATGAATTGATTATCTCATTTACGATTCCGTTATATTGAATTTCATTGCAAACGATTCCATTGATTTTGTTTTAAACTATTTATATGAATTAAACATTTGAATGAGGTATAAATGTAATTTTTAAATAGGGTAAAATTATAAAAATTAATAATTTAAAAATATTAAAATCTTTCATATAAATATATATATATATATATATATCTTAACATACTTTCGTAGCTAAGGAGGTGACAAAGGAAAACCCAACCCTTCAATGTCCTCCGTCGCTCGTGTCCGTAAAGCTTTGACAACGTAACAGACCACCAAATAGTCTTATCAGCATGCACGGGTTAAATCAGAACAGCTATTAACTTCACCAGTAATTCATCGCCACGAGTAGAATTTATTAAATTGTATTACAAATCGTTAAAATTTCCGGTACTGATCAACTATTGAATAAGTCACTTACGTAATTTTCCAACAATACCCAGGACAGAAGCATAACGTACGATTGGAACGGATTTGTTTGTTATTATAATTGTATCGTATTATATATATATATATAATTTGTTAATGATGGTATTAAAATTTATTTTAAACTTTATAAAACAGAAAAATTCTTTTAAAAAATTATTAAGAACACATAATTCTTTTCTTAAGAATTTAAAATAATAAACGTTTTACCTTTAAATAAACGTTTTACCTTTTTTCTTTTAATATATAGATTGATTGAAATCTAACTACGAACTTATTGAAAAAAATAAAATTAATATATAAAACGTGTGTAAATTTTGTTTTCAATAAAAATATATTAAAAAATATTTAAATATGAAATTGCAAATAGAAAAAAAAAGGAGCAAATGTACAAAAATATAAGTTTTTTCGACTTCTTTTCATGATAGCTTTATAAAATTGTTTTATCAGTTATATTAAAAAAATTCTTTTGAATATAAGTAATTATATAATTAATCATTTAACACTCCACGTTCATTTATATAACATTAGTTATAAAAAAATATTAAATAAAATATACAAAAGCTACTTTATTAAGACATCAAATAAAACCTGTAACTATTATGAAAAATATAGTTATATTGCGTATACATGTGTATTACGTTGCAATCTCTCCTTATGCAACAAAAGTAAAATGATTTAAGTCCCTAAGGGACAAATTTAAATTGCAACAACTAACCCCAAATGATCCAAACTAAAGTGAGTATCAAATAAATAACCGCTTATTTTGTAGGATCCTTCAAATGACAAAAACAAATGGATCTTGGATAGTGATTGCTTAAGACATATGATGGAAGACGTATCTAAATTCACATCTATAGACTTAAAAAATGAAGGAAGCGTGACCTTCAAAGTAATCGAAAAGCTTATGTTATTGGTGAAGGTAACATTTGCATCAATAATGACCTTACTATTAAACATGTATTACTCGTTGATAATTTAAAATTAATTTACTTAGTATTAGTCAATTGTATGACATAAGATATAAAGTAATATTTCATATATCAAAGTGTTCTATTGAAAATATCAACAATGACCAAATCCGTTTTGAGGGGCATAGATGAGGAAATATTTATAAAATTGACTTTAATATGTTTTCATGTTCTCTTGAGACTTATCTATCCGCTCAAAACAATGATAGTTGGTTGTGGCATAAAAAGTTAAGACATTCTAATACGGATATCTTATCAAAACTAGCTAAAAAGAATCTTGTTAAAGGATTAGCTAAAATTAGTTTTAATAAAGATAGAACATGTTAATATGGCAAACAAATCAAATCATCTTTTAAATCAAAAGATGTCATCTCAACTTTTAGGTCACTATAATTACTACATATGGATTTATTTAGTATAACCCAAACCTTAAGTTTAGGAGGGAAAAGATACACCCTAGTCATAGTTGATAATTTCACTAAATATACTTAGATCTTCTTTCTTACCAGTAAGGATGAAACTTATCGTGTATTCTTGAACTTTAGCAAGAAGGTCCAAAATAAAAAAAGGTCTTCCTATTGTCTTTATAAGAAGTAATCAAGGGGGAGAATCTAAAAACCTTGATATGGAATATTTTTTGTAATAAAAATAGAATAGAACATATCTTCTCAACACCTAGAACTCTGCAACAAAATGGAGTTGCCAAAAGGAAAAACAGGACCCTTATAAAAATGACTAGGACTATGATTTGTAACAATAACCTACCTAAATATTTTTAGGCCAAAACAGTCAATATGGCTTGTTACATATCAAATCACATTTTCATTAGACCAATTCTTAAAAAAACCCCTTATAAGCTTTAGAAATACAAAAGACCTAACATATCATATTTTCATCCATTTGGAATAAGATGTTACATTCTCAATAACAGAAATGAACAATTAACAAAATTTAATTCAAAGTCGAATGAAGGTATTTTTCTTGGATATTCTCTTACTAATATTCTCTTACTAATAAAGTTTATAGAGTATATAATAAGAGAACACTTGTTATAGAAGAGTCAATTTATGTTACATTTGATGATACTTATGTATATAAAGAGTCTAACGATGAAATAAAAAACATTGGTGCTCATTTGGACAATCTTGGTCTTAACGAGAGTCAATCCAACTCAATTGAAAAGAAATTCTTTAAGCAAGATGAAATTGTTAACAACTCTAACTTAGATTTACTTAGAGAATGGAAGTTTATGAAAAATCACCCTAAGGATCTAATAATAGGAGAACTATCTAATAGGGTGCAAACTAGAGCCTTACTTAAAAATCTAAGTAATGTAGTATTCCTATCTCAACTTAAACAAAAAAAATGTATACAAAGCTCTAAAAGATAAATTTTGAATTTAAGCTATGTAAGAAGAGTTAAATCAATTCACTAGAAATGAGGTATGGAACTTAATATCTAAACCAAAAGATAAACCGATAATTGGAACTAAGTAGATATTTCGAAACAAGTTAAACGAAACCAAAATAGTAACAAGAAACAAGGTACGTCTAGTTGCAAAAAGGCTACAAGAAAAAGAATCGATTTTGATGAGACCATTGCTCCGATTACTAAATTAGAGGCTATTAGAATGCTTTTAGCATTTACTACACATAAAGACTTTATACTATATCAAATGGACATTAAAAGTATCTTTTTAAAAGGTTACATCAAATAAGAGGTATATGTAGAGCAACCACTGGGTTTTGAGGATAATGAATTCCCAAACCATATATATAAGCTTAATAAAG
Organism: Lumnitzera littorea; assembly: GCA_024138015.1. Lineage (NCBI taxonomy): Eukaryota > Viridiplantae > Streptophyta > Magnoliopsida > Myrtales > Combretaceae > Lumnitzera > Lumnitzera littorea. The sequence goes on along the minus strand of JAMXBB010000001.1, from coordinate 93,589,490 downwards.
CCTTGTATAGACTAAAGCAAGCTCCTAGAGCTTGGTATGAAAGATTGAGTAACTTCTTGATAAAGAATGAATTCATTAGAGGAAAACTTGACACAACACTATTTATTAAACAACACAATGATCACATACTAATTGTTCAAATATACGTTGATGACATTGTGTTTGGTGCTAGTCATATAGATTTAGTTAATGAGTTTGTCCAATGCATGAAAAATAAATTTGAAATGAGTATAATAGGAGGACTCAACTATTTCTTAGGTCTTCAAGTTAACCAAACCAAAGATGGAAACTTTATTAACCAATCTAAATACACTAAAGAACTCTTAAAAAGGTTCAAAGTGGAAAATTGTAAAACTAAGCCAACTCTAATGAGCACCACTCTAAAACTTGATAAAAATGAGAGTGAAAAGAGCATTTATGAAAAGATGTATAGAGGCACGATAGAAAGTTTTCTATATTTAACTACATCTAGGCCCAATATCATGTTTGTTGTATGTCTATATGCATGATTTTAATCTTATCGTAAAGAATCTCACTCGAATGTGGTCAAACGCATTTTTAAGTATCTTATAGGCACTATTGAAATCGACTTGTGGTATCTCAAGTTCACCTCACTTGATCTTGTTGGATATTCCGATGTCAACTTCGCTGATTGTAAAGTTGATCGGAAAAGCACAAGTGGGACATGTCATTTCCTTGGTAATTCATTAGTATCATAGCACTCAAAGAAACAAAACTCAGTAGCACTCTCTACTGCTAAAGTTGAATATATAGCAAACAGTAGTTGTTATACCTATATTTTATGGATGAAGCAAACATTGCTTGACTATGGTTTAAAATTTACCAATGTTCCAATAAGATGTAATAATATAAGTGCTATAAATTTGACTAAAAATCCAATTCAACATTCTAGGACTAAGCATATAAAAATTAGACATCACTTTATTCGTGAACATGTGGAAAACAATGATATTTGCCTAAAATTTGTTAACATTAGCAATCAAATGGCTGATATCTTCACTAAACCCTTAATGAAGAAAGATTTTGCACTATAAGAAGAGAATTGAGAATGATCTTGCAAGATGAGAGCTAGATACATAAAAACTAACATAGCTTTTTTTTTTCTTTTTTTTTAAGTTAACTTATTAAGTTAGTTGATCGGAAAATATCACACTATAAGGTATAAGAAACATGACCATATGGCTTTTATCCATTAATTATCACATTTAACATGTTTTAGGCACACTTAAAGTTGTTCATGCTTATCTAAGTTTATATATACACAAATTTATCATACATTGGTTTCCATGCCCAAAACGGGGCTCACATGTCCATTTTCATTCATAAATCATGCTTGAGTGGTCAAGCTAACATAAATTGAATTTCATGCATAATTAACCTCTCTAGGCCTATATTAGGTACTAAAATGCTATAAGGAGCATTTCTGGCATATTTTGGTCAATATGAGTGTTATTGGTTTGATCATGAGTTATTGTGCATCTTTATAACTTCCTTCATACTTGAAGAATGAACTTATCTTAAAATTGTGGAAGGATGTGCACTTGTTTACCATTTATTCATATGATTAGCCTTGATCCTAAGGAACCTATGTGGTGATTTTATGATTTATAGAGTCTTAATATTACAATTTGCTCTCATAATTCTTAAATATGTATTTAAAAGTTACTCGAAGTATTAGTCTACCAAAACTCAATGGCTATTCACATGCCTTGCTTATATATGCACTCTTCTCTCATTAAACAAATCATAGGATTTTAAAATTTGATTTGGCAAAATTTTTGAAATGTAGCTTAAATTTTCCTTTTCTAAATCTTAACGGACTCAACTAAACTTGTTTGAAGTGTTAGAATGTTCGTTGAATCTCTACAAGTCCAATTTGAATTGGAAACTTTGCTCAAAAAGGAGAACTTTGCTGTTTTTTCGCAAAATTGCAAAAAACCGACATGCCAGTTACCTAATACACTAGCTTGCTGGTTTATCCCCTTTGATAACACAAAAAATTTGGTTCTAATCATTTAACTAGTAAGCCAATTCACCTAAACATCGGCATGTTAGTATACCGCCCTACATTTTGAATTCATTTTTGTTCTATTCAATGAACCAGCATGCCGGTTTACCTAACTACGAGCATGCTGTTATACTCCTCTAATTCTTCAATTTGCACAAATTCTGTTTCCTTAACCAGTTTGCTGGCTCCTTACACTATCGGCATGTCAATTCATCAGTTTCCTAGCAAGACTTAAGTCGCGCCGAACCTTCTCTCTCCCTTTATCTTCTTCCACAAAAAACCCCCTATCTCCCCTTCAAACCCTAGCATCCTTCCCTCTCTTTGATCCACCTCTTTTCCTCTATCAAAATTCATTTTTTCTTCCCTCAATCAACTCACCACTCTCTCAACTCTCTTTCCCTCTCCTCATTACATCCCACTTCTCCTCCTTCTTCTTTGTCTATTTACTTTCTCTCTCTAAACATACACATCAACCATCATGCCACCACGCACTGTTTACCCACCTCCACCATCACGCCAGTTTCCATCACCCACACTCTCCCTACTATCTTATTTACCTTTACTCATATCCACACCATCCACTCTTCTCCTCACCACCCATGTCCATACAGATCTATACCTCGTGAACTACTCATGGCACCACGCGTTGCTTGTGGATTCGCACCCTCAAGATATGACCATCAACTCTTTCCATCACGCCGGTATGCCCAATGATTCAAGGAGTTTGCCAACCTCGAAATTGATACCAGTATCTTCTATCCCCCGGAGGTGTTCAAGGAGTTTCGCATTGTGGCTTTTCCTGGCATCATCACCAATCATGTCCTTGATATTTTTCAGCTTCCTAACAAGGTACATGATGATGCACTTAAATATTTTTATTTCAATATGTTGGACTAGTCAACCAAAATTAAAAATAAATCTAAGTGATGAAATTCGTCGTCGTGTCTTTTACACTTATGTTTATGGTACCTTAATCACAATTACCCCCGAAGATATTTGTAGCCTTATTAGCTTTACTGTTAGAGGAACTAATATAAATGTCAATTACTATGGGGCCAAATTCTATGAAAGAGTGTTCATATATAAGGGTATTGGTGGAAATTGGGGCAAAGCAAAAAATTTAGCAACCATTCAATTGGACCTTAGGACCAAAATCCTCCATCATATTGTAATTCATAGCTATTGCCCTTGTTAGGGCTAGTAATCCAATGTCACACTTCAAAACTTATGGATCTTATATCATTTGATCATGAATAAGCATATTGATTTCTTCAGTATCATTGTCCAGTGCTTTAAACATGTTACTAATAACCCATCTCAAGCTTTCCTTCAATTTGGGCGATTGGTTATACAGTTGCTTATTAGAAAGGGTATTCAATTTCATTCCCCTCCTCAAGTTGCTCAAGTTAAGCACCTTAAGTTGATTGATATTTGTAGAGGTATTTGGAAGAAATCGAGGAATAACTAGGTTAGGAGGAAAGACCTTTCTCTTCTTAATGTTGGCTTTGAACGCCGTCCACAGAATCCTATTACTTCTTCTGATAAGTCAGGTAGTTCCAGTGCTCATACTATTGCTACTCCAAGCCGTGTTGCTACTCCAAGCCGTGTTGCTACTCCTCCACCCAAGGGATCTTCTCACTAGCCTCTAGCTGACCATGGGTTCCCTTTTTTTCATCCAACTGCTCCTTTAGCCTCTTAGCATCCTTTTTATCAATAATCAAAGATGTGCTACAATCAACTTCAGGAGGGCATTCATGATCATTTACATAGTAGATTTTAAGGGCTCTATAGTCATTTCTAGTTGAACTACCATTTGCCTTTTTCTTCATTTAACTTAGGACGACAATCTTCCTACCATTTAGTCATGCACTTCAGCTTTTTATCTTTTCTTTGCTCTTTTTTGTTTAGGGACTTAATCTTTGGCCACTCTTTCATTTTGTCATTGTCTTGTAAACTTTAGTCCTTGATGGGCTTACTCTTTACGTTGGATGTTTATGACTCCTTTTTATAAGTTTTATTTGCTGTACTCTTGCTCTCAATTGACCTTGTTTTGTTATGCTGGCTGTTTTATTAATCTTTTTGAGCTTTGTGTATCTATGATCTTCTTCTTGTAGGGGGCATATTCTCTGGTATAAGTTGGAACTCTACCAAATTTTCGGCTTGAATTTTCTTCCCTCTTCACTGCCTAGATCCCCCTCCTTTTGATGAGGCTAAAGGGGGAGAAATAATTTAAGTCATTGATTGGTTAATTCAAGTTGATAGTCTAAAAGTTAAAAATTACCTAAATTGGATATTTTTATTGATTGGTTAATTATAAGTTAATTGGGTAATGGTCATTCCCTTTTAACTCCTAGACATATACATTATAACATTTGCAAATTTATTATATCCATTATATCGAGTTATCATGAAAAAGATCAATTCTCACCTCTTTGCTCAATCTTATTCAATTATTGATTATCTTTAATTCCCATGATAAATTGAGGTGGAGTACTTAGACATTTAATAGCTTTATCCTCATAAAAAATGTGGAGATTATTGAATCTAGGGTTTATTAATTGATTTTGATGAGAACAAAAAATATATATCTAAACGTGTTGTTTTTAAAGAGAACCAAATAAGTGGATGACTAAACTAAGTATCATTTATTTATATTCAGGTAATTGAATAAGATCGATTAATTTGCTTAAAGAATAAATATATCAATTATCTCTACAAGAAATTTAATTTTTTGAATGGTGATCAAATGATTTTGAAGTTAAATTGCAAAATGTATTTGTTTATTGTGTGATAAAAGAATTTTCAAGTGATATTTAGCCTACTAGGTTGATGGCTCAAGGAAGAATCAGGTTAACGATATAAAGCCTTGAAAAAACACTTACTGCCCTGAAGGAGCTGGCATGCTAGTAGTGTATTTTATTACCGGTAGTACAAGGAACCAGCATACGAGTAAGTCTGATTCAAGTAGTCATTTGAGCATTTAATACACAATAATGGGAAGAAATCAATGAGTTGATATAAAAGCTCAACAACCTAACCAAAAGAAATTAAGATATAATATTCTTCTACAATTAAAAACACATTCTTGAGTTTATTTACTTTTCTTTGGTCTCTTGTACACTTATTTGCTATCAAACAAAAAGAGACATAGTTGTGATGCTTGAAAGTCCTCACATTTGTAATCTCGAGTGAAGAAAGTGATATACTTGAGTTAGTTGTGTGTAAAAGAGATGGTGTAAGCTCGTGTACCTCTTCGAGCATTGAGTTGTGAAATTAATGAAGTAAAGTGAAGTCCTCAGTTGGAGGCATTATGAGTCTATGGAGACTAGGGGGTGGTTCGAACTCCATGTTATATCCGAGCTTGAATTTCTCTATTCCTATTTCCTTTAATTTATGTACTTATTATTATTTTATTATTGCTTTGATTACTCTTATTATTGCATTTATTTTGTTATATAAAAAAGAATTACATATTGTCCTAAAACTCAATTCACCATCCCACTTCTTGAGTTTAGCTTATTGTTCTTCAAAAATTGTCAACAAAACTGACAAAGTTATCCAATAGTTCACATATAAATCTAATTCAAAGAGAAAAAGATAATTCTAAAAACAATGGTTGTTTTATATTTTGAAGCATGATAGATATTTCCTTCTTTATTGTACCTAGCAAATTACCATCTTTAGATATAAAGGGAAAAACATGGTATTTAAATAATTACAATTCTAAGTTTTAAATAATAGTTCTATAAGCAAGTTTAAGGCACGAGAAGTATAGATATCAAAAAGAAAAAGAAAAACAAGAAGGCTAATAACAAACATGAAACAGTTAAAACATAATTGCAAGAATTTGAGAAAGTAGTCAAGTGATTGATGGCCATGAATAATCCAATAACAAAATCTAAAAGGAACATCCTAAAATCACAACATATATCTCGAGACACATGACATAAAGTGTCAATAAATACAAAGTCAAAGATAGTTCATAAAGTTCAATCATTACTAGAGATGAAAGCATCACTCCAAAAAAAGTTACATTCCATTGCTTTAAATTTGTTGTAGAAGTCTTCTAAGATAGGTCAAACGCTCTTTAGGTTGAAGCTCATACAAAAAATTTACAATGTTTAGCCTCCCACTAACTTGATCAAAGCATCATTATCCTTAGTTAACCATTCGATGTTTTGCAAAAAGACAGTCAAATCAGTTGTTAATCGATCCATAACACTTTCATTAGAGCTCCTTATCTCTTACATTCTTACTTCAAAGCTGCTAACTATAAATGAGAACTCCGCTATTACATCCTCTCAAAGCATAGATCTCCTCCTTTTTGAAGTAGTACGTGTAAGACCTTGATGGATAGATGAATGGCTCTATTACTTCTTTGCTTACCGTCATCTCATCATTAATGTCTTGTATTGGGATTGCTCTCTTTTTATCTCCTTGATGACGTCCTTAACTGTTTGTGCATCTTCACTTGTGATATAATATCTCGTATAAATAATGGATAACTCGTGCATGTATTGGAAGCTCTTGGTTATGACTAGAGTGATGTTCTTATGGCTCTATAAATAAAGAATACAATCAAATTGCACATTACAATAAGAAGAACAATAAAATATATAGTACAACATATCACTAAATAAGCTTCAAACACATGCTTCTCTATGGTCACAATCTTCCTATTGTTGACCCATTCAAATCCATTAATTAATTTCCTATTCACCATATTATATACTATGCTCCAATCCTTTTTCTGATTCCTAATATGTGACTCTATGTGTGGCTTGCCTTTTGACCCACACTTAGGAATTCTTATATTTAGCATCTTCTCCAATTCGCTAAGATATCTACTTTGAAAGCTCATATCAGCATTATGTGTTCAACCATAGATGCAACTAGTGCATTATTTTCTATAATTATTCATTTCCTTTTAGTTTGTTCGTTAAGTCTATCATCTATTTGTGTTGAATGTACCTCATTGATTCATGTAGTTCTATAATAAGAAAAAAATTATGAGAACTCATAGATATTACATATAAAGGAAAAATAAATTACGTAGTCTTTTCATTGGATGAATTAGTAGATTGTTGTTGGTATGGCATTTATAAGACTCATTATAGTAATTGATAAAGAAATTAACGAGTATTTATATTTTTTAGCTGTTGTCTTATTTTTTATACATTTGTTCCACATTTTAGTGAAGAACCCCACTCCTAATATTCTAAATGCAGTATGCTAGGGCAGAAAAAATCATCATAATAAAATCCTCAAAATGGAAAGGAAGCTATATTGTACCTCAATACCATTAAACTCGTTTTATCAATCACTAAGCTATATTAAAGCTATAATAGAATCGTAGGTAATATTTTTTGAATAATAGATGTAATGGAAGATAAAGATAGGTGACAATAAAATTATAGTGGAACCAATGTACTATTTGTTAGATTACATATGTAAGACAGTACAACAACGTATAAGCAAAAAAATTAGTTTGGGTTTTTTTTTTTAACAATAGATTTTCAACTATTTTTATACATAGAAGTAAATGCTATAGAACTTTTATTTATTAGTTCAGTTTTGCTATTTGAAAGGGTGAAAATCAAAGAAATTACAATATAAACAAACTCTCTTAAAACCAAGTAAGCAATATTTTTATGAGCAAATTGATAAATGACAAAGAAAAAAAAATACATAATATTCACTACAATAAAAAATGTTCCTTATGCATTACACAATGATCTCACAATAAAACTCTCTTTTCTACTACACTTCAATCTTAAATAGTGTATGCTCTATATCACACAAAAACATATACATCCTAAATGATGAGGAAAGAAATAAAACGAGTAAAACTAGAAAGAAATATCACATTTATTAATAATGACTGTTTTTGGTACAACAGTGTATTAGAACACTTAGTGAAATGGAAATAATATTCATGTAATTAACTATATAAAGTTTTAAGTACATCCATTGCATTAAATGGAAAATTCAATTGGTAGTATATCTTGATCTACTTTATTCATTGAACATCTCATTCGTTTACTACATTCTCGAAATAGACTATATATCATCGCCGATGTCCCTAATGCTTTCCTTAATGGCATCTACACAGTCCTTAAGGACATTATAGATCATTTTTGGCTAATAAAATTGTAGAGTAAACAATACGCTAATATGATTTGATTATAGATTCCCAGTGGATAATAGGATGACACCTAAGGATACTTCACCTTTATTTTAAGAAATCCAAAGTATCACTCTATTACATTTCGAGTAGATATATGTCTTAAGTTGAACAATTCTTTTCTAAGTTGATGCATTTGTCATCATGTATTTAAGTGATACCACTGATCTTTAAAAGGTGAAAGAAATTCCTTACAATTGAGGCAATCTCCATCCATAGAGTAATAGCATCCCAAATGAAAGGTGTGAAATGGATTATATTTTAATTCTAATGATTTTTAATTAAATCAAAAATAAAATCATGGAGAAGCCAACAAAGCATGCCTTAGGGAACTTTAAGGCTGTTCATTCCAGTAATTGTGTTTTATCAAGCTAGAATGTCCTCCTATTTAGGCTATACATAGATAAAGTGCATCTTGGTATACAAACATCTAGGCTACACATAGACAAAAATAAAATTAATTCTATTATTAACTACAAAGCCCTTCTATCCAAGCTACACATCGATAAGGTGCATGCTTAGCATACAAACATCCAACATTTTAGAGGTAATCTCATTTTTTTGAGACTCATATCTCAATTTATCTTTTATGGGGACTTTAATTGAGACATAGGTTCCATCTAAAGCACCTAAACAGTTCTACATGAGAAGAAAACAATTATATTCTTATGTATTTCGAGGTATGTATGTTACAGAATAGTCTAAATTATTTTAGCAATGTTGAGTTTGTACCTTAAAATATTTCCATTGATCATTGGAGCAACTATTAGTAACCAGTTTGGGCTTCTTAAGTAGTTGATTGCTTAAGTATAATGTTGTATTCAATATACAATAAAAACACTAACTAATTGTTACTATAAACCTCTTTAAATTGTGTTTGATCACTCTATTCTTCTAGTGGTAGGCAAGAATATATAGGAACAATACAACTTGCTCATCTATAAGAAGGTTTTTGGTTGCTTTCAACATTGCTATATCCTCCAACATTTCGCATAGTTTAAAAAAAGTGTGCATATCTAATATTAATTGTTTAATACACATCATGGCACTACTATGGATAAGCCTCTTAATGTATTGACAGTGCTGGTAAAAATTTAACTCGTAGGTCTAGACTCGAAAATGATAAGTATACAATGCCAATGCTCACAACTCAAACATGAAGTGATATCTAATATAACAATACTTTAGTGAAAAAACTAAAAGGGAGCAAGAAAATTTTATTTTCTTTTATGACTTAATCTCATGCTACCTCATTTGATCCATCACTTAAAAAACATAAGCATACTTAGATATCAATTAAGGTCAAAAAGTTCAAGCAAGTGCAACACTTAATAGCTTAAAATTGGTAGAAGATATAGCCTCATCCCATTAACACAATATTTGAATCCAATACAAGGTGTTGACAATTATATAAGAGGAAGTAGTAAATGCGAATAAGTTCCTCAATTTCACCAAGTCCATTATGATATATTAATATTGCACAAAGAACATTCAATTGAAATAAGATCCTTAAACTTCCCACTCCTATAACTTTGACTTTGTAATCATATTATTAAAGTCAAGCATTGCCAAATGATTATAGACATTCCTTCCTCTTCTTCCTATGCTTAGTTTACTATAATTGAAATCAGTACAAACAAGCTATCTTTCTATACTTAATCTACTTTAAAATACCAAGACCTTTCTTTGTTAGATTACAATATGTACATAATCATCATGAAACATTCTAAATAACTGAAGACATATAAAGCCTACAAACATTACTTAACCATGCCTTAAAATTGCTAAAGAACAAAAAAGTAATACGATCTAAACCAGTCTAACTTATAAGTTGCAAACCTATGTTGTCACTCCATATAAATTAATTTCATTAAGAATTTATGCTTTTAACATGGTGAAAATAGAAAAAATAAAAAAAAAATATATAAACAACTAAAGAGAGTGTATTGTGAGGGTTGCTGCAACTAATTCTCTTGCTAGTGCATTCACTAAGATGTGAAATAGAAGTTGTTACCATCAATTATGGATGGGAAGTGAAGACAATTTCTAGTCATATAAAGAAATTAAATGATATTTCATAATAACTTACTCCTACTGTAATAAAGATGTGTTTCATCCCCTTCTCACACATGGAGCTATATAAAAAACCACCTCAACACAACCACATTTCACAATGACAAATGGTATGATTTTAAGGAAAGTCAAAATAAAAAATGAAAAGACAACACATGCAATTCTTTTGAAAGGTTTAGCTTACTAAACTTGTTGAGAGGAAGAGAGGGACAAAGATTTGGAAATTTCCCCTTTGACTTCGTCAATAGAAGAGAGGAAAGATGAGAACATAGTTCTGTTGTTTTTTTCTTTAGCACACTTGCATAGGATAACATTAGGAAGAGATAGATGAACTTAGATTAGGGTTTGTGTAAAAGTTATGATAATACAGTGGAGATAGTTTGATTGTATTAACTGAGAGTAAAATGTATCATTTTCTAGTTTGTGTGAGGGTAATTTGGGAAGAAAATTGAATTTATCACTTTAAAATTGTAATTCATGAGATAAAGTTAAGAATCCTATTCATACTTTTTAAAAGTTTTGATGAGTCTCACTCAATCCACAACATACATAACATGATCAAACATGATACAAGAGTTCAAATGGAGTTAGTATAAACTAAACATACATCTAACATAAATGTTATGCCTCAAAGTCGTAGAGTCACAACAGTCCCGCCGTGTAAGTTAACCTATGACAGTAACTAACCTCATAGTACTTATCATAGATATGATCTATACAAAGCGTCGATGACTCCTCGTTTTGAAGTAAACAATTCAATTAAGAATTTAGTTAAAATTTACAGTAACTATTAAAACCTTAAGTCAATATATATAATTACATGTACATTATCATAAAATTCCTAGGAGATTCTACACCATAACATAACAGTCCGCTAATTTACATATCGTATATCAGTTCCACATACTAAAGATACTAGCAAGACCTTAAACAAAAACTTGATTATTAGGCTAGTTGATCCTCACTCCCCATAGTTTCAAAAGAAATTTAACTTCTGGGTAATTGTATCACGGCATCACAAATTAGAAGTCAGGACCTACAAAAGAATTTATACGGGTATGAGCAATTATAGCTCAGTAAGTTGAATTGGAGACTTATGAATGTATATAAGCATAAACAAGATTATCAAGCAAATTATTTTCATGCAATGTAACAAGTAAGTGTCATCACACAACGTAATTCGGTCCGTTGCGAAATTAGAGTAATTTCACCTTCTCTAATCCGGTTTGAGGATTTTTCATGTTTTGCAGCAACTCACAACTAAACCCAAGTTTGTGCAATTGAGACATTACTCTTCCTAAGAATATCCTTTAAACCAATGCCCTCGTCCTTACTGCGATCTCTTCTTCTGTCACTTAGTTTCACTAAGGATGAAGAAAAAACTAATTTGCTGTCTAGTGTTATCTTTTTCGAAAGTGTTGGTGTTTAGTTAGAGAATCCTAATGATTCTCTACAGGGTTGCAATGCATGTCTTTTTAAGGTATTTACGTCTATTAGGATTAAGGTCGATTTAGGGTAACCAGACAATTTCACATTACTTTAATCACATCAATCATCAAACATAACATAGATTTCAGCACAAAATCAGATACATAGGCACATGCATAAGACTACTTACAATTACAATCATATACAAACCTAAGTTTTCAAGTACTCTAAAATAGTACTCCAAAATATGATGAAGTATTAAACCTAACTTACTTGAAATTCTCAATCGCTCAGCCAATTAGTTGTAGGTTAGATCGTTTCCGTGTATCCTATAATATAAATATACTTTTTAGCTTTTTAGTATTTATACTTTAATGATACATATTCTAGGTTTTGATTTAACTCAATTCTACTTATATACCTATTATTTACTAACAATTCGTTATATGTTAGTTCGAGGTTCGGTTTCCGAATCTAATTCTGGTTCAGGCTTTAAATTGGTTTCAACTATGAGCAAATCTTAAAATTACATTTCAAACCCTAATGTGAAATTAATCACATTAAGCTCAAGTATTCTAATATTATACTAGGTCTTAATTCAGTATTCTAACCTATTCGGTACACTCTAATCCCGATTAGTATATCGGATTTATTTTTTATGTGAGAAAATTTTACATTTTTTGTATAATTACTTAAAGTTAATTTTTGTACCAGATTTAATATGTACTAATATTATTATTATATTATCCAATTTAACCTATTATTTTATATTTATTAAAATTCCAATTTCACATATTACTAAATGACTCGCATTTATTACATAATTCCCATATTAATTGTAATTAATACTCCAAATGCTAGGATTATGTTACCTCATTAGAGATTAACATCCTTAAACATTTAATTACCTTCTAAATCAGTAATTAGTCATTTAATTACTTAATTAGTTCAAAATTACTCATTTTTCTCATTATTTTAGGGTTAAAAAATTACTTAAAATTTTCAAAAATTAATTTTAAAAAAATGACATCATAACACTGTTTTATATTACTTAAGTATTCTACAAAAAAAAAAATCGAGTTCAAAACCACACTTCTAAGTTTATTTATTTCTAATCCTAAACATGCTTGATTTTACTTAATTTCTTAAGCACTCTATATTTATAGACATAATTAAACTTAATGACTATTTTTTCCTAAATCTACATACAATAAAACATCATAATAGCAAAATTCATAATTTTCTAGGTAAAATATATAATTTTACAAAATCGGTTGAAAAATTAGACTCACTTAACTTTTGAGCTTCTGGCTACCAGCGATGGCTTAGGGGTGGTCGATCGGTCCAGACACTTGATTTGGAATGGGTTGGTGGTTCAGTTCCAAGTGGTGGTGATCCATGGGTTCAATCTAATTGGCCTAATTGCACAATTTTGTGTAAATTTTTTATACTCTAGTTTTTCCTCTCAATTTTCGGTTCTCCCAAATTTTTTTCAACGCCCAACAGACCAGATGAGCTCCTGTAATTTTCTTGCTATTTATAGATCTGTAACGAAATTTTAGTGCATTAATTAGACAGGATTATGGCTTATCCTCTTCCATTTTTTGCCTTTTAAGTATTTGATTTTAATTGGCTAAAATTTTCTTTTCCTTCCCTTAGTTACCACGACTTGATCTGGATCATTCCTTATCTCCCTGATTTTTCTTTGATTTTTTTATAATTTTCTTTAATTATTTAGCAATTTTGTAGCAAATTTAGGGCAATTTTGGTAATTTCGCATATTTCTACCTACACGTGAATATATATGGAGTATAAGTAAATACTCTTAATAAGTCATTTTATAATTTTTAGTATACATATAATTTATTTTTAGCGATTTGTTAGTTATCGAAATGCATTTTACACATTTCCGATAAATAACGAGTAATATACTTAAAATTTAAGAATTTTATATTCTCTTATTTTATTACTTATTTTCTTAAATTCAAACTTACGAAATAACTTTAACTAATATTTCTAGTTTTGTTTTATAATTTAGGTTTGATTTAATCATTTAACTGATTGCCTTAAATCTTATATGCTAAGCTTAATCCTACAGTTACAGGGCTTATATTTAAATCTTACAAGAAACATGTAGATACATTAACTATAATTGAAATCAGTACATACTAAAGTTTACTCTTCACAACATATAACAACAATCGAATCACTAAGTTAGCTGAAAATGTTCTTACATATTTACTCCTTATAAAAGATATACATCATATCATCTCTAGCATTGTATATAAAGTCATATTTGAAATCATCATAATAGCAACCTCTCAAAAGTAGTTGTAGCTGAAAAGATTCCATAAGGAGAGAGTTGAAGCTTAGGATTTAGAATATTGAAAAGTACATATAGATGATAACAATCACACATGTACATGCAACATAAATAATACACATCAAACCAATTATTACCTTTCATTTAGTTATTATAAATAGCACGATCTTGACATAACAAGATTTAGAGTAACTCATGATCCCAAAGCTCATACATATAATAATATACATATATAGTATTAGATACCCCCTATTACCTTGGAGTCCAAGTCATGTTTCAATAAATATATGCATACACATAGATATATATGGTATTAAGTACTCCCTTATACTCTAAAGTCTAAGAATTAACCTAAATCTACCTAAATTGTTTCAGTATGCAATTCCACTTGAGGCATCGGAATGTACATATCATTAGGAGGCTGCATCAAGATTTGTGGTACTCCCAATCCCTTGATCCTAATTATGTACAATCAACACATCAACTGTAATGCCATTTATTTATTAAGTTCATTTAGTACTAGCCTAACAAGCATACATAGTAAATAAGGGAATCACATGCCTGAAGTAGACTTTTTAAAAACAAACCAAGTTCCTTTTATCCTTTACTTATGGATCAAACCTTCAACCTTTACTCGACCCTTTGCCTTATCCTTTACTTAAGGGTCAAACTTGCACCCTTTATTCAACCCTCTTCTTTACCCTCTACTTAAAGATCAAACTTACATCCTTTACCCGTCCCTTTACTTTACCCTCTACTTATATAACATACATTTAAAAATTGTAATTTTCATTTATGTAATCTCCAAACTTCAATTTAACCCAAACACAAACAATTCTTTACATCACAACAGTAATCTCTACTTACTTAAATAATAATTAACAACATTATCCATCATAGTTTGAATCTTTTACTAAATTTATTGAATTTCAACGTAAATTTCATGATAAAAGTTATGAAAGA
The DNA here is from genome assembly GCA_024138015.1 of Lumnitzera littorea. NCBI lineage: Eukaryota > Viridiplantae > Streptophyta > Magnoliopsida > Myrtales > Combretaceae > Lumnitzera > Lumnitzera littorea. The sequence goes on along the minus strand of JAMXBB010000001.1, from coordinate 93,574,490 downwards.
TTACTTGAATTTATTAGAGCAAGATACTGAATGCATAAACATCCCTTAATCCAAAACTATGACTAGAATCATCACTGTCACATCAAACATGAAGGAAACACCTTAAATACGCTAAGTAACCACTAAAACTTCCTATAGAAAAGGTGTTTTTCCACCACTCCATAATGAGAAAAACTATGTATAAAAGAAAAGTAGAGAACTCTAAGAATTACACTTACCATGTGACATTTCTCTTATTGCGTTGTTAAAAAGGAAGAAGGAGATATAATTGACTTAAAGGGAAGGAAAAATTAATGAATAACGATAGAAAGAAAGGAGAAAAATAAAGAAATTTGAGTAGGAGTAGGGTAAGGGAAGAGGAAGAGAGAGAGGACGTTTTTGAAAAACACATGGTCGTTAGAATTTAAATAAAATTTATAAAAATGCTATTGTCATTAGGAATCAAATAAAATCCAATATTAATGTTTATATAAAATAAAAACAAAAGTAAAACTAATAAAATGGATTATGGAATATCTAAAAACATGTTCTTCTCTTTCAAAAGAGAACTTTTGGCTTTTTTTCTCTCCTTTGTTTATATGTTAAGATTTGGAGAAAACCAAATGTCTAAGAATAAAATAATTTTTAGCTAACATTGTGAGATCATCTAAGTAAATTGTTGGTGACAAATGTTAAGAGCTACCTAGTGGCTCTTTTATGGTGTCTTACATACTTATATAGTCAAGTGTAATGCCTTAGATTTAGGATGCCACAGATCGCCACATATTCCTAGCCATCTACTAAAGTGTTAGCTTATAAATCTGAGATTAAAATCGCCAATTCATAAATAAATAACATCTACTAACTTTATTAAATGCTGAACTCCAATTACAATCATTCAAATGTCTCCACAAATACTCTATATGAAAAGAAATGAATTCAATGACACTTATAACTTTTTGGAAATTAACAACACTGTCTCATAACGAGAACTGAATTGGAAATAAATCATAATTCCTAATATTGGGAATAATTCTCATAATAGTAATTAACAACATAAGCATCTTTATAATATTAGCTATCTCTACGATCCTCATTACCAACATAACCCTCACAATCAACCTAATAACTATAACTAACAGTATCTCTAAAAATAATCATTCTAACACATAGTTGTAGGGAAAAGGAAGGATGAGCTAAGGTTTAGTTCGTTATACACATACACGTATGCGTGAACAAACCATACAAGGTCACATGCATTAAATGTAAGTAAGTAAATCATACATAATAATTTATTTATCTTTGTTTTAGCCAATCACACATCATACAATAAAGGTTCTCATAACCTCCATCATGACATGGTTCGATTTATTATCCTAACAGTTGGACGTATCGCTTCAAGCCCCTCTACAACCTATGATTGGGCGTGCTACGTTGGTTGCCATCTATAAATTACGTTTGCGCATGCCCCTTCGAGCTTATCTACTTCTACCTAGATCTACCTTAAATCATTTTCATGTAAGACTTCACTTGAGACAATGAGTCACATGGATCATCGATCTACCACTTCAGAACCTTAGGTTGAGCTACACACAAGTAGTAAGCAAAGATAACATAAGCCGAATGTTCCATTAGTTATTTTAAGCATATATACAAATATATGATCTAACTTAGTAATCATAAGCAATACACAAGTATCATGTCCCTAGAATCATAGGAAGAGTTTGATCTACTTTACCTTAGGAAGATAATATGTAAAGAAACGACAAATAAAGTCACTTTAGTAAGACTCTACAACTTTTATAAACTTTTTGAGGGTTCTAGATGAGAATCCTAAATCGTATACAACTAAACCTAAACTAGAAAGATGGAAGGAAGCAACTATAGGGATCACGGTTGGGAATCACACCTATGATCTTTTGTAAAAGGTGAAGCAACAAGTCTACGCCCTACATCATAGCCTTAAACTTGGCCATGTAGACTTGGTTGTGTTTCACCAAGAAAAGACCTTACCCTGGATCATAGCAATAAACTTTGGCCACGATCCTCTTAGCCTTAATTTTTCTTCAAAAAAACTTTGCACCCAACTCTCCAAAGAGGACCGTGGTCAAGAATATGCCTATGATCTTTGATCATAATATTTTTACTTTGAATTTCCTCCTCCCTTTTCACCAAAAACATAATTACAAACCTTGGATCTAAAATCCAATATTAGCCTCAACTCAAAAACATCGAAATCCCTACCCTTTTAGCCCGATACAAATTAAAACATCCATACAACACTTCTTTAATCCAAGAACTTTCATAAAAGATAAAAACTTATAAAAGCAAAATTATATTACCTTAGCAATTAGAGAATCCTAGCGTGACTCTCTATGTTCTTCTAATCCTACACCATTCACAACCTTGGGAAATGAAAACACATTCTTTAGAATCAAGCTAATGCTTAACTCATAAACAGTAAGGCACTTACTAACGATCTCTTCTAGGGTTTGTGATGAATCTTGCAAATTCTACTTTTTCTTGCATCCACTTCTTGCACTATAAGTAGATTGCTATTAGGATTGTGATTTTCTAATGAAATCCAACAAAATCTTACAAAGTTTGGGTCTTATTGTCAAGGGTTCATCAAAGCCATTGTCGTAGAGTTTCCTTCTACCTCGTAGAGTTCTCTTTTGCCAAGTAAAGAAGTCTCAATGAGACACTTAAATAGAAAAGAATATTTTTGTGTAAAGGCTAGAGTAGAACTTCTAAGTTTTTCCAAACTTGCTCCCTTAGCACCTTTTATTATTTACTTCATCACCCTTCATAAAAATAACTCCTTTTTAACTAAATGAATTTATTTTATTTTTTATGTTTTTTTATGCTAAGTGTTACATTAGGTATAATTACCTCCTTACTTAATTTCATAAAAATTATCCTTATTTTGAAAATCATGTTCTCTTAAGAGATAGGGCATTTTCATCTTATCAGTCTCTATAATTTCATTTCCAAAATAATTTCATGTGTTGTTGTCAATTGGTTAAAACTCATCTTACATAGCCTTGTATTTGAAACATAGAGAGCTTTTATTATGGGTTAAGTCATCCATGACAACACCTTCATAGCCCATAAACCATTTCATTTTCTAATAACGAAACAATCTAAGAGAAAAGCCCATTATGCCCTCAATCTTGGTACGCATAAAGCCTATGATCAAGCTAACTAGGATTTCCTATGAATAGTTTTGAGAAAGCTTAGGTTAGGTGGATAATGACTTGTCACTCTAGTCTCTAATAAAATCATGGTCAATGGTAAATTTGCTAGCCAAGTAACACTAACACCAGCAAGAGAACTTAGATAGGGTGATACCTTTTTCCCTTACATTTTCATTTTAGTAATTGATATATCGTCTCGGAATATAGAGAGAGCAGTTTTAGATAGGTGGTTGTCTGGGATGTAAGGAACTCTTATCTTGTTGTGTCACATTTGTTGTTTGCTAATGATTTATTATTTTTTGTGCAAGCAAATGTAAAAAAGGTGCACGCAAATGTAAAAAAGGTGCAGATTGAGATGCTTAATTTAAAATTATTGTCATATTTCAGCTTAGAATGTAAATTTTCATAAGTTGAGCCTTTTCTTTTGTGAAAATGCTTCACAAGAGTGCGTTGAAGAGATCCGCAATATGTTGCAAATTCCAATCTCAAATAAATTATCTACATAAGTAGCTTAGCTTGCCTACTATTTGGGTTAAAGATAAATCAAAAGCTTTGTGTTTTGTGAAAGATAAGATTAGGGCAAGGTTAAACAATTGGAAGAGAAATTTGCTTTCAAGTGCTAGTAAAGAAGTTCTCGTAAAGTTTGTGGCTGATGCAATCCCAACATTTTCTATGAGTAGTTTCAAATTTTCTTTGAAATAGTATCAAGAAGTGAGCTCTATCGTAGTACAACATCAGTGGGGGTAGAAGAATGATGAAAGAAAGATCCATTGGCAAAGTTGGAAGAAAATTGCTTTTTAAAAATCACGGGGGCTTGGGCTTTAAGGATTTACATGATTTTAATTTGGTGCTCCTAACTAAACTTACATGGAGGATTCATTTTAACCTGGATGCTTCTTGGGACACCAAATCAAAGGCATCTACTTTCCACGTTCCTCTTTCTTGCAGGCACCTAGAGGCTCATGAGACTCAAGAGGATGGTCAAGCATATTACATGGAAAACGCTATTTGCTGAAACGAGCATTATGGCTAGTTGGTGATGGTTCTTCAGTTCATGTTGGACTAGATAGATGGATACCGGGCCTTTTGGATCACAAACCAGTGTCTGAGTCCCACCAATATGACCCAAATCTGCTAGTAGCTGCTTTGATCGATAACACAAGAAGGACTTGGCGGATAGAGGAGCTCGATAGGAAGTTTGAACGAGATACAATGAGAGTAATACAAGAAATTTAGCTATCTTACTCTAGAATGGAGGATCGAGCCATATGGCCTTATGAGAAAACATATGTTGCAGTTTCAAGTCATTGTATAATTTTATTAGATTTTCACACCTTATCAAACTAACATGTCGACATCCTCTTCCCATCAAATAGAGAAGTCTGGACCATGCTTTGCCTAAAGTAGGACATTTGACGTGGAAAGCTTTAAATAATGGGATAGCTATGGAGGGTAATTTTTCTAACATTTAACTCAAGTTATGATTTTATCTGTGTTGGTACAAGCTCCTTCTGCCATTATTGCTTAATATCTCTAATTTTCCAATTTCCGAATATTTAAAAATTATTAAAGTATTTTCCCCCAAACATTGATACGTGTCGATGACTGTGTATCCTAATTTTCCAGAAGTAGATGACAAGTTTATGCAGAAAATAGCACGAGAAAGTTGTTAATTTGAAGGAAAATAAAAAAAAAAATAGTGATGCAATAAAGACACCGAGAATTATAACTCAATATTATATGTTAACAAGAAAAATGAAAAAAAAAAGAAGCAGAAGATTTATTCAGGCAATCTAATAATTATAGTTGCATCTGACAATAGTGATGTTATAATTGTCTGAGAATGCTACTTATAACTTTCTTTGTATAAAATTAAACATTTGTACTCTATGTTCGTATTTTGATATCTCAAAACTCCAATAATTATGGAAATACAGAAATATAGAAATATATATATATAGGTTTTGAGGCTTCCGTAAAGTGGCAAATAAATAAATGCCGGCAATACTTTAAAAAAGAAATAATAATAATAATAAGACAAGTTTATGGAGCAATATGTTAATAACAACTATAGCACATCAGAATATGAAATTAAGTAACTCTAGTCAACCGGTAAATGGAACTGCCATTTGGTTTTCCCTTAAAAAAATATATATATCTATACTCATGTTAGGTTTGTAAATAAATAAGGTGCTGAAGGGAGGGGAAAATAAAGAAGAAATGATCGATTAAACTAACAATTCCTGAAAATATTGAAATGATAGTGGCGTATCTCAAATTGAAAATACGATATTGTGTTTTCTTCATGGATATAAAGTTTCATCAAAATAATATTATTAAATAAGAGTTGGATTTATAAAGTGAGATTGTCAACTCTGAATGAGTACGAGTTGTTACATAATAATTTAAACTTGACATAGTTCTAACTTCTACGATATTAACATTTTTTAAGATATATCATACTAATTATTTACAAAAACTTATTAACCCTCTTTTAATCTTCTAAATGGTGATATACTTAACGCAACTCTACGAACCTAATAATTGCGATCCAACATATAAACTAGTTGCTAATGTGTGCCACTGCTTGAAAAGCAAAATTGTACTGAAATGAAGGAGGAGTCGAAGGATTATAAAGGATATTGGCCCAAAAAAAAAAGAAAAAGAAAAAAAGGATTATAAAAGATGGGAACCCTCCTCCTCCTTCTTTTTTTTTTTTTTTTTTTTATAAGTTTGTATATAGATTATATTATTAAAGTAAAAGCAACCGATCAAGAGGTCAATTTATACCAATTGACCGAGACATCATTTGGACAGTGTTTGGCTTAATTCAACTCCCACCGCTAAATTAGAGTAGTTCGATTTAGTTAAATTTAGGGTTTAAACTGTACTTTTATTTCCCGTCATATACGTATTTAATGCAATTTACGGTTTACTGGTATATTAACTTACCAAAAAGCCTTTTTTTTTAAAAAAAAAAAATTTGTTTCCTTTTCAAAATCTGATTATTGAAATCACAGGTAAAGCATTTAGTCACACACAAGCACATAAATTGCAGAAGGAAAAAGGTTTGCAACAGAAAAAGAGAATTGGACTGGGAATAATGAAGGATGAGGGTACAATGCAATAGCAACAATAAATCGACAGCTTACAGTAGGCAAACAAATTCCTATTGCAAGCAAGTATCGGTGCTCCTCTTTCTCAGCGTTGGTGCTTCATCAAGGAACCGTGATTAGTTCGCCATGGCATTTTATCGACATACTGTGTTTTAGTCAAGGGTTTAAAATGCAAATATATTAAAATGGGCTAAGCCTGGCGATAATTTGGAATAATTACTTGAGCTAATAACATGATCTAAATGATTAGGCATATATTTGAGATGATGTAGAGAATTTTGGATTGGTGGACTCAAAACATGATCTATTAAAACTAATTTGTCTTGTTTTTAACTCTTTTCCAACAAGATAATATGTCTATTTGATCCTAGGGAAGACTTTTAGGCTTCTTTATGTCTCTTTTATAAGTCCATTAACACTTCCAGAAAGTCTTATTAATCCTGTCCGTTGATTATGGAAACAATCTAATTCGTAGTTATTGAATGCTAAATTTTACAAATACCATCTTGAGGCTGTTGCTCTAGAGATCAAGAATTTAAAAACTGAAACATTTAAGTTCCTTCAACTATCATGCAATTGCAAGCCCATTAAGATCGTCCATTTCTCCTCCTTGATCTCTTTCTATCTCATCTTACTTGAATAATCATTGTAAGAGCAATACTCATTTCTTGCATGTGAGTCATATGATCTACACTACATGCAAATGACACTCACTTTGATGAATTCTCAAGTCTATAGTCCGTACCTAAATTATTATTATTTTTTTTTTCTTGCTAATGACTAGAGTATAACATAGATATAAAACTAAGAATGCTTAGTCAATTAGTCAATTGAAGATAAAATGTTGTAGAGAACAATTTTACTTGATAATGAAAGAGTAAATTAGGCTATCATGCTAATGGGACAAATAGGGAAATTATCAAGACAATGTGTTTCATTTGAGCGAGAGCAATGATTGTGAAAACCATCATTCTTCCATAAAGAGCTACAAGCCCTAATATAATGCATTTGTTGAGGATAGAATTAATATGTCCAATTGTTGATAGTGGATTTTAACCTTAGGGCCTAGACTCAACATCGCCAAAGCTTAAGGACTATGTGCATATGGGCCTAACTGTCCAAAGTATAGGAGTCATATTTGCCTCTTCCACTTAGTCGACTTGTAAGGTGCTAGATTACAAAGATAAGGCCTTTTGTAGGATGCAAAGTGCTTAGATAATATGATGCTTCCAAAGTACTAAATAGGAAGAGGTGGGCATACATGTCCAAACTATACGATGCCCCCAAATCATTCAATGTGAAGCAATGGGCACAAGACTTGGAGTAGTTACAACATGACCATGTTAGGAGATCTTACCAACTTTGAGCTCTAAAAACTAGGACAGGATGTCCTAGGTTATAGGCTGTAGTAATTTGAGTTTTGAGCTCCTCCTATAAATACTCTAATCTTTCTCTTTCCATGATAGGTTCGCATAACTTATCGCACATATCCTCAGCTCAACTATCTCTTACCTCTCCTTCACCTTAGACTAGCTTAAGCCTTAAAGTCTCGTTGAACAACCCCTTAGCTATTCTTCTCTCTCCATTTGGTTTGTAGGTCGTTCTTACTTGGTCTCGAGGTCTCATTAATTCCAAATTTTTACCAGTAGAATCTATGATCAACATATATAGGCATAACATTCTACAATATTGCAAATAAGGGTAAGAAGACAAAAATATGATACTCTTGCAAATTGTGGAATTGAATCATTAGATACGAGGAGTTATGTTATTTCACATAAAACAAGGGTAAAATTACAACCCCATAAAATAAGATTACTTTTGCATAAAAGAAAATGTCTTTTAGACATGGGATTAAGAGAACTAGAATCTTTAATGGGTGAAAAGGTATATAGCAATGATATATTGGAAAATCATAAATCAATAAAAGCGATAAGTAATGAAAACATATTACTATGTTCTTTTGATATGTGTTCATCGAGTTTTCGAACATACTAGAAAATTCTGAATAGATACTATAACACAAAAGCTTGAGAATACGACATCATATACCAAGTTGCATTATTTAAAATCTAGTTATGTGGAGGTTGTGGCAACTTTTTTTCAAATACTATCTTGTATCTAAAGAATATGCCTCTTTAAAAATGAAAAAGTATGGATAATAAAAATAATATAAAATATTATTAATGGAAAGATATTATTGATATGTTGATTTAGACATATATCACCAAACTCAAGTTGACCTCATTAGAGCATTGGTTGAGCTTAGAAGTCCACAATCGACTTGTTTAGAGTCTTAGCTAAGCTCCACAAAACTTAACCAACCTTATCATGACTCTAGTTAAGTTGCTAGCATTATGGACAATCTTGTTAAAGCATGAATTGAGCTTCCAATTGCTTGGCCGACCTAGTCAAAAGACACCTATCGAGCTCTTCTCTTCTTCTAGCTCCTTAGCCTAGGCCCTCAAGCCCAAGATGTGTAAGCTTAGTTCATAGGATCAAAAGAAGATTGAGCAAGAACAGTTTGGGCAAGTAAGGAAGGTATACAATTGGCAACTGCCTAACTCGAAATCCTCTTACAATATTCAAAAAAGATCTCAAGGATATTATTCACTTTCTACGTTAAGATCACTAAATAAAGCCACATGTTAAAGGATCCATCTTCCTACATTTTGGCCTACACTATATCCTTAAACCCTCTCTCAGTGCAATACCAACTTAAACATCAGAGTAATTATATCAGAACCACCTTGGACTCTTCTTTTTTAGCTTATGTTCATGAAAGTTAACTCTCAATAAATATGAATAATAAAAACCTTTTCGGAAAAAAAGAATAAAAAATGTATAAAACTGGGTGAAGTGAAATGTGATGTTATTACAACCTATTGGTTATTTCCAATATTCATAAGCAATAATTTCCATTGCAACAATGACATCAAACAGGTCTGGAAAAACTAAGATGAAAGAGGTACAATAACTATAAAAAAAATTTCCGTATATTATATTATAATAGATATAAAAGTAATAGCATATTGGTGTGAGATATAAGGAAGGAACAAGAAAGTTTAGCCCTATATGTCATCCTAATTAAAAAATTACTGATGCAGTTGAAAACAGTACATATTGTTGAGTTCGTCAACATAAGTTAACCTAGGTGCAAAATAACCGAATTGGGAAAAAAATATAAATAGTTCGATCTGATTAGAATTTGTTTCACCTTCCGATCACATAAACTAGGTAACATGCAACGTAATGAATCAAATTTGAATCGAATACGGTGGAAATCGTGCTAAAACTTAAAAGAAGGTTGTTGCATATGTATATAACTGAGAGTCTCAATTTAATTAATTTTTGTGCTGTATCACTACACCATATGGTTAATCATTTTAATCTTATAAAAAAAAAAGGTACTGTTACAGTATTAATTAATAAGAAGAGGGTGTTTATAATATTTTCTTGGGGGTGGTTGGTATCTATAATTTTTTGAAAAACTTATTCCGAAATGGTCAAAATACTTAATTTTATTATAATTTACGATTGTTCGTCCTATAATTTACCATCGCTAAAAGCAACAAATAATCGAACTGGTCCTGTACTCTGGAATTGCCGCATCGCATTTATTGGCTCTATGTCTACCAGGAAAGGTGGCATGTAGTCTGCCAAGATTTCAATCGTTCAGAATCTGTCCAGAATCAAGTCTACACGTATTACGCTTGATGGAGTTCTTGGTTTTCATTATATGATCTACATCCGAACGTGAATATTAAATTCGGTTACAACGCAAAAATAATAATAATAATAATTAATTTTAGAAAATGCACAGACACCGGTTTGCAAGTATCATTATATATATATATATAATCACTCACAAATACACACAAAAATTTTTTATATTTTAGGCTAAATTCAAATTCTCTAATTCTATTCGTACGTTTAAATAAGCTCCTTTCAATATATTATTTTTAGTGAATATACAATAACTTAATAGATTTTGAATTAGTTGTTTATTTTATTAAACGAAATAAAAGAAGTTTGTAAGGAATGAATTTGAGGTATAATAAGAGATAAATAGATATTATAATGGTTATTGTTTAGTTGGATATAAATAGATTATTATTGCGTTGTTTACTTCATAAAAATTAATCATGAATAAGATGTGAATTGAAAAGAAAATATCTAAAATGCTTTTATTAAAATAAAATATAAAAAAAAATCAAAATAAAAAACATCAAATGGAAATCAGGTGTGCTATCGGCTTCATCAAAATGAAATCAAATTGAAGAGGAACCTTAACCCAATTTGAAGAGAAATCAAATCCATGAACAAGAGAGATCGCGAGACAAAGCAATAACGATGGAAGTGAAATCACAACGATGGAAGCGTCTAAGAAATCACGATCTTATTCATAGTCGAAGAAATCACCATGAAGCAATCACGAGAATGGGAGACGAAGCAGTCATGAACAAGAGAGATCGGTTATGCAGAAATCACGACGAAGTAATCATGATGGAAGTGTTGAAGAAATCACCAGGAAGCATCAGTCGAAGAAATCAGCTATGACTAACAAGAGAGATAGAAGTGTTGGCTTACTATGGAGAAATTTGGATACGAAGTTAGGGCTTTTGTCTTCTTGATCTGCCAGAGAACACGGGAGTGTGTTGATATTTTTATTAAGGACAAATTTGTGTAATATTTTAGTTGGTATGAAGGCATTTTGGAGAGAAAGTCAAATAATCACTCTAGGAATTGCAATCCATGAGTTGCCTTTAGGGATCTCAATTCCTTGATTTTAAGGAATTAGCATTCCTTGGGAATGAGCACTACAAAGACCAAAAGTTAACTAAACATGGTAATAGAAATTTTAATGAAAGAATGAGAAGCCATAGAGTTTGTTGATGATTTTTTTCCCATAAGAGTATGTCTTTATTTCAACAATGTGACATAATTATTGAGGTAGAGTTTTTACCACTTGAACATGATGTTCCAAAACAACCTATTCATTCAAATCATGTGAAGACACAAATAAAGACATTACAAAATCTATCTTCTATAATCTATTAGAAAGTTTAGTCTACTTGTATATAACACCAAATCTATTATAGTAAGTTAAATTCGATAAAAAAAGATAATAGGAGAAGTAAAGTTAGTAATGGGGAAGAAATGAAACAAGAGAGGTGGAAGAAAATAAAGAAAGTAGAAATAAGACAAGAGAGATGGAAGAAATGAAAGGGAAAATCCTTCAGGATTGCTTAAAAAAATGAGTATAGGTTATAATCTATATGTTTAGTTTATTCCTTTTTTTCTTCCTTTTTGGTAGAACTTATAAGGTAAAAATATAATATTGATTTACATTGATTATTGTTTAATAATTCTTATAAGAAGGGTACAAGACACCTAGATACTTTGTCTTATATGAGTACAAAGCATAAAAGTGCATAACCGTATATTTTAATATAGGAGTAAGTTGTGGGAAATTATGCCTGAAATTTACCTTGTAACTTTCAATATCTCTTAAAACATATCCAACTGAGGAGGATACGATGAATTACAATATACAACAAAGTTACTTACTCACCTATAATAGGATACAAATCAACAAAATATGTATAAAAAAGACAACATATATATATATATATATGTATGTATATTACTTTCGAGCTCAAATGGGAATACATTTGTCATATTAATTAAAAAATATATAAAACCTCAACTGAATAGGTAACATATTGATTTATAAAATCCATAATTTGTCTTTAAAAACAACGGTTAAAAGTTATAATTAAATAACATGCTAAGCCTAATCCATCTACAAGTGAAAGCTATCCGTTATGCTATCATTATTTCCTTCACTAAACATAAGTTATTAGCCCAACTAAGTAATCGTCAGATATTTCACCCGAATCTTATATAAGAATTTCCAAATATGGGTGAGCTATAAAGTTCAATAAGAAAATACCACACAGAGATGAGCATATGTTACGTAACATACATACCTATGCAGTATACTAATGCAGGCGATAAGCATCACACATAAGCCCGGATAATCTTGTTTACGTGGCAAGCAGCAAACAACTTTATTAGTAGCAGGTTCTGGAGAGGGAGTAGGAAATGTAATTTCACTAATGTACCATCAACCCTACATCATACACATGAAGTTGAAACACATAGATTTAATGATCTTGATCAACATCTAGTAGGGACGAGCTCAAGGGGGTCCAGCTTGGTTATTAATAAATTCTACCAAAAAAATAATTATTAAAATTTATTAAAAAGGACATAATATACATTATATAAAATTTTAACGAACAAATATTAATATAGTGCTAGACACGACAAAGTGGTTAGGTGTGTGACCTTGCAAACATGTGATCATAAGTTTAATCCCATAAAAGTCATTCTTTATTTTAGTTTATTTATTTCTTTCATTAAGACAACTATAATTTGAATAAGTGATTTTTCCTAATATATTATTTATTTATCAGTAGTACATCATAAATAATAATTATATCGTCAAAATTACAAATGTTCCAGTCTTATTGCGTAAAGCATTAATAAATTATAACAATAAATCATATGACTTAACATGGTAACATTTTGATACAATTAATATTATGGAAAAAATGTGGATTATTATAAAATTAATTATCTAATCACTTATATTGAAATTGATAGCATTGCTAATGAAATCCTTCAAATTCCTCATAAACAAAAAGGCAAAAAAGAAAAATCATATAACACTTATATCAAGTCTCAATTTTCGTTTACTTGTAATCTTATGTTTCAATACTACATTTTGCTAATAATAAAAACATATATCAGTATTATGTATTAATTTTAATTTTTTAAGTGATGATTAAATTTTGATTAATAATATGCCACCATGTAAAGGTAAAAAGTTTAGCTCACATGAAATGCAAAAAGTTTAGCTTACATGTAATTGTCTTTACTAGGTTTATTGCCTATATTAACTATTAGTAGTTTAATGTTCTATTACCATCCATAGTAATGTCTCATACCACTAGTATGACATACTAATAACTTCTCTCTAAAATCTTGACTCATATCAACTATAGTTTTGCATATCAATAACCAACGTATCCATAATAAGCTACCATCAATACCCAACAACTAGGTACTTCGTTTCAAACATCTAACCTCTAATAGGCAATGAATACCCAATCAATGACTTGCCTATATAGATTGATTAGTAGCCTTGTCATAAACAAAAATATTGCTCATCAACTAAGGTTGAGTAACTAATAAGTTCATTTTTATAATCCTATTGCACAAATAAGTGCATTACATCATCCTAATTACTTAAAATTGGCTCACCAAATTCATAAAGTCTAGCTTTAAGATAAAAAACTTAGTAGTTTATAAAAAAGATTGATTTAAGATCCTAATTATATTTAAGAACCACAACTTTAATCTTAAACACCAAAAAGTGGATCATTATGGTCAACCATAAGGCAAGGTAGTCAGTAAGGTCATCCTTAGTTGATTCTGATTGACTACTAAAATGTGGTTAACTATATGATTAAGGTGGTTGGCCACCAATATATGTAAGTTAATAGCATTAGTGGCTAGTCGCCTAAAATCAATCCAAATGTTGATGTTTGACTTAAGACATCTGTAGTTAAGTCCCTAATCCTAAAAAACTACTCTAACATCTAATTTTACACTTATCTTCAAAATAGATCAAAACTCTAATTTTTGGCAACAATTAGAATACCTTCTTGTTTGAATCATCAAACTTCATAATACTCCAAAATTTTTAACAAATTTAATAACAACCAATAAACAACAATTACAATCTTAATCATATAATTCTAACTCTGATAATCTATTATAAACCTTGTAAGAGTTTTGAAAGCTAGTTCTCTTAAGTCTCTCAAGCCTTTAATTTAGCATTTTAGGGTACTAACCTTTTTCAACAAGGTAAAAGCAATAATGAAACTGACTTGCAAAACCATCATTAGACTAGAAGTGCTAAGCATATATACGAATGCATGCCAGCCAAAGCCTTAACACCTTGTGGGGAAAAAGAACCTACATGGAACGTGAGACTAAAATTTAAAGGTTAAGATGGGCAAAAGGAACTTGAGCTTTTCTCACCTTAAATGTAAGTAAGATTAGAATTTGGAGAATAAGATAGGCAAAAGGATTTTGAGTTTCTCATCTTGAATTTCCTAAGAGATTTGTACACTTTTTGATTTTAGGTTTCCGTTGTAGGAAAAAAAAATTGACTTAGTTCTTTAAATAGAAAAAGTGAAAGTTCATTTACACCTCTTGTTAAATTAATCTTTGGAGTATTTTGATTTAGAAAAAAAAGTGCATATTTAGTCCAAATCGTTTCATTATTTTTCTATTTTAGAAGTCCTTTTTTAATGCAATTATTTTTTCCGTTATGGAATGACACTTGACACTATCTTATTGATCCATGTATTTTATTGAATAAATGATATAATAAACTATTAAAAAATCAGAGAAGTAATAAAAATTAAAAAAATTGAAAATTAAAAAAATATACAAAAAATGTGAAAAATAAAAAAAGTTATTTCTTGTTAGCCAAGGCTAAGGGATGGCTTGAATAGTTACTTTGTGATAGTGGTCATGACTCACTAATGGCCATGAATGGCCACTCACCACTCAAAGGGATCATAGGAAGCATCCTCCCCCACACTAAGTCTTATGGTAGCTAAAACTAAATAATTTTTTGTTTTCACATTTTTTGCAATTTTTTTTATTTTTTGAATTTCTTTTAATTTGTTATTACTTTAGTTATTTTTTAATATTTTATTATATTATTTACTTAATAAAAGTACGTAGAAGAATAAGATTGTCCTGCGATCATTCCCTAATGGAAAAACTAATGGTGTTAAAAAAATAAAAAGAAAGAACTTGTTTGCAAACGTTTGTACATGTTGATATCAAAATGGGAAGAAAAAAAGCATGCTTTAGGAATGAAGTAGGATAATAGTGAAATGATGAGGACTAAATATGTGCTTTTCCCTTTGTTTTATATTATGTCTTACTCGACTTGTACTTTATATGGATACAATTACTAATAGATTTAAATTGTAATAATCTATAAAGGTTACACTGTAAGAGTCTTAAATTACCATTTTAATTTGATAACATATATATTATATTATGTTTAAAATTAGGGATAAATGTAATAAAAGTCCATTATATTTGCACCAAAATTCAAATAAATTTTTATCTTTCAATGAGTTATTTAAATTCTCTAAACTTGTGACAAAATACATAAAATATAATGAGTATAACACATGTCTATTAATCCTAAAAAAATTATATAAATATGAATTATATGAAATTAATTACATAAATATCGATATTAAATCACATTTAGAAAATGAGACATTGCAAATTATAAGAAATTGCATGTACAAGATGTGATTTCATGTTCTCTTTACTATAGCTATATTACATCTCTTAAATACGACATATGAACATATACTAATGTTGTATATTAAACATACGACATACCCTATAATAATATTGCACGTTCTACATAAAACATATCTACAATCTTAATATCGTATATATAACATGTGATATAACATTATAATATTTATCTATTTCAATAGTAAGCATACCAATTCCTCAAATATAATTAGAGATAACTATAATAATGCATCTATGTTTTAAATGAGTCGTTTAAGTCATTTATATTTGTGCCATCTCATCAAATGAGTTCTATATATTTATAGCCACAAGTCAAGAGAGATACTAAATGGGGACAGATATGTTAAGACCTACTAATTAAATGGCCTAAATGACTTATTTGAAATATAAGGAATACATTTGAATTTTTCTCCAACATAAAGTTCTTCTAATCTACGTATTTCTCTAAATTATATACTAAAATATCTATTTTAGCACAACAAGTGTCATAAATTTTTATAATGAATAATAGCAATGTCGAAGGAAATTTCTTGGAACTATGTCTACCATCTTTGCAAGATTATGGTTGCAACAAGCTTATTTTATGGAGATCTAGATGTGCTAAAGGAAGTTAAAATTCAAGAAGTCCTTCATCAAAAGTTCATTGAGGAAACTTTTATTTAAAGCCATAGGTATTTATCAATGGTTGAGGAAATCTGTAACATTCTGAAATTTGAGGATCACAGCCCTACTACATGTTAACTTTAATGGTGGACATGCTAAGGCATATAGGAACTCCTTGATTGTAAATAATAAGAATAGCAAAAACACCATTCAATCCACTAAGTATAGTCACGATTGGTCATAACTTGTGTAAAAGCAACCAAGAGGTCATAACTCAAATTACTGTAAATTTCTCCAACTAAGGAGTCCCATAGCTCTAATAAGTATCTATAAATAACATAACTAAAGGGAGTTACAACTACGCATAGAGTTCAACAAGTAACATAAATAACATAAAATAGATTGTAACTATAGTCAATTTTCAACTCCTTTCCTTTCGTACCTATCACCTATGCAAAACCAGAACCACCATCGAAATAATAATAATCCTCATCCTCATTGTAATAGTAGTAGTTATATCAAGTGTTGTCAAACCCGGATTAACCTTATAGTTCAACTTAGTTCGATCTCGATTCAACTTTGGTTCGATCTTGATTTAGCTCTAGTTTAACTTCTAATTAAACCCGGTTTTGCCTTTAATTTTTTTATCCCTTCACTTTCCTTGACAACATTGGTAATATCTAGTATCATCACTACCTAAACCAATAGTTGAAAAACAAAACCCTCAAAGGGTGAGCTATGCTTAGTACAGGATATCAAAAGCATATGTGTATGATCAAACAACCACTACCATGCACATGCATAAACAAGTACCAATAATAATATGAAACAAGAATAGGTAGTTATCTTTATTAAACAAGTTCATCAAACATTACAGTCTTGGCATCTCAACACTTATGATAATTCATGACCCCTAACAATCAAACAATATATAGATACTATATAAGTATTAATATTGGTTTTCCCGACATCTAAGTAACTCTCCTAGATTCTAACTAGGCTGTCTAAGTGTGGTACTCCACTGGAATAGCATCATGCAAAGACTAACGACTGCCTTGCTAACCATATTGGATCCTACCAGTGATAAGGCCAAAGCCAACCACACATAATTAATCATTATTATAGACCAAGTTTGGATTAAGTCCATTTTGATTTAACTAGCCTATCATGCACAATCAACAACTAAGTATCCTGTACATGGAATGCAATTCTTACCAATAACTGGATAAAAAGTACTCTTAGAATCTATTAGCATAAGGAAACTTAGAATTCAAAACATATCTCAACCTAAGTCAACTCCACTTCTACTCAACAACCCATTCACTTCAAGTTTCCCTTAGCCCTCTACAATACCCCTTAAATGCTAGATGACGGAACTCTAATCATTGAGACACTTTTTGGTATAGCAGTTTGAAGTATCTTGGGACTCCAAAATTAAGTGTACTTAGGATAGGACAATCTTAGGATAGGTGACCTCCTAGGAAGTTATTATCTCAAGGGACAAAATGTATGGTGTTCTATACCAAAGCAGATAATATTTTGGTATGGGCAGTTCCGATCAAGTCATTATAAGTGGTATCAGAGTAAGTCTACTAGTTGGAATGGTGGAATCTATACCTAGTTGTAGTGTTGGACCTACATGACAAAACTAACAAGGACGTCAAATCTATAAGGGGGATGGATTGTAATACCCGCTAAATACTATGTGATCAAATTCTAATCATCAAGGTACTTTTGGTGTAATGACTTAGAGTATATCAAAACTTCAAATTTAAGTGTGCTCCAGTTAGGACAATCCTAGGACAAGTGACCAAGCTGTTGCACCAAAAGACAAGACCATGCAGCGTTCCACACTAAAACAGACAACATAGTTGTCAAAATTGTGATTTTACTCATACGATTTTATGAGTTTGTGATTTTAGGAGGCTCTTCCGAGTTAACTCGTATATAAAATTGTTTTCTTTTAGAAACTTATGTTTCCAATCGATTTTATTTGTTAAACTTGATAAAAACTTATATTTTTAACCAAGTTTATCAATTTTACATATATTAGTTAAATGAGCTAAATAAATAAATAACCAGGCTTATATTATCACATCCAATATTAAGGTATTAAATCATCTTGCCTATCTTATTCCGTTATTTTCCTTTTTCTCTCTCTTTTATTTTCTTCTTTGATATCCATAGTCTTTATTTAGTTTCTAATTCCAATAGAAAAGTTAATGAGAAAAATCATATATTTAATTTTATACAATTAGCAACTCAAAATGAGTTGAGACATTTGATTTTCTTCAATTCATTACTTTTTCCAGACAAAATAATGGGGGAAAAAATTAGTTTCAACCTTGCTTATATTTATTTTGTGAATATTAGATTATAAATTAAGAATTTTTCTATGGAAAACAAACTTAATTTTTTCATTTTTTTTTATTTTTATCATGTACTTTAAGTTTTTTATAATTGTTATAAGTATATTTATAGTTCTTTTAAAGTTATTTTACATAGTATTGATACTTGATTCTTGCCCAGCTCAAGGCCCATCACGTAAGGAAGCCCATCAAGAAATATGTGAGCAAATAGCAAACTTGTCCTTTGTACCACAATCTACTCAATAAGTTACACAACATCTCACCTAAGCAGATCGGCTCGACCATTGAGTCCTCACATGCCAACCACTTAGCATAAGGAGCTCGTCCTCTGTATTGCAACCTGCTTGGTGAGCCATACAACGTCTCACTTGAGTAAACCTGCTCGACCACCGAGCTCACACGTGTCAACTCCTGGCATTAACTCAAGTTTTAGCTCATTCTCAACCGAGCACCAATGGACCCTTCCCTTGACGTACTAATTCAACCTTTGTCTTTAGCACATACTCTCCATTGTAGTCCATTAATAGATGTCTGACATCCGTAGTACGGTTGACACACTTGATAGCCTTTGTGGATGTTAGATTTCTAGGCTGCAGATTTGGTTGCTAAACCGATCATGGCCAACTACCTCCAAAGTTGCCTAGTCTCCACCACGACGCATTCTGTCTGCCGATAATTAGTATGAGTGAACCCTAAATTGCCATTTGTCCAAGTAATCCCCATAATAGACACCATGAGGTAAGGGGGCTTGACTCATTTTTCTTTTACTTCTCTCAACTCTTGAGACCTTCTCCGTCCTTTCGACTCGATTTCAACAAACTATCTTAACCTCCAACATTCTACACGTATAGGACGAGCACTACTCCTTGGGTCCTTAGTGCTCATCCCCTTTTTTCCTTAGTTATCTTTGCTAACTTAAGCATTGGAGGGACCTCATAGCTACACCCACGGGAGCTTTTTTGCAGGAATCAAGGAGCAAGAGGTAAGATCCAGGCTCAATCCATTCGAGCTCTACTGGAGCCCACTTATTCCCAGTTAATTTAACCACAATTAATATTTTAGTGCTCACCGTTTCAAGCTACTACATACATGATGGCTAAAAGCAAAAATACTAATCCACATGCTTCACAGATAGGGGATGCTAACACATCCCAACATGGCCAAGCTGACCAAATACCTCTACTATGACATGTATCAATACCTTCGCTACCTAAAAATAAGAATGCTAAAGTTTAGCAACTGAAGCTGCTTGTCCAATAATTCTTGAAGAGAATCGAAACTATTAAGAATCCACTATAGCTATACATAAAGATGTTGCATTATTCAAAAACACATCCCAAAAAGGCCTGAACAAGGACATGACCATTAGCTCCTTTGCAGAATTAAGTAAAAATGACGACCTGCGTCCCATATATCTAGTGCATTCATGCGACCAGATTCCGTATGAGCAATAACCCCATGAAGACTTGGTGAACGGTTGAATCACAATCATGGTAAAATGTAAGCGTAAGGCAAGCACATGATGATAAGTAGACCAAATGATGACCTATCACCAAAGCAGTCACCAAAAGACTATGAAGACATGAATGTAGAGGAATTGAACGAGCATATCCATCGCGCCTTCAACGTACGCGATAAAAAGAAAGTTGAATCATCTACATGGGTATCGCGCTCTATGCCAATGAGAAGTCCATTCATCCTCCCCATCCTTGAAGAAATGTTGCCCGCAGGCGCAAGGCTACTACACTCGAACACTTCTGATAGCACCATTAACCTAAACGATCACCTTATCCACTCTTAAATGATGATGAGCCTCCATAACTTCTCAAACGCCATCATGTATAAAGCTTTCCTCAGTACGCTAGCAAAAGCTACTTTACTTTAGTTTAATACCCTTCCTAACGCTTCTATCACCTCATTTAATGACCTAGAAGGGAGATTCCACCAACATTTCCTAAGCTCTTGAGTTCCAAAGAGAGACTCTTCCATACTTTATAATATTGAACAATGTCCCAACGAAACCCTACAAGCATACCTCGAGTGTGTTAACTGAACAAAGCTATAAGTATCCAAGCTTGACATTAGAATAGCCTTACAAGTGCTTCTTACAGGATTAGACCCCAACAAAAGGCTATTCAACGCGGTCTTATTGGACAAATCTGACTCCTCGAATGAGTTCATGTAAGTGGTCGAGAAATATGTAGCTCAAGAAGATTTAATTAAAGCTCGTTTTGAAGTAGATAACAACACTAGCATGTCGGCAAAGGATCGCTTGGGGCCTCATAACCCTAGATCGCAACTTTCAACATGCGACAGACAAGATAAATACAAATAGAAATTCTAGGACTATACCTCGTACACATCCTTCAACAGACCACTTGGCGAAATCATGTATGAGATCTAAGAACGACTCCCACGAGCACCTAGTGTTCATAAAACCCTAGAAGTGACGAACTTAGGGAGATACCGTGACTACCATAGGACATATAAACATAACACCGACAGGTGCTGCCATCTTAAGAATACAGTCGAAGGCCTTGTCTGCAAAGGTCGCATCAACCACCTTGTCATAGACATAGTACGAAATAACATAAAAACAAACTTATTAAAAGGAAAAAGGATTATCTTTATAAGAAATTTGATGGGAATTAAGCTACAGGACCTCTGACCCGTAGCCGAGCCCGAAGACTAGAGGGGCTGGCATGGCGAATCCTTATATTCCAACCAACCCCTACCGAGGTCAAGTACTTACTTGCGGAGTCACCTTTAATGCCGTATCGAATGATCGCCCTTTATTTTATGTTATGCCGAGTTGATGACTACTCTAATGTCGAGCCGACCAATCACTCGGCATCATCCCTTGTCGAGAGGCTGAGAGATAGAGAATTCGGACTGACTAGGCCATTCTTACTCAGACAAGCTCACTCGTCTGTACCTTTTGTCTGTATCCCTTTAAATCTTGCTAATGCAACATCGCCACGTGTACAATATCATTTGGAGAATCCGTAGCACCAATGATTAATTTTCTTATATATTCATTTTTACTCTCTTGTATCATGTACATGACTTCTTTAGGAAATGTCCTTATTGTCTTTTCCCTTTTTGGTAAGTTACCCTAACTTACGGGTATAAATACCCTTGTACTTGTAGCTGTAACAAAGCATATTACCTTTAATATACTTAAGTACTTTCTTCCTTACGTAAACACTGCTTGTTTACTCTCAGCATCACTCTCATCCTTTTCCTTAAGTAAGGTTAGCCCCACTGGACCAATTTGTGCATTATATCGAATTGTGTCGTAAGTCCTTGGAAGTTCCTTTGGTGCATCATATCCTCTAGAACTATTCGTGGGTTTTTACTTACTGTTCCATTCATCTTTGTCACTCTTCGTACCTTTCCTCATTAACCTTTTTTCGAGCTTTCTGCAAGCTTAGACCTATCCAGCGATCGGCTTTATATGTTCTTAGTTACAGTTCGCACCATCTTGGTATTAGAGTGGAGGTTTTGTGTGAACTATAGTTAGTTCTTCTAGAAGTTTCGTTGGGCTCTGTTTTGTATGTGTGGAACAAAGTCAGTTACTGTATTCATTTGATTACTGTGTTATTGGCTGTTCACTTTTTGAAGTGTTTGTTTGAATTTGATTTTGTGAGAAAAAATGATAGACTCGAGTATGAATATTAATACTGGTGATGACAGTGGAGTTGTCCACCATGGACAACAATCTTAAGGAACTCTTAGAAGCACTAACGAGAGACTTGATGAGATAGCTAACCTCTTGGTAGATCTAACCTGAGTTGTTCATGCCCTGTCTTGCTGACCCATTGAGGTTGCGCAAAACACTCCACAAGTTGCTTAACCTGTTAGAGGTTAGAACCCAACTCAACCAGTTCGAGGTGGAGGAGTTAGCGGACGAGTAAGGCGAAGGATAGACTTGAGAGAGCTTGATGAAGAGAAAGAAGAGTATTTTAAAGAGGAGCGTGTATGAATCCCTAAAGCATCGACCATGTGAAGCTTCGGATTCCGAGTTTCAATGGATCTAAGAATGCTAACAAGTATCTGGACTAGGAAGAGAAGGTGAAGCGTATATTTGATTACTATTAATATGAGGATTATGAGAAAATTAGGACTATTGCTGTTAAATTCTTCGGATATGCTGCCATGTGGTGAAAGAATTTTCAGGCCATAAGAAGAAGAGAGGGGTACCGAAAGATTAACACCTGGCCCGAGATGAAGAGAGTGCTTAAAAATAGATTTATACTGGAAACTTATCTCCAAGATATTTTCACTCGGCTTCAGGAGTTAAGATAAGGAAGTCGAATTGTTGATGAGTATGTTCAAGAATTCCAAATGCTTATGATAAGATGCGAAGTGGAGGAACTACCAGCCCGAACAGCCTCAAGGTTTATTATTGGATGGAGAGGAGACATCCGAGACATTGTAGAGCTCCAACGATTGGACATAATGGATGAAGCTATTATAATTGCCCAGCGAGTGGAGAGGCAAAGAAGGAGCTGAGTAACAAATAGAATGTCGACTAGCCGACTAAAACAGACAAGTCATCGAGCTCAGTCTAGTATCAAACCAAGCAAAAGAGTTGATGTTAGAGCTGAGCAGAAAGGTCGACCTGAAGATGCAGTGTTGACCCAAATGTATGAGAAGGGGCAAGAGTCTAGCAGGAAGACCAGCCGGATCAAGTGCTTCAAGTGTCAAGAGTTTAAACATATGGCTGCTCAGTGCTTGAACCGAAGGACAATGGTTATTAAGGGAAACATCCCAAAAGTAGAAGTAGAGAGTACGGATAAGGAACCTGAGGAGGAGTAGGTTCCTACCGAGAAAGAACTGATTAAGGAGGATATGTTTCCTAAGGACTTAGACCAAGTACTCATGGTTGTCTGGTGCATTATAAACGTGGAACCCTCACGAGAGGAGGAGCAGAGAGAGAACTTGTTTCATACCACCTACAAGGTGAATGATCGAATGTATACTCTCTTTGTAGATAATGGAAGTTGCACCAATGTAGCATGGGTTGATCTTGTTTCAAAACTGAAGTTATCAACTGCTACGCATCTTAAGCCATAAAAGTTGCACTGGTTGAGTGAGAAAGGAGCATTACATGTCACTTGACAAATACTACTGCCGATTACTATAAGGAACTACTCTAACTAGATCCTCTACGACGTGTTACCTATGTGCGCTTCCCATGTATTACTGGGTAGGCCGCGGTTGTTTAACAAGAGAGTTATACATGACGGCTACATGAATACGTATATGCTAGAAAAGGATGATCAGAAGATCACGCTGAATCCGATGCCACCGAGAAAAGTTCACAAGCTACAGATGAAACTTGCTCACAAATCGAAGAAAGCTCTGGTGATGAGTAGAGTCGAGTTCCGAGAAGCCATCAATGTTGATGAGCTGACCCTATTGTTAGTCAGGTGACTATTGGAAATGAAGGAGTGGGGTGAGCTTCCTTGGGAAATTAAGGGGTTGCTAGATGATTATGTCGACCTATTCCCATAATAGTTACTTGAAGGGTTGCTCCCAACTCAAGGCATAGAGTACTGCATTGACTTAGTACTTGGTGCTGCATTATCAAATAAGCTAGCTTATCGGATGAATCTTGAGCAAGCTTCGGAACTTTAACGTCAAGTTAACCAGTTGCTAGATAAAGGTTATGTGAGAGAGAGTCTCAGCCCTTGTGCCGTGCCTGCACTTCTAGTGCCGAAGAAGGATGGAACCTGGTGGATATGTGTTAATAGCGGAGCCGTAGACAAAATCACGATCAAATACAGGTATCCAATCTCGAAGGTAGAGGATATGTTGGATGAACTGAGTGGAGCTAAGATTTTCAATAAGATTGATCTCAAGTTTAGCTACTATCAAATCCACATGGGGTCAGCAGACAAGCTGACGACTATGTTCAAAACTCGACATGGACTTTACGAGTAGATGGGTATGCCCTTTGGCTTATCCAATACTCCAAGCACTTTCATGAGACTTATGAACTATGTGCTGAGACATCTCATTGAGAAGTGTGTCATGGTGTACTTTGACGACTTCCTAGTTTACGGTGCCGACATGCTAAGTCACATTAAACATCTTAGAGCAATCTTGGATATCCTTTGTACCAAGAGACTATTTAATAACTTGAAAAAATGTTGCTTTTACTAGGAGGAAGGTGGTATTCTTGGGGTATGTAGTCAGTGGAGGAGGCTTGCAAGTCAATGATAAGAAGATCAAAGCAATTGTCAAGTAGCCGACTCCTATTAGTTGTGCCGATGTAAGAAGTTTCTATGGACTAGCTTCGTTTTACAGAAGGTTTATTAGGAACTTTAGCACCATTACTGTCTTACTTACCGAGCTAACAAAGAAGAACATCGACTTTCGATAGGGAGAAGGGGAGGAGAGGAGCTTTACCGACATAAAAGAAAGATTAACCTCCGCCCTGGTGTTAGTACTACTTGACTTTGACAAAATTTTTGAGCTAGAATATGATGCATCGAGTGTTGGAATAGGCATTATCCTGATGCAGGAAGGCCGAACAATTGCCTTCCATAGTGAGAAGCTCCGAGGATTATAGCTAAACTAGTCTGTATATGATAAGGAACTTTTGGCACTAATCCGAGCAATGCAAGTGTGGCAATATTACTTACTGCCGAAAGAATTTGTCATATATATTGACCATGAATCACTAAGGTACCTCCGAAGTCAAACCAAGTTGTCAAACCGGTAGGTGAAATGGGTTGAATTCCTTGAGAGGTTCAATTTTGTGATAAGGTACAAGTAAAGAAAAAGCAACGTAGTTGCAGATGCTCTTTTGAGGAGGCATGCGCTCTTATCATAACTTCAAACCAAGCTATTTGGTTTTGCGAGTATTAAAGAACAGTACTCCGGGGATCCACACTTTGGATCATTAATTTCGTGATGCATCAATGAGAAGACAGTGGATAAGTATTATGTGGAGGATGGCTATTTATTTCGAGGGGGGACTGTATGAGCTGACTTGTTCCCTATGGGAATTATTAATCAGGGAAGCCCACAACGGAGGGCTCTCCAGATGCTTTGGAGAGAAGAGGACCTGTGAACTATTGAATAGTCGATTCTTTTGGCTGAAAATGCTAAGAGATGTGCATCGAATTGTGGAAAGCTGTGCAGTGTGCAAAAAGGCCAAGTACCAAGTTGAACAAGAGAAAGCAATGCCCCTACCTGTTTCGACGAGGTCGTGGACTGAACTGAGTATGGACTTTGTTCTCGGATTGCTATGAACTACTCGAGGCAAAGATTCCATAATGGTCATCGTAGATCAATTCAGTAAGATGGCACACTTCAAGCCCTGCACCAAAACTAACTACTCTTCAGCTATTGCTTCTATTTTCTTACAAGAGATTGTGCATATATATGGCATGCCGAGAAGTGCAATCTCCAATAGGGACCCGAAGTTCTTAAGCCATTTCTGGAGGACCCTATGGCATCGACTGGGAATTAAATTACTCTTCAATACCTCATGTCACCCTTAAACTAACGGCTAAACAGAGGTAGTTAATCGTACTTTGGGGCCACTGCTCTAAGTTACAATAGGCAAGAACTTGGCTGTTTAGGACGTCTACCTACTAGTGGTTGAATTCACTTATAACTGTGCCGTACACGATACCACTAGGCAGACTCCGTTTAAGGTTGTCTATGGATTCAATCCTGAGTTACCTTTCGACTACACCCCTGTACCGGCCCTGCGTAAGAGGACCCTAATGCCTTGGCCAGAGCACAATCTCTTCAGCACATCTATGACAAGGTCACTTGGCTTATCAATTAAGCTGCCAGAAAAATGTGAGAAAGGACCAAGGGTAGGTTGGCTAAACAATTTCAGCTGGGAGACTTGGTATAGCTACACTTCAGTAAGGAACGATTTTCGAACAAGAGGAAAAACAAATTATTTGCAAGAGCGGAAGTGCCTTTCAGAATCCTCTAAAAAATCAGTGACAATGCCTATAAGTTGGAATTACCTGAAGACTATAGGGTTTCTGATGCCTTCAACATTGCCGACCTCAGTTCATATCACCCTAATGGAGAATTGAGCAAACACCATTCGAATTTGATCCCAAATCCAAAACAACCTGAAAGGAGTGATAAGAATCAAGTTACAGGACCTCTGACTCGCAACCGAGCCCAAGGACTAGAGGGGTTGGCATGGTGAATCCTTTATGTTCCAACCAACCCCTACTGAGGCCGAGTCTTACTTGCCGAGTCACCTTTAAAGTCGTGCCGAATAACTGCCCTTTATTTTGTGTTATGTTGAGTTGATGACTACTTTAATGCTGTACCGACCAATCACTTGGCATCATCCCTTGCCGAGAGGCTGAGAGACAGAGAATCTAAACTGACTAGGCCATTCCTACTCGGACAAGCCTACCCATTTGTACCTTTTGTCTACATCTCTTAACAACCTTGCTAATGCAATATCGCCATATGTACAGTATCATATGGAGAATCTGTAGCACCAATGATTGATTTTCTTGTATATTCATTTTTACCCTCTTGTATCATATACATTGCTTCTTTAGGAAATGTTTTCATTGTCTTTTTGTTTTTGGGCAAGTTGCTTTAACTCACGAGTATAAATACACTTGTACTTATAGTTGTAACAGAGCATATTACCTTCAATACACTAAAGTACTTTTTTCCTTGCATAAACACTGCTTGTTTACTCTTAACATCGCTCTTATCCTTTCCCTTAAGCAAGGTTAGGTGGCGAGTAACCTTACTGGACCAATTCGTGCGTCATATCAATTTGTGTCATGAGTCCTTGAAAGTTCCTTTAGTGAGTTTTATCTTCTGGAACTGTTTGTAGGTATTTGCTTATTATTCCATTCGTCTTTGTCACTCTTTTCATACCTTTCCCCATTAACCCTTTTTCGAGCATTCTACAAGCTTAGACCCATCCAACGATTGGCTTTGTCTATTCTTGGTCACGGTTCGCACTAAGTATGCCTAGGAGCTTAGTTATCACTAGGACTTACAGTGGCAAATTTGACTAAAATGGGTCCTCTAAAATATTGAAGAAAGTAAGAGGGAAATGGTCCACAAACAAACAAGAGTAGCTGACGTAAAGCTGTTTAGAGGATATAACTCATCAACAAACACAACACGACTTGACACCTCACTTGATATGATGTACAAGTTGATGTCAAGGTCCACTTACCACTAATCCTAAGCTACTCGACAAGATTAGATAAGAGTGTATGAAAGATGGACTTGGAAAGGGTTGTCTCACAAGAACAGAATATTTAGTATTAATATGTAAGTTATTTTCGGCTTACAAAAGAAAGGAACTATTTATAGTAGGTCCCTAGGGCAACATTACAAATAAAGAAATTACAAGAAAGTAGTATAAACACGACTTGACACCTCACTTGATATGATGTATAAGTTGATGTCAAGGTCCACCTACCACTAATTCTAAGCTACTTGGCAAGATTAGATAAGAGTGTATGAAAGATGGACTTGGAAAGGGTTGTCTTACAAGAACAGAATATTTAGTATTAATATGTAAGTTATTTTCGGCTTACAAAAGAAAGGAACTATTTATAGTAGGTCCCTGGGGCAACATTATAAATAAAGAAATTACAAGAAAGTAGTATAAACAAAAAAGAGATTCCTAGTACGTACGAAAAAAGGTAAAAATGATAAAAGACAAAAATGAAAAAGTAGTAAAATGTTAGATGAGGTGGACAGGTGGCAGTGCAACATTGGTCTTGTATGAATATTCTCTCAATATAGCAGGCGAGAGAAATCAAGATGTTATGGCAATAAAGGGGTTGGGATAAAAGAGATGGTAGCATGTCGAGAGAGAACTACTTGGTTGATAAGTGAGTCTTTCGTCACTCAGCAAGAACCTCTTGGTAGCAGCTCGTTGAATTACTCGGCATAGGGTCCTCGACCAGGGAATAGTCGACATCATCACTATCGAGACCATAGATAATAGCATGACAATGCGGGGAGCTCAAGGAGTTCAGCCACCTTCCTTTAGTGTAAACTTTCTAGTCATCAGCAGGTTGCCGAGAGAGAATTCTTCGAGTGAGGATTGCAGTCCTCAAAGCCGTGTGCAAGTAATGGGACCATTGGTCGACAATTCATCACCGAGTCCTCTGAATATGGTGTTGATTTAGCCTCATCGTCTCTGGCAATTTTGCTCGTTTACTAAGGCATTGGTCTGTTCACTGTAGTATTGCTGTTGCTATTCCACTCAACGACGTTAGGTTGGCCATTGGATTTGATTTTTATCGCATACCATACCTCAATGGATTGGTGCAATTTTTCGACTACGTATACATTCCCATAATGATGGTGTTTTTCTAAAATCAAACTTTGTTATTCAACATCTTGTACTAACCATCTCTTAGAAGGTATCATTAAAAGATCATCAATCCCTAATGAAATGGATGTAGCAATGGCTTGTTAGAAACCCAGAGTCTTTACTTGATCTAGAATGTATGAATAATATGCCATTCTGAAGTAATCTATTAATCTGCAAATAAGTCTTTTAATGGCAGTTCCACTTGATAGGGTATATTCAACATTTTGACACTTCTTTTCTTTAAGTATTAAATACTTATAAGAAATCGTACAAATAGTTATTTAATTGAAAAAAATCTCTAAACTCTTACTAATTGAAGAAAATTAATACTTTGAATCATAGAACTATAATGAAATATACGATCAACCAACATTCATCAAATTTGAAAAAAAGCTGAAGAAATGGTCGATCTTCTTATTTTTCTTTCTTGAACGAAGAGATCCATGAATCGCGATCCCAGTGCATGTAGATACAAATGGTCTAATGGGAGTAAGAATTTCTAGAAACATTTGGAACATTTCATTTTTGAGTAGAAGAGTTGTTTTCAAGTAGTCTTTAATTGATTACGTAACATTTCTCTTCTACATGTCTATAGAGTTTTGAAAATTCCAAACTTCTCAAAGATAAATAGACAGGTGTCAATGAGTGAGATGATGGGGGACGAGCTTCATTGTTAAAAGAAAAACAGCCTGGATCACCAGTTGAGGCCCTTTAATGACCACTCACGTTAAGTGTCCTTCTTTGAGAGTACATTCACAAGAATGAAACTCAAAGAAATTGATAGAGCATATCAATTTTGGTGTGAATCGTGACCAAGAACAAACAAGGCCAGTTGCTGGATAGGTCCAAGCTTGCAGAAAGCTCGAAAAAGGGTTAATGGGGAAATGTATGAAAAGAGTGACAAAGACGAATGGAATAGTAAGCAAAAACCTACAAACAGTTCTCAAGGATATGATGTATCAAAGGAACTTCCGAGGACTCACGACACAATTCGATATGACGTACAAATTGGTCCAGTGAGGTTATTCGCTACTTAACTTTGCTTAAGGGAAAGGATAAGAGTGATGCCGAGAGTAAACAAGCAATGTTTATGTAAGGAAGAAAGCACTCAAGTGTATTGAAGGTAATCTGCCTGTTACAGCTACAAGTATAAGGGTATTTATACCTGTGAGTTAGGGCAACTTACCTAAAAGGGAAAAATAATAAGGACATTTCCTAAAGAAACAATGTACATGATACAAGAGGATAAAAATGAATATATAAGAAAATTAATCATTAGTGCTACAGATTCTCTATATGATACTGTACACGTGGTGATGCTACATTAGTAAGGTTGTTAGGGGATGGGGACAAAAGGTATGGATGAGTGGACTTCTCCGAGTAGGAATGGCATAGTTAGTACAGATTCTTTGTCTTTCAGCCTCTTGGCAAGGGATGATATCGAGTGATTGGTTGTCTAAGTCACTTTATCTTAAAACCAATCCAAAAATAACGTCATGAACATTAAATCAACCAACCCCCTCAGCTTCAACAATATGGGAGAGGTTGTAGAAAAGACTGAGGAGGTCAAGTTATTTGATGCCCTAAGAATGACAACTAGAATAAGGGTAGAATTGCTAGACGACAATAAGGTTGAAATCACATACTTCCTCAAGTAAAACATAGACGTCTTTATGTTTACCCTAGAAGAGATGCCAAGCATCATCAACATACTGGAGGCTACTCATCACTTGAATGTCAATCTTATCGTTCGACCTGTTAAATAGAAGAAACGGTACTTCGCCTCGGTTCACCAAGCAGTAATTGAGGAGGAAGTGCAGAAGTTGCTTAAAGCAAGCTTCATCAGGCAAGAAAAGTACCTTACTTGGCTCACTAACCCAGTACTCGTAAAGAAAGCAAATGGGAAACGGTGAATGTACATCGACTACACCAATCTTAACAAAGTGTGCCTTAAGGACTATTTCCCTTTGCCTCGCATAAACCAACTCATCAACTCGACATTTGGCCGTGCACTTCTTAGTTTCATGGATGCCTACTTAGGATACAATCAAATTTAAATGGTTCTTAAGGACGAAGTCCACATATCCTTTGTTACAAACTTCTGGACCTACTGTTATAAGGTAATGCCCTTCAGTCTAAAAATCACAGAAGCCACGTACCAAAGGTTGGTCACCTACATCTCTATGCCACAAATCTGTAGAAACATTAAGGTCTATGTTGACAATATGATTGCCAAAAGTCAAACTAGAAAAGGCCACATTGATGACCTTTATAAGACATTCCAAACTTTGTGCCAATTCCAAATGAAACTTAATCCCCAAAAATGCATCTTTAAGGTCGCATTAGGTAAATTCCTTGACTTCATGGTGATAAAGTGAGGGATAAAAGCCAACTCGAACAAGATTAAAGTAGTTTGAGATGTGAAAGGCCCAACCAAAATTAAGTAGGTACAACGATTAACTAAAAGGATTGCCACTTTAAATTAGTTTGCATCTAGAAGCGTAAACAAATGTGTAGAATTCTTCAAGTTACTAAAAAACCCTATTGAATTCAAATGGACAATTGAATGTCAACAAGCATTCAACAAACCCAAGAACTTTTTGGCAACCCTGCCCATACACACACTATTGGCCTTACTCATTTAAGGCTTGCACTCTTGTGTAATGGTCTTTATCAAAGGCTCTCCAAGCTAATCTACGAAGAAGAATTATACCTCTACCATAGTCAGCAATAGAGCACTATTCTTGGTCCTTATCTAAGTAGACGGCCGCAAACACCAACCAGCTTATTATGTTAGTTACATCTTACAAAGGCTAGAGCTTAGGTACACAAAAGTAGAAAAGTTTGCTTTTATAATAGTCATTGCAGCTCAAAAGCTTAGGCCCTACTTCTAGTCATACCCAATCGTCATACTGACGGATATACTACTCAAAGTTATCTTGTAAAGACCCGATACCTCAGGAAAAATGATGAAATACTCCCTCAAGCTCAGTGCCCTTAGAGTCCGATTCTGCCCGAGATAAGCAATCAAGGCATAGTCCTCATTGATTTCATAGCTGAATACACCAGAGTGAACGAGCCTCAACTTGAGCTCACTATACCTGTCTAAACCCTCTACGTTGATGGCTTTTCCACTAAAGGGGGAACAGGGTTGATATTACATTAGAAAGCCCACACAGAAATGAAGATTCTCTACGCTTTAAAGTTAGTTTTCCAGTAAGAAACAATGAAGTCGAGTACAAGGAACTCATCACCAGCTTAAGGATTGTCAAGGACATCAAAGTGGAGAAAATCAATATACACTCAGACTCTATGCTGATGGTACAACAAATTAAGGGAGAGTATGAAACTAAAGGAGAAATAGTAATCAAGTATTTATACATGGTACAAAGTCTGCTCGTGAAATTTACGTCATGGGAAGTTAACAAGATCCTTCAAACAGAAAATGCAGAGGTAAATAGACTATCTAAGATAGCCTCATCCATCATCCCTACATCACACGACGGCAACAAGCCACTCTTCATACAGTACCTCCCCGAGCAAAGCATAGAGGTACAACAGTAAGAAGTCCTTGAACTACGGGAAGCAAGTCTCAAGTCTTCTTGGATGGACCCCTTCATACAAATCTCAAGATCGGGGCATTACTTAAGAACCGAGTAGAAGCAATGAGGCTAGTTGACATTGCAACCAACTACACATTATTGATGATGTACTCTACTGATGAGGATAGAGTACCCCACTCATTAGGTGCCTTAAGAAGGAAGAAGGCACCCGTATCCTTGAGGAGCTCCATGGAGGATTTGCAGCAACAACATTTAATCCTAAGCACTATACGTTTGAGCACTCAAGTTGGGCTACTATTGGCTAATGATGAAGGAAGAAGTTGAATCCTTAGTTTATAAGTACCACTCATACTAGAAACATGCACCAATCACTTACGCCCTTAGTTCAGAATTGCACCCTTTAATAAGCCCTTGGCCTTTCATGCAGTAGGGATTACACGTCTTCAACCCTTTCCTAAGGGCATCATTGGGTTGAAAATTCATCATAGTGGCAATAGATTACTTCACTAAATGGGCAAAAGTGTTTCCATAGCCACCATCATAGCCTAAGCTGCTGAAGGATTCATACTCACCTACATACTATCTTGCTTTAGGGTACTATACAAGCAGATCACTAACAATGGGAGGCAATTTGACAGCGATCGATTTAGAAGATTTTATGATAAGCATAGCATTAAGCTACATTACACCTCAGTCGCTTACTCTCAAACTAATGGCCAGGTTGAAACTATCAGCAAGATAATCCTTAACAGCTTAAAGAAAAGGGCAGAGCAAGCAGGAGGTAAGTGGGTTGTCGAGCCTTATTTCGATTTTTCTTAATTTATTTTATAATAAGCCCAGCCCTCTTAATATAAAATATTCGATATACAATTAAGGAAACATTTTTCCTTAAAAAATGTTTTAAAAAATATTTAAAAAAATTAGAGTCGTTAACTAGTTAAACTGGTAAACAGTGAAATTAGAATTTTTGAATAGGAAAACTCTAATTTGGCCACTAATCTGTGAATTTAAAAAAAAAATTTGGAAAATTAACTAAAAGAAACTAAGTTTGAAAGCTAACCTATTAAAACTAAGTTATTGTATCAAAAAAAAAAATTAATGGGCTTTATTTTTTATAATTTTTTTAAAAATACTAAGATATATATATAGATATGTAAAAATGCAACTAAAATGAATTTTTATGATATTTTTATTATGAATTTTCTAAAAAAATTATTTTTTATATGATTATCTTAAAGGTGCTTATGTACCCGCTACTCGGGATCAAACCAACGCAGTTCTCTTTTTAGAAAAGATTTAGTAGGTTGATTCTTTTTAATTTGAAAATTGAGCTAGGTTTATATTTTTTAATAAATTTATTTTTATTAAGAAAAATATTTAAAAAAACCTAATTTTTATTTCCAATTAAAAAAAAATAAAGACTTAATTTTTAAAAGGACACCAAGTTAGTATATATTTTTTTTATTTTTGGAAAAACTGCAATGTGACAAAATTTTGAAAAAATCCTAAAGCACCTAAATAAGAAAAAATAAATAAATAAAAGATACAACTTTTATGAATTATGCTAATATGTAATTATCATGGAAAACGTGCCGTTTTATGAAAAAAAATACAATTACTATTGATAATATGCCTAATCATAAAAAAGATGTCTAAATTATAAAGAAATATACTTAAATATAGAAAACATGTCTGAATAATAGAAAAAATATCTAAATGATGGATAAAATATCTGAACTATGAATAAGATATTTGAACCATAGATAAGATGTCTAAACTATGGATAAGTAGCTTAAATCATGGAAAATATGTCTAAACGATGGAAAAAAAACCTAAACCATAGAAAAAATCTTTAACCATAGGAAAAACGTTAATTAAAAAATTTTTATTTTATGAAAAACTAACAAGTGACAAAATGATTTTTTAAAATTCTTAAAATACCGACTTTATTTAAAATGTAGATTTAATGAAAAGCACGAAAAATTTAAACAAAAGATGCAAATTTCCTATAGAAGTGTAATTTCTAACAAAAATATT
The DNA here is from genome assembly GCA_024138015.1 of Lumnitzera littorea. Taxonomy (NCBI): domain Eukaryota; kingdom Viridiplantae; phylum Streptophyta; class Magnoliopsida; order Myrtales; family Combretaceae; genus Lumnitzera; species Lumnitzera littorea. The sequence continues at coordinate 93,539,846 of JAMXBB010000001.1, read as the reverse complement.
GAATTTTTTTAAAATATACAATTTTAATTAAAAGTATGCAACTTTGTGCTAAAACATGCAATTTATGTGAGAGATGTGAAAGGCACAAATCAATAGGAATCGATATAAAAGACCTGCAAAAACTCAGATTAGTAATGACTCTACATAAAATCCTAATCATATAAAAACTAATATAATACTTTAATATACTCATATAATAAAACTAACAAAATAACAATAAATAAATAAATCATATAATTAAAAAAAAAACTAAAACTATCGCTAAAATAAAACCTACATAAAAATAAACTAAAGTTAATGTAGGTTATTAATAAATTATCTAAACCAAAATAAGAAAAACAAATAAAACAAGAGAGTGGGAAAAACAAATAAAATATAACTATACTAGAAAAAGGAAAACCCTACTATACTCTACAATGCGGGTCGGATTAGGGAGAAAACTTACGTAGATTACGTTGTTGTTTTGCTTTGTGTGGAATTGCTGTTTGACAGGCTGCTGATCATATGGCTACTGATCGCGTGGAGTTGTTGCTATGCATACATGTGTGGTCATGGAGCTATGAATGATCAAAAGTGTGTGTGTGGGATTGGATCAAATTGCATAGAGTGTGTATGACCAAGATTATGTGTTGTGTATGTGGAATTGTACATGGGAGTGATCGTATGTAGGCTGTGCGTGTGTAGGACTGGAGTGTGTGTATGGAATATGATTTTCGACAACCAAAGTCCACTATTTATAAGCCATGAACTTGAATATTTCAAACATGAAGATTCGATCTTAACAAATATAATTTTCATAAGATATGACAATATCCACTTTAGATTTGTTAATTTCTCGAATTATCTAATCACGATTCAATTTAATCTATTCTCAAATTTTAGAAGTTTCACAATCTTTTTAGGCTTTCTATCTTAGGCCCGACTCAGTTCAACTTATTTTAAATTGACTACAGCTTTTTAATATAGCCCAAAATACACATGTTAACCCATTTAATAAATCTTGAGTCTATTTTAATTAGCCTAATATAAATTGAAAAAATTTTTTTTATATTGGACTAGACTAAAAATATTTTTAATGAAGCTCAACTATTTAAAGACTTGGAATTTATTAAATTAAATGTACATCTTCAACCATTATGCGATTAACCCTAAACGACTCAACTTGTCTTGATATTTTATATTTTTTATTTCATTTTTATTTTTTTATTTTTTCTAAAACTTGGCCCAATAAAAAAAAAAATCTTAAAAGTGGCAAAAATAAGATGTCTACAATTATCCTTCTTTATAGTGAAGTTTGATTAAACTTCACTACAAAAACAAAATAAATACCCATTTTTGCTAAATCCTATCTTGAAGTGATAAGGTGAAGATTACTAACTTGAATGGTTAGTTGAGCAGTATCTTATTTTGGAAAGATGAGGTAAAAGGATGTTGACTTAAAAGGTCGATGCAAAGAATAAAATGCTCGTGTTGAAAAGAAAAGGAAAAAATGATGAGCCTATTTTGAAAGGACAGGGCAAAAATGATAGGATGGCCTATCATGAAAGGATAGGGTAAATGATTAGGAAGCATATCTTGAAATGATAGAGCAAGCAACTAAGGTATCTATCTTGAAAGAATAGAGCAAGTGATTAAGATGCCTATCTTGAAAGGATAGGGTAAATAATTTGAATGCCTATCTTGAAAGGATAAGGTGAATAATTAGAATGCCTATCTTGAAAGGATAGGGCAAATGATTGGGGTGTTTATCTTGAAAGGATAAGGCAAATGACTAGGATGCCTATTTTGAAAAGATAGGGCAAGTGATTAAGGTGCCTATCTTGAAATGATAGAGCAAAAAAAATATGGTGCCTATCTTGAAAGAATAGGACAAAAGATCAGAAGGCTTATCATGAAAGGACAGAGCAAAAGGATTAAAGAAACTTGTCTTGAAATGACAGGGCAAAAAGATAAAATTAAGCATTATGCCGAAAAATTGATGTTTTTAAAAGAATAATTAGCTTCTCGAAAGGATAAATTTAAAAAAAAAAACAACAACTTAACAAAAGGGTTTGAAGGCATTGCTAATTGTTTTTTATAACTAGGATAACTAATATTCCTTAATGTAAGATGACAAAAGTTCCTATAGTGAAACTTTTTAAACTTTAAACACGGGATAACTAAAGTTCTTAAAATTCCTATGATAGTTTAAGCTCTTAGCATGATGACAAAGGCTCCTGAATAATCTTTTCATAGGATGGTTGAAGCTCCTGAATGTTCTCACATCAAAGTTCTTGAACTAAGAATGACTAAGACTTCTGAATTTGATAACCAAAGTTCTTAAGGAAGGATGACTAAGGTTCTTGAAATTCCCTCGAGGGATTACTGAAGTTCCTCACTCGAGAGTAACTAAAGTCCACATTGCAAATTCTCAAATTTTTCATATTTTAAAACTCAAACGAAAAAAGTAAAAACCATTCATCTTTTTCTTGTTAATAAGTAATGAAATTATACCAACTTTGAATATTATAGATAAGTGGTATGCTTATTCTTTTAGCCCATTGGCCATTGATTTTTCATCTTTGATTGCTTGTTTGCTAGGATGAAGGAATAGGAAAAAACTTCAACTGAATACCTTATTTTTCTTGCTATAGGGAATTTCCGTTTGATTTTGGGCGAAGGGCTTCTCGTGCCCCTAGGACATTCTTGACTTTTGCTTCATAAGTTTCATACCAGGGAAAGTTTCTTGATTATTTGAATAATTTGGTCCAAGAGGACTTCCTCACACTCTCAAATGGTTTATTTTCACTCTCAACAACGATTCCAAAAATTATGGTCAGTCTTATAAGTAATACACTTTGATTGATTTGATAGGTCTTTTCCTCAAGGTTGTAATGTAGGCTTTTGGTAATTAGCTTAAACAAAAGGGGATATTGATGTGTTGCCCAATTTTAAATTAATTTCTCAACCTAGGTTTATAAGTCTAGAACCTTAGTAGGAAAATGCTACAATGGGCTTGCTCTAGTTTTACGATCAATGATTGCTTAAGATAAATCAATTTCTTCAGTCAAAAGAGTTTTGTTAAGGGTGGTGTAGTGGGTGGAATCATAGAATTAGGGCTTCATTCCATTAGGCTTGAAATTTCTTCCTCAGGTTTTGTACTTTGAAGGATATTTGGAGAAAACTTAGGTCCTTAATTTTGGAATCCATAAGCTCAAGTTTTCTAAGATATTTGAGCCCTAAGCCCTTTAAGAGCATTTGAGCTATTCTTTGGGATGTGATCACCTTACTTTTCGAGACTATCACGCCCCGAGTCACGGACGTGATAGGAAGGGGTACAACAATTCTTTTCAACCTTTTCACGCGAATTAGTACATAGGAAACGTCAAGTAGTACCGTAAAGGGGTAAATTAGAGTCTTTTGACGGGAAGAATATAAAAAGCTACCCGCCTTATGAAGGAAAAATTCTTTTTAGACATTAAATTTGAGGAGGGTAGACATCATTTAAAACAACACATTACCTGCCTACACACATCCATTTTTTTTTTTTTTACCCATCCTTATACCAATTTGTATCTTGTATTATTTGCCAAGGGTATACTGTTTTTTTCCCAAAATCACTCGAGAGAGACGATGGGAATTCGTTATTCGTGTATTCATCAAACTTCTTTAGTAGAATAAAAATGAGTTTTTACTTTAACTATTCCACGTTTTATTTCTGTTTAATCATGTTTTTTGTTAGTTTGTGTCGTTGTTTTATCATATGTGAGTAATTCGTTAGGGCTTACTTCGTCAAATAGTATAATTGAGTGCTTGAAAAAAAAGTAATTTCCTGATGTTTGTTAATTCTGATGAATGACATTTAATGAATCTAAGTATGGTGTAGTGCATGACATTGACTTAGGACTAAGTTCAATAGAATATGTTAAGAGACAATTCTATTGAATAGATTTAGTTCATTGGAATAACTTACTCATAATAATAGAGATATTATTAGGAAAGTTGTTACATTCTTAGGGGAATCGATACATTAACCCGACATTAATGCAATCTTAGTTGGCTGTTAATTAGGGAGAAATTCCAATAGACACAATTAGGATTAAAAGTAAGTAGTTCTGAGAAGAATGCTTATATACTGTAATTTCCCGCAGTTAACAAGTATTAAGATGAAAAGTATTTTAGTAAGATTATACTAAATGATTAAGGAAACCTACATGTTAAGTGTATTTTCATAATTGTTCTTGTAATCATTGTATTAATCATTCTAGATTGTAGAATAGTGTAGTTTAGTTAATATTTAGAATCTTAATAAGCGATCACTTAATGAAATTGATTGCTAGATAATAGGAAAAATTATTAAGAACTAATGTTTGAGCCATTTTCCTAGTGGAGACGACCTTACACTCATTTGTGTTCTAAAACGATAGGTACACTTGTCTATCGAATTAAGTTAGGGATAGAATATAGGTTTATAAATTGTAAAACTTGGAAGCTCTGTTTAGAGCTGATCAGTAAGGTATGGCTTTGAAGGGAGTGTTTGAGAAAGATTAATGGCCTTGCAATGTTTGAATGAGTATATGGATTTGAGTGAAACGTACAATTTGAAACTCTTCTTTATTCTAAAAAAATCGAGTTATCAATGACAATTATTACTCATGAATTGACACGATTGAAGTAAACACAAGTTAACTTATCCTTTTTCTCCAAAATTAATGGCTCTAACCTCCTGATTGCCTTAGTATAGGGTGGTTCTTCACAAGGTTTATTTTTTTGAAAAACTTCCCTCAAAAGGCTTAAATAGGCTTACAAAGGATAAAAATGTTTAGAGAGTGAAATGAATGCCTATCATCCTTTCAATTCGTGTATCACATGCAAGATAACGAGTCTTATCCTCACTTTCATGTATCTTAACTCTCATGAGTGTTCTAGGTTTAGTGTTTGGGATTAGAGATTGCCTCTTATCATTCTAAACACTTCAAATAATGAGATACTTTTGTCAGTTTGATAATGATACATTTTATGTTTTGTTTGCCCTTATCTGCCCCAGTCTCATTAGATAAGACTAAATATTCTATGATGCCCCAACGGGTCACATGCTCCTCTACTTTTAAAAGATTTCCCTTTTAAACTCAATTAAATGGGCCCTTTTATTGGCCCCCCAGCCCAAGCTTATCCATAGTGGAAACAAACTTTGTATTCGGTTTTAGCATTGAAGCGGGTGGGCTAGTTTTCGTAAAGTGAGTATTTAAGACCTTTTAGGCTTAGAGAGGATTGATGTAGATGAGTAGGCTATGTTTTTTTTTTTTTTTGGCTTGGAGTGGGTTGAAATAAGTGAGGAGGTTTGTTGTTCATGTTTAGGCTTTCGTGTTTAGGGTTTCAAAAAAAGGTCTGGTAATGGGCTTTCCTTCAAGGATTGTATTTGGCTTGGCTTTTTCTTAGGGATGGGCTATGTCTCCACCATTTTCAATTATTAATTTGCAATGCACTTTCCCCCTTTTAGCCTTCAGTATCAAGTTTAAATCATAGGTTACATAATGCTTTGGGTTTAGAATAAGTGACTACCAAGATTAGGCTAGGGTTAGAGTCGTCGTTATCAATTATCTTAGCTTAAAAAAAAATGAATGGCTATAGGCTTTAACAATGGATTGAACTGCTCAAAAGCAATAACTTAAAGTCCATAAAATCCTTACTAGTTAGCAGATTTTTTTTCCTGTGAAAAATTTATTCTAAAAAAAAAACATTTGAAAACACTTATTTTACAAAACTGTGTTACATTGAAAAAGTTACAGAATTAATTGGAATGAACTATTATTTTAGAAAGTCAACAACCAATGATAATGACTTATTTACATGTAACGGTTTTCTTCTTTTTATGAAAAACTTTTGAAAAGCCTTCTTATTAATGAAAACTTAAGAAAAGCTATGCTATAGATGATTGGATTATTAACACCGCTCAAAGAATAGAAGAAATCAATTACTAAGACAAGATAATAAAGACAGCAAAGCTATAAAAAGACTTGAAAACCCTACTTATTAATGGAATTTAAAGAGGATTGATGCTATGCATAACTAGATTGCCTATATTGCATGAAGAATATAAAACGCCAAATGATGAAGACCACATAATGAGAATAATAAAGCTTCAAAGGGAACAACTGGTAATTAGAGGGTGGTAATTTTACAAAAGGAGCGCCTAATATTACAAAAACATAAGTAAGGGACAATTTTAGGGATAACAATTATTTATAGAACATGGGTAATGAATATTTACAAGTTGAAGGATTTTTTTACCTTTTTTTTCGTATATAAAGGTTATTGAACAAATTTCTAATATAAATACGAAAAAAAAACTAAATGAATGAATACATAAATAGCATATAAGTAAAACACTCCCATGTAGATGTAGGACTGGCAATTAGATAATAGTGCGATACTTTATGAAAAAATTTTAGAGTTGCAGCTTTATTAAAACCCTACAATAAAATCATTTGAGTACAAATGAGCTAAGCCTTTGTTAGGTTTATAATTTTTCTATATATACAAACGTAGACAAAGCATAGAGAAATTTTTAATAGTTTATAGGGGAATTTTTTTTTTTTGACATGAAAAGAAAATAAATGGAAAAAAACTGTATGACCAATATGTCACATGGAACAATAATAAAATTACAACTCCTTATTTATGATATATTTTTTTGAAAACATTGCACTAATATTTATTTGCTTGCCCACAAAAAAAAAAAATAATATAATTTAATGGGTTCAATCTTAAACCTTGTTCTACTACCTTTTATTTGTAAAATGATCAGAGAAAGAAAAGCAGTAAATAATACCTATATTACAGAATAATACATGGACAATCATATAATACAAAAGAAAAACATATTTAAGATAACAATATATATATATATATATATATATATATAACAAAGTATAGTATAAACTTGATGCAATATGCTACACATGTAGGTTTAGGCCGCAATCAAGAATACACTTATATATAAGTGAATTAAAATAAAATTTAAAAAAATGAAACTTGTAAACACTTATATATAAGAGTATTGAATTTTTAATTTCTTTTTTTTTTGAAAAAGAAAGCCCAATTTACCGTAATTCAAATTCTTTCTATAATTTAAAAAATGACTACCACTTAAAAAAAAAAAAAAAGCGATGTAGAAAGATGAGGTCTACAGGTCTCAGGTTTTATAGCCTCAAGGATTTACGAAGAAAAACTTAGTGGACTATATTGAAGCCTAAGTGAGCTCGCCTATCACTGTCAGGCAAAGGTAAAACTCTAATGACCCGATGGTTATACAATAGTGGCCCATCCTAAGTTCTTAAGGTGGCCCAAGTTCGATTACTTCTAAAGATACAAATGATTAAAAAAATTCCCCCTAAATCCCCAATAACAGGCTCATTAGGCCGGTTTTTTTCTTAAAAGCTTGCATTACTAAAATTCAATTAATACAATTATATTACAATATAAACATAAAAAGAAATTAAAAAAATGAAAGCCCATTGACTAATTTTTTTCAATTTTACATGGCTAGCTAACTAATGTCCCCAATGAAGTTGCCAATTTTGTCGAGTCTTATTTCGGTTTTCCTTAATTTATTTTATAATAAGCTCATAAAATACTCGACATAAAATTAAGGAAACATTTTTCTTTAAAAAATGTTTTAAAAAATATTTAGAAAAATTAAAGTCACTAACCAGTTAAACTTGTAAACAATAAAATTAGGGTTTCCAGGTGGGGAATCCTTAATTTGGCCACTAATTTACTGATTTTCTTTAAAAATAATTTTTGAAAAATTAATCAGAAAAAACTAAGTTTGAAGGTTAACCTATTAAGATTAAGTTACTATGTAAAAAAAAAAAATTAATGGGCTTTATTTTTTATAAATTTTCTAAAAATACTAAGATATATATACATATGTAAAAATGCAACTAAAATGAATTTTTATGATATTTTTATTACGAATTTTCTAAAAAAAGATTATTTTTTATACGGTTACTCCGAAGGTGCTTATGTACTCATTAGTTTGGATTAAACCAACGTATTTTTCTTTTCAGAAAAGATTTAGCGGGTTGATTCTTTTTAATTTGAAGATTGAGCTAGGTTTACATTTTTTTATCCAATTTATTTTAATTAAGAAAAATCTTGAAAAAAAACCTAATTTTTATTCCCAATTAAAAAAAAAACTAAACACTTAATTTAAAAAAAAAAAACACCAAGTTAGTATTTTTTCTATTTTTGGAAAAGCTGCTATGTAACAAAACTTTAAAAAAATCCTAAAGCACCTAAACGAGAAACAAAGATAAATAAAAGATACAACTTTTATAAATTATGCTAATTTGCAATTATCATGGAAAACCTGTTGTTTTATGGAAAAAAAAATGCAATTATTATTGATAATATGTCTAAGACATTGAAAAAGATGTCTAAATTATAGAAAAAATACCTAAACTATGGAAAAGATGTTTAACTATAAAAAAGATATGTGAATCATGGAAAAGATGCTTAGACCATGGAAAAAAAAAGCATAAACCATGAAAAACATCTTTAATCATAAAAAAAGACGCCAATTAAAATTTTTTTATTTTATGAAAAAGTAATAAGTGACAAAATGATTTTTTTATATCCCTAACATACCGACTTCATTTAAAAATATAGATTTAATGAAAAACATGCAAATTTAAACAAATGATGCAAATTTCCTACAGAAGTGCAATTTTCAATAAAAATATTGAATTTTATTAAAATATGCAATTTTGACTAAAAGTATGCAACTTTGTATTAAAACATGCAATTTATGTGAGAGATGCAAAAGACACGAATCAATGGGAATTGACATAAAAGACCTACAAAGAATCATATTAGTAATGATTCTATATAAAATCCTAATCGTGTAAAAACTAATATAACATTTTAATATACTTATATAATAAAACTAACAAAATAATAATAAATAAATAAATCATATAATTAAAAAAAATCTAAAACTATTGCTAAAATAAAACCTACATAAAAATAAACTAAAGTTAGTGTGTGTTATTAATAAATTATCTAAACCAAAATAAGAAAAACAAATAAAACAAGAGGGAAAAAAAAAACAAATAAAATATAACTATACTAGAAAAAGAAAAACCCTACTATACTCTACAATGCGGGTCAAATCAGGGAGAAAACTTACATAGATTGCGTTGTTGTTTTGCTTTGTGTGGAATTGCTATTTGACGGGCCGCTAATCATGTGGCTGCTGATCGTGTAGAGTTGCTGCTATGCATACATGTGTGGTTGTGGAGCTATACATGATCAAAAGTGTGTGCGTGGGATCGGATTAGATTATGTGGAGTGTGTGTGATCAAGTGTGTATGTTGTGCGGGTGGAAATTGTGCATGGGAGTGATCGCATGTGGGCTGTGCATGTATAAGACTGAAGTGTGTATGTAAAATGTGATTTTTGATAGCCAAAGTCCATTATTTATAAACCATGAACTTGAATCAATTAAGTCTTTTGTTGTGAAGATTCGATGTTAACAAATCTAATTTTCATAAGATATGACAATATCTACTTTATATTTGTTAATTTTTCAAATTATCTAATCACGATTCAATCTAATCCATTCTCAAATTTTAGAAGTTTCATAATCTTTTTGGGTTTTCTATCTTGGGCCTAACTCAATCCAACTTATTTTAAATTAACTACGGCTTTTTAATATAGCCTAAAATACACATACTAACCCATTTAATAAATCATGAGTCTATTTTAATTAGCCTAATATAGATTAGATAAAAAATCCTCTATATATTGGATTGGACTAAAAATATTTTTAATAAAACCCAACTATTTAAAGACTTAGAATTTATTAAATTGAATGTATACCTTCAATCATTATGTGATTCAACTCTCAACAACTTGACTTGACTCAATACTTTATATTTTTTTATTTTATTTTTTTAAACTTAGCCCAATAAAAAAAAAAATCCTAAGAGTGGCAAAAATGAGGTATGTACATAGGCAAACGAGTTCTAGAACATCCTTTGGAGATACCATACAACAACAGGACCTCAATCAGAGAAACCCAGCCCACCTCACATTCAGAGTAGAAGCTATCCTCCTAATCAAGCTAGAGTTACCTACCTGCAAGACCCAACACTTAGATGAGAATACCAACTACATGGCCCTTTAAGCAAGCCTTGATACCATTGAGGAAGTGTGTAATGCTACACGAGCCCATATAGTGGCTTATCAGCAGCGGGCCACCCGGTACTACAATCGCAAAGTCAAACACAAAGTCTTTTGCCTAGGGGATCTAATATGCAGAAAGTTAAAGGCTATTAACTTAGAAGAAGGGTAGGGCAAGCTTAGCCCTAATTAGGAGGACCTAGTGCGAGTAGTGGAAGATGTAAGAAAAGGTGCTTACAAGCAAGAAACCATAAATGGATGGCCTATCCCCAAGGCATGGAATGCCCACAATCTAAGACCTTATTTCCACTAAGTATAGTGATGAGATCGAAAGCACATGTAACTATGATTGAACTTAATGAATTGGCAAGTTTATTACACTTGTCTCTTCTTTTCTCCCTCCTTGCACATGCGTACAACCTTTGCTTGTGCCAAGCCATGACCTCAAGTTGATTTTCATCCCTCGAACACGGGTCTCAAGTTAGCCTTTACACTAACATTGCGAGTACTTATAAGGGCATCAATCTACATTAAGCCCAAACCTTAGGTCGATTTTCATCCCTAAGCATTACATAAGTTAGTCCTTACAATAACGTTGCGGGTACCCTTTTTAGAGCATCGATTCACATTGAGCTCCACACCTTAGGTCGATTTTCATCCCTAAGCATTGCCTACGTTAGTCCTTACACTAATGTTGTGGTTACCCTTTTTAGAGCATTAGTTTGCACTAAGCTTCACGCCTTGGGTAGATTTTCATCCTTAGGCATTGCCTAAGTTAGTCCTTACACTAATGCCACGGGCACCCTTTTTAGAGCATTGGTTCACATCGAGCTCTACACCTTAGGTCAATTCCTATCCCCAAGTGCTTCCCTAAGTTAGTCTTTGCACTAATAACATCGAAACCTTTCCATCTCCTAAACTCAACACGATTCCAGGATAAGCAACAGAGTGGGTTTATGTGAAACTAATATGATCAGACAATAGGAAAGAAGAGCTAAGGGAAAATGAAATAATAAGCAAGCAATGGTGAGAAGAAAAAGAAAGTGTTATTCCACTAAAAATTGAAGTACAAGGCCTTATGGGTTAGCCTACTAACCCTAATTATATTCAAAAAAGAAAAGAAAACTATAAAGGTATAAAGCTACACCCTATACTATAGCCCAATGCCAAGCTTAAACGATCGCTCTCAACTTTGACTTGGCTTCTCACTTCGGATTCTTCTCTAAGAGGAACTACTCTCAACTTTGACTCAACCTACAAGCCTTATAGCGATAGCTATGACTACATCCTTCAATTCCAGTTGGGCCAAGCTCTAAATTGTAAGGACCCTAGCGAAGTGAAGGTTCCCACTCCACCTTGTAGAGTCAATCTTCTACAAAAGCAACAATGGAGGCAGCTGATTTAGCTGCTCCACTTGAAGCTTTGAGCTTTTGGGATCTTCTTGGCATCAAAGTAAGGTCAATGCTCTACCCAAATCAGCTGACCTCCAATTGGAGTAACTTAGATAGGGAAATGAGGTATGATTTGCCTACCCTACCTAAGCTACCCACGGATTGAACCAGAGGACTCACAAAGCAAAGGATTCCCTGCGAGTGCCTTGGTCAGCAGGTCAGGGTGGAGAAAAGACCCCATCTATCACCATAGTCACTACAGCCATCCCTGCCTACTTGAATTCATCTAGGATGGCAAATGGAGGAACCACCCAGAACCCCTTATAGACGAGCACCTCCGCAACGAGACTACCACAAACAAGTGGCGGATAGCACCTGAGCCCCTTCCCCCCCCCCCCCCCCCGCCCCTTCGCTGGGTATTATTAGGGCAGAAAGAAGGGAGGACCCAGAGGCTAGCATATGCCTCTTGATTACAGCTCGAGGGTTACCCCCTACTATAGGACAACTCTCTACGCTTCATGATCACAACTTGAAGGAAGGGACCAAGGATACCTATTCTCCAACTTAAACACTCTATCTCTTAGTCTAATCGCCCTTGAGATACTCATGGTAAAGCAAAAAAGCAAGCTAGCTCTTGACTATCCCCCACAAAGGTGTTTAGATGTTTGGTGTAGCAAACTAAGGATCTACGCGCCCTTTATATGGGGGACTTGGGGCACTCCTAACCATATATGTAGTAATCATCCCATAACTTAAGTGCATCAGAAGCCCAAGTGATACTTAGGAAAGTAGCGATGCACCATACGCGCATTAAATGGCTTCTAAAAAGCACCTTACCTAAAATGGTACATTTGCCAGGTGTATACACTACCTGAATTAAACCTTATCAAGGAGATTACTTGATGTAAAAAAAGATTCACTTAGTTAAGCTTACTTTGTATGAAAGATCCCATGACGTCACTAAAAGATTCACTCTGGCCTACTAATTGTCCTTGAATAACAAGCCCATGCTAAGGCCTAGCGGAGCCATAGCTTCCATGACCACAAGGGGGACCCAAAGGATTACCAGCGAGTAGGAAAAGGTAGCTTGCTTGGATGAAAGGTGATCGGGAAACTTCAAAAAAAGACAAGATTAATCGATCTACTTGAAAGCATCATTAGTGGCATAAAAAACTTAGACAAAAATAAAGTCTAAATGCAAAGTAGCCATATATAAGCAAGGAAAGACAACTAAGGAAAAAGGCAAACACAGACATAATTCAATCATAAAGGCAAAGCATTTCCATTATAGTTGATGATAGTTACATGTGAAAAGAGGAGACTGGCATCCCGACTCCCCCCAAATGGAAAACAAAAGGAAACAAAGTAAGAGTAGGCACACATCACTTGAACCAACAACTAAAAAAACAAAAAACAAAGTTACCCTTAGCCTACTTGGCAACAATACCTTCTCCTTGACCTTCCTCCTGTTGCTCAACCTACTACTGACACTTCCCATCCCTTCCCTTTTCCTCCTTAAGACTTGCATTGGAGTCGCTACTAGAGCCACCAGACAAGTCACTAGAAGACTCAAACTCCTCCCCACCACTAACAACAACATTGGGCTCATTTAACCAACTAAGGAAAGACAAATTAGCCTCGAGTATATTTTGGCAAACTTGCCTTTGGACCTCCTCAACCGAAGCATACCCAACAATGGTGAGGGGCTTTTTGATCAAGGGCTCATCAAGGATCTCCAAAAAATATATCTCACCTAACCTAAAGGGCCAGGCCCTTCCCCTTTAAGAGCTCCACCTCCTTATATGCGAACTCAATTCGCAACCCTTTCAGTTCTTGCCCCTTGGCCTTCAACTTAGCATGCATGGTATAGAGCTTCTCCTCAACAGCCTTATTGGAGTCTTCAACCTTTTTCAAGTCACCCTTCAACTTGTCAACCTACCAAGCTAGCTCCTTGTGTTGGCACTCCAGGCTATTAAATGCAACGGCCAAGTTGTTACGCACCTTCTTCTCTTGCTCTAGCACCTCCCCACTTTTACCCTTGCCTAACTTCTTATTGGCTATTGATATTCTTGGTTGTGCACAAGAATAAACTTGAGGAGATCATACAATTGCAGGCACGATGTTTAGTTAGTCAATAGAGCAAAACCAAATAATTTAACAAAAATTACGAGCAACTCACTTCATTATGCCTCCTCAGCAACTTCACCAAAGCTTCCACATTGCTTTTATCGGCAAAGAGCTACCCAAAGCACACCTACAATTGATCAAACCTTATGAAGGTTTAGCTGTAGACAAAGGAGGAGGTGTTCGCCAATCGTGACAAACCAATGGCACAATGTCCCTATCATCAGGGATCTCGATAGTGGGTGTAGAGGGCCAAATTTAATATTAAGCTTTAAGCCCATTGATTAAATATTAAATGGATTTGACTCCTCGGACTAAGGTGACGGGGCTTGAGGAGTAAAGCTCATAAATTACCGGGATGATCAAGGGAGATTTGGCATGATGGGCTTAGAGTAGGGTTCGTTGGATCGGTTTATCTAATCCAACCTTTTTTGGTTTAGCTCACACTAAAATAATAAATAAAGTCTTTATCTAAGTCTAAAACCATGAAAATAGCTCACTTAAGATCTATTAATAAAGGGCTTCAATCTTAACCATTGATGATCGTCATGATCTGATCGATGTGATCAACTATCATTTCCTATAAATACCCTATTCACATCCTCATTTGGATAGGAGAAAAACTCCCATTAATGTTGTTACTCTGCCAAAACTTTTCCTCAAAGATCAAACACTTAAACACTTCACAAATACCACCTCGTTCTTCATTAATCTTGGAGTTTGATGCCATCATACTCCTCCACCTATCACCATATGTGTTAGAGCCTTACTATGACTGTCTACTCCTCCTCCCTACAATTCTCTCCTGATCATCCCTAGTTACATGTAGCGTGACTTCATATGTGATACGCATGTGACACTTGCATCTTGATGAATTACTGACCAATAGTCTTATTACTCGCGCATAGCTCCAAGGACTCTAATCCCTTACCCAAAAAATTCTCTCTTGGCAACTTGCTGATGATGAGAAAGTTTACGTCGAAGGAAGGTGGCTAAACTCCTTGAGCTCCCCGCATTGTCATACGATGATCTACATACTTGGTAGTGATAACGCCGACCATTCCCTTGCTGAGGACCCTGTGCCGAGTAATTCGACCAACTGCTATCGAGAGGTTCTTGCCATGTGATGAGTGACAAGTGACGAGAGACTCTCTTTAACGGCCAAATAGTTTTCTCTTGTTATGCTACCATCTCTCTTGTTCTAGCCCTTTTATTGCAGCAACATCTCGATCCCTTTTACCTACTGTGCTAAGAGAATATTCGTACGGGACCAATGTTGCACTGCCACCTGTCCACCTCATTTGACACTGTACTACTTTTTCATTTTTGTCTTTTGTCCTTTTTACCCTTTTTCGTATGTACTAAGAATCTTTTTTTTTTTATATATACTTGTAATTTCTTTATTTGTAATGTTTCCCTAGGAACTTACTATAAGTAGTCCCTTTCCCTTGCAAGCGGGAGATAACTTACATTTAATATTGAATATTCTGTTCTTGTGAGACAACTCTCTCCAAGTTTATCTTTCATACACTTTTATCTAATCTTCCCGAGTAGCTCGGGATTAGTGGTGAGTAGACCTTGACATCAACTTGTGCATCATATCAAGTGAGGTGTCAAGTTGTGTGTTGTTTGTTGGTGAGTCACATCCTCCGAGCAGCGTCACGTCAGTTACTTTTGTTCATCTGTAGACCATTTTCCTCTAATTATCTTTAATATTTCAGAAGACCCATTTTAGTATCAAAGCTTGAGGTTGAGACTAAGAGTTGTGTAGTAATAGTTAGTCTGTTGTTCGAGATATTTGTGTGTGTTGAAAGCATCTAAGTGAAGTGTCTTTACTGAAGCTTTATGTTGAGATGTTGAACCCTAGTGTACAAGGAGAGATTAATGATGCCGAGATAGATGCTCAAGGTCATGGTTGAGTTACCCAACAAACACCACATACTACTGATGAGTAGATACAAGATCTTGCTACTATTGTGGCCAACTTGGTTGTCTCAGTAAACAGGATCTTAGAGACTGGACCGTGTGAGAGAGTTGCTGAGCAGGGCTAAGAAATGAGAAATAGGCCAAAGAGGCAGATGAACAAGCGAGCTTCGGAAGCCTTTCCAATGAACTAAGCATCACTGCAACATGCCGATAGAGTTGCAAGAAGAAGGCTGGAGTTGGACGAAGTGGAAGAGTACGAAGAAGGAGAAGACTAGTATGATAGGATTGATGAGTGTAAGTTTAGGGCACCAAGAGGTACCAAACATCTTAAGGTACAAATTCCAAGCTTCAACGGATTTGGTAGTGCTAATGACTATTTAGATTGGGAAGAGAAGATCGAAAAGATATTCAACTTCTATGATTATGAAGATGTTGTCCACATTAGAATGGCCGCATTAGAATTTTTTGGATATGAGGCAATGTGGTGGAAGAAGCTACAGAATGTTTGCTTAAGGACCTAACGTGAGGTCCGAACATGGAACAAGATGAAGAGAGTTTTAAGAAGTAGGTTCGTTCTCGAACACTAGGAACAAGACACTTTTCGACAATTCTAAGACTTGAGGCAAGGTAACAGATTTGTAAACGACTACGTCCAAGAGTTTCAGTTACTCATGATACGATGCGATGTCGACGAGCTTGAGACCTGAACTATAGTATGAATCATCTCTAGACTATGGGCTGAGATTGGTAACATTCTGGAGCTACAGAGCCTCATAACTATGGGTGAAACCATCTATATGGCCCAAAGAGTTGAAAGGCAACAGCGGAATAGGGTTAGCTGAATGCCAAGTAACCGAACACCGATACCAAATAGGAGTGGCCTGCCAATTCGACTAATGAATGACAGAGTTTCAAATAGTTCTGAGGTGGAACACTGAGGTCATATGCCAAGCCAACCAGATGAGGGTCGAGGTAAGAGCAAGACCAAGGAGCTTGAGATCCGAAGAAACTAGGGTTAGAGTTCAGGGAGAAAAACTCGATAAATTAAATGTTTTAAATGCCTTGGTTATGAACACATGGCTAGTCAATGTCTGAACTGTCGAGTCATGACCATAAAGGGAGACAAGCCCCAATTTGAAGTAGAAAGTGCGAGTGAAGGAGAGGAAGAAGTGGCAACCAATCAAATGCTAGAAGAATTTGAGGAAGATCTCGATGCTGAGATACCTCCTGAAGACGGAGCTGAGTATTGCTTTGTTGTTCGACGATCTCTCAATGCTTTTATGGCTAACAAGAATGAGCAAAGAGAGAACTTCTTTCATATGAATTGCCAAGTGAATGGTAAGCTATGCGTCGTGATCATTGACGGAGGGAGCTGCACTAACGTCATCGTGCAAGGGGTAGTTAAGGCCATGAAATTGCCAACCCTTTCACACCCCTAAGCCATACAAGATTCACTGGCTGAACGAGAAAGGAGGACTACACATTTCCGAGCAAGTCAATATGCCGATTACTATTGGTGATAGGTATAAGGACGAGGTGCTATGTAATGTCCTTCCTATGTGTGCATCTCACATATTACTCGGCCAACCGTAGCTATTTGACTTGAGAGTGTTACACAATGGGTATAGAAACACCTACATGTTTCGAAAAGACAAGAAGAAAATTATATTAACACCTATGAGTCTTAAGGAAGTGAAAGAAGCCTAAGAACAGGTTGCTAGATCTCTACAGCGGAAGTCCTTGGTGATTTCTTGAGCTCAGTTTGCACGAGAAGTCAAGGCTGAAGACAATGTGCTCCTTTTAGTTAGGAGATTCTTAGAGGTTAGAGAAGTCAAGAACTTACTTGCTGAAGTGCAGCAGCTACTTCAAGAATTTGCCGACCTATTCCCTGCTGGGATGTCGAAAGATTTACCTCCTTTGAGAGGAATTGAGCATTGCATCATCCTCCAACCAAGGGTTGCCTTACCAAATTGACCTGCTTACAGGCTCAATTTAGAGCAGGTAGCTAAACTAAAGAAGCAGGTGGATGAGTTAGTGGATTGTGGATATGTCCGTAAGAGCATAAGTCCTTGTGTTGTACCCGTTGTACTCGTGACGAAAAAGGATGGAACATGGCAAATGTTCATTGACAGTCGAGCTATAAATAAAATCACTATCAAATACCAATACTCGATCTCGCGGCTTGATGATATGCTTAACAAGTTACACGACACCTACATCTTTTCTAAGATTGACCTAAAGAGTGGTTACCACCAGATGCTGATGAGACTTGGGGATAAATGGAAGACAACCTTTAAGACAAGGGATGGTCTGTTCGAATGGTTGGCGATGCTATTTGGACTAACTAATGCGTTGAGTACTTTTATTCAATTGATGAATCATGCACTAAGATCGTTGATCGGCAAATGTGTTGTGGTTTATTTTGATGATATTCTGGTTTACAATGTTGACCTCCCTGTTCATCTCAAACGTTTGAGATTGGTGTTTAACATACTCCACATCGAGAAATTATTTGGCAACCTAAAGAAATGTGCATTCTGTGGAAGCGAGGTTGCTTTCTTCGAATATGTCATTTCAGGGAGTGGAGTTCAAGTTGATGAGGAAAAAGTCAGAACTATTAATGAGTAGCCTATGCCGATTAGTGTTGTTGAAGTTAGGAGCTTCCATGGTCTAACCTCATTCTATTGGAGATTTATCTAGAATTGCAGCTCTATAACTACGCCATTGACTGAATTGACCAAAAAGAATGTTGAGTTTAAATGGACAAAACAGGCTCAAAGGAGTTTTGAAGATATGAAGTTTAAGCTGACGTCTACTTTAGTACTTACCTTACCAGATTTCGAGAAGGTTTTTGAGGTTGAATGTAATGTGTCTGGTGTCGGTATTGGTGCTGTCCTTATGCAGGAGCCCTGACCCATTGCCTACTTCAACGAAAAACTCCAAAGTGCTACCTTGAATTACTTAGCCTACGACAAGGAATTCTATGCCTTTGTCCGTACACTCCAGAACTAGCAACATTATCTGTTGTCGAGAGAATTCATCATCTATTTGGATCATAAATCTCTTAAGCATCTTCGTAGGCAACAAAAGCTTTCTTGGCGTCACACCAAATGGGTCAAGTTCTTAGAGACCTTTTGTTATGTCATTAGATATAAGAAGGGAAGCACCAACACAGTGACTATTGTACTTTCTCACCGTCATACCCTCATTACAACATTTTAAGCTAAGGTGCTTAGATTCAACACTTTACTTGATTAGTATGAGGATGACCCATATTTTAGACCCTTAGTAACCAGGTGTAGTGCTAGAGGAGTTGCGGAAGGGTTCTACTTGAGTGAGGGGTTTTTGATGAAAGGCAAGCAGATTTGCATGCCAAGTAGTTTTGCAAGGGAGCTATTGGTTCGAGAAGCCTATGCCAAGGGTTTGGCCAGCTATTTTGGAGAAAAGAGAACAATTGAAATATTAAGGGAGCACTTTTACTAGCTTGGAATGATAAAAGATGTACACCGAATACTTAAGAGGTGCAAGGTGTGTAAATATGCAAAAAGGAGAAGAGAGCCCTATAGAGAATATATACTTTTACCAATTCCCAAGCGATCGTGGATCGATCTAAGCATAAATTTTATGCTTGGCCTTCCCTATACGCCAAGAAGACACGATTTGATCATGGTGGTGATCAATTGGTTCAACAAGATGGGCTACTTCATTCGCTGTTATAGAACTAATGATGCTTTATTCATCGCTAATCTCTTTTTACAAGAAATTGTACGACTACATGGAGTGCTAAGAAGTATTGTGTCTGACTATGATTTGAAATTCACGAGCTTCTTTTGGAAGATTCTTTTGGAAGACCCTATGGAGGAAACTTGACACTAAGATTCTATTCAGTACTTTTTGCTACTTCCAGATAGACAGCCAAACTAAAATAGTTAACAAAACTGTCAGTAATCTCCCGCGTGCCACTGTTGGAAAGAACATTCGTAATTGGGATTTATGCCTGCTATAAGCCCCATAACCAACTACTTGGCGTTCCGATTGACTAAAAGATCCGATCAAGCCTAAATTATAAAGTAAAGTTAGAAATATTAGTAAAAATGATCCTGTGAATTTGAATTTAAGAAAATAAGTAATAAAATAAAAAAATATAAAATTTTCAACTTTTAAGTATATTACTCGTTATTTATCGAAAATGTGTAAAATGTATTCCAATAATTAACGAATTACTAGAGATAAATTATATGCACACTAAAACTCATAAAATAACTTAAATAATATTTAGGAATATTTATTTGTACTATATATGAATTTACATATAGGTAGAAATACACGTAATTACTTAAAATACGCGAAATGTACTAAAATAATGCTAAATAATTAAAGAAAATTCATAATTAATTAAGGAAAAATAAAGAAAAATTAGAAAAAATGAGCAAAATTCCAAAAAGTGGTTGTGGCAATCTGGAATTGAAGAAACAAAATCAACCAATTAAAATGAAACAAATAAAAAGTAAAAAAGAAGAAGAGATAAGGCAATTGTCTTGTTTAATTAATGCACAATAATTCTCCAAGACCTCTATAAATACTCCAAATTTTTTATAAGCTCATTTTGGATGTTTGGAATTTTAGGAAATTAGAGAGAGGTGAAATTGAGAGGAAATTAGGGTTTTACAAAAAATTACAAAAAAAACTACACATTTGAGGCTTCTAAAGAGAACTCAGACTCGACAAACACTTGAGAGTGGATGGACACCACCTCTACACGGTGGTGACAGCGCCCAGACCGGCTGACAAGGCCATGGTGGCCGGAGTCACCCATACAAGTGAGTTCAATTTCTAACTCGATTTTGTTTAATTTTGTAAAAATATTAAATATTCTTAGAAAATTATGAAACTTGTTATTTTGGAATATTTTTGTATGTAGTTTTTAGGAAAACTATTATTTTGGTAAAAATATGTCTCGTGCTACATGGTCCTTAAGAAATTAAACAAAATCGAGTATGTTTAGGATTAAAAATAAATAACCTTAGGAGTGTAGTTTAGAGCTCAAAATTTTTCTGTAGACTACTTAGGTGATATAGAATAGTACCACAAAGCCCTTTTTCAAAAATTAATTTTCAAAATTTTTAGATAATTTTTAGGTCGTAAAATGATGCATAAAATGGATAATTTATGGTTAATTAAGTAATTAAATGAGTAATTACTAATTTGATGCACAATTATATATTTTAGGATGTTAAAATTTGATGGAGTATGCTATTTGTAGCATGTGGAGTGTTAGATGTAATTAATAGCATATTATGTAGTAAATATGTAATAGGTAAAAATGATAAATTTTAAGTTAATTTGGTAATTTAGGATAATTAGGTTCAAAACCTAATTTGGGATGAATTTAGGTATTTGGAATGTTATTTGATGTTGGGAGATGATATTTAAAGTGATGAAAATATTAGATGTGTACATTATGTACACATTAGGTGATAATGTGTAATATGTAAGTATAAGAAATTAATAATTAGGAAAATATTGGTTAGAATTGATATTATGATAATAATAGGAATATATAATAAATCTGATAGAAACTTAAATTAGGGTAATTATATGAAAAGTATAAGATTTTCTCATAACGAGTGTGAATTCGATAATTAAATTAGGATTTGGATGTACTGCACGGACTATAACACTAGTTAGAGACTAAAAATGATAATTAGGACATTTGAAGATAATGTGATTAATTTCACATTATAGGTTGGAATGATTTCTCAGAGTATACATATTAATCTCTAACAAAAAACTGAGTCAAAAATCTAATTTAAAAATCAATGCGAAAACTGAAACAGAACTTAGCATGATTCAAGAAGAATTGTAAAAGACTTAAAAACCTAGGTAATTAGGTATATTAAACCCTAAACAAAATATAATAATAAGCGTTATTAGATAAAACCAACCTATAATAGTTATACGAAAAACTAAAACCACGCTTGTATTATAGGGATGATCAGTGATGGCCTAAGCGAGTTGGACCTTGAGTGAATGAGCGAGGAGTCTAGGTAAGTTGGGATTAATACAGTATTGTATTTTAGAGGCTTGAAATTGTGCTTGTTGTGAGCTGATAATATGATTTTTGATTTGCTGCTTCGCTTGTATTGTATGATTTATATGAAATAATTGATCACCTTAAACTGGTCATAATCAAATATATGACCTGTAATCATAAATCGGACCTGCATAGCAACCCATTAGGGGAAACTTAGGATTCTCCGGCCAAATACGGACCCCTTCAAAAGGGATAGCACTGGATAGCATAATGGGTCCCTTTTTCATCCTTAGTCGAACTAAGTGACAGGTGAGAAGGTCGCGACAAGAGTGAAGTCAATAGTTCAAAGCTAGTCGCAAGAGGAGCGGTGTCTCCATTGCACAAGCCTGGGTTTAGTCGTGAGCTATTGTATTAACGGCAACTCCTTAACTCGGATTAAAGTAGGCGCAATTTCTCTAATCTCATGACAGGCCCGACAACAACGTGCGATAACATTTGCTTGAACATGCATTGCACCTAATGATTTGGTTAATAACCTTGTTTGTGTCAGTGACATAGTTTTGAGTCCTTCATCCTAACTTACTAAGCTGTAGTTGCTCATATCCCTATAGTCATTATTGTAGGTACTAGCGATGAAGGGGCTTATAATCACCTTGATGCTAGCAATTGTGGGATCTTGGGGAGTGAGGATGTAAACAGAAGACTAAATTCATTCTCTAGTTAGAGTTATTTTAAAGCTTTTAACATGAGATTCCAAATTACTCAATTAGATTGTAAATAGATTGTTAAATCTTGTAAATACACTCAGATTAATTTAATGTGAATATTTATATTTCTTAAATTAACAAGTAAACAATTTATTTAATTTATGAACTGTTTACTTTAAAACGGGTTAGTCTTGGATGCCTTGTGTAGATTAGGTTTAGGATAGCGATTGTAAAGCCAACTTCTATCTTAAAATGGTTTGCACGGCGGCGCTGTTACGACTCTGCCACTTTGGGGCATGACACCTGCCCATCATTGAATTTGCCTACAATCACTCAACTTACAGCTTAACCAGAACATCACCATTTAAGGTTGTTTATGCACTTAACCCGAATCTACCTTGGATTTAATTAACAGCTCGACTACATAAGAGGAAAGTCAATCTGGCCTACAGCGTGCTAAGGAATTCCAAAGGTTACATTGAAAGATTGCTAAGCAATTAGCCAAAACTATAGCCCGACAAAAAGAAGTAGGAAATTGTGAAAGGAGGCGAGTTGTTTATACCCCTGAGGACCTTGTCTGGGTCCATCTTAGCAAGGAGTGCTTCCCTAGCAGAAGGACCAACAAATTATCTCTCAAAACGAATGAACTCTATAGGATCCTGAGGCGCATTAATGATAATACCTATAAGATTGAGTTACCAGAAGGTTTCGACGTGTCTACCTCCTTCAACGTTGTCGATTTGACTCCTTATGTGCTCGATGATGATGAAGACCAAGATTTGAGGGCAAATCTTTAGTGGGGAACTGATGAATTGCTAACCAACGGTCTAATTACTCGTGCACAACTCCAAGGACTCTAATCCCTCACTCATGCATTATATTAAGTGAGGTGTCAAGTCGTATTATGTTCGTTGGTAAGTCACATCCTCCGAGCAGCTTCATGTCAACTACTCCCATTTGTCTGTAGACCATTTTCTTTTAATTTTCTTCAATATTTTGGATGACCCATTTTAGTCAGATTTACCACATTAAGTCTTAATGATAATTTAGCTCATAGGCACACTACATCCGTACACATACCCCCATAGTGGGCACTTAAAATTTTGAAGAGTCCGATTTGAATCCTTTCGTTGTACATTGCCTAAGCATCCCAAACCTGGACCCCTTATGAAACATCTATGACCTCTGCTTAGGCCCCCTAGACCGGCCCATTGCCAAAAGCCACCCGCTCAAGCCGCAAACCACCAAGAGGTACACCCACTGAAATATCACTCATGCTGAACAACCTCGAGAAGCGTTTGCTGCCTCCCATCTTTCTTCTTGGATTTTTTCTAGGGGCATTATAAAGTCTCCCCTTCCCCTCTACAGTAGGTTGTTTCTTCTTCTAAATTGACCCAAATGCACCCTCCATTCACCTACTTTGCACAACAAGTAGTTCGCCCTTACCCTTTTCCTGGCTAACTCCATAGTTGTAAAAAACCAACAACCTCATTAAGTAAACAAATAATACGAAAACAACGTACTTATTACACTAAGGAAAGTAGGCCTGGTGTCCCTTACTCCAACAACGAAGTGACATGGCAGATGGCCAACCACCTCGCCCTAACAAAGGGTAGCAAATACCTATCTCCATCCCAAATAACGTCAAACAAATTTTGTACTTGCAACAAATAGACTAAGGATTGAGCTTCCTCTACCTTGCCAAGTTTAATAGCTTAATATTGGTCATAGTGTCCTTATCCCTTAGACTGCTCAACTTTCTACCTCAAATAGGCTACCTCTATCTAAATGGGAAATCTAGCTACTTAGGAGTGCGAGCACAGTAGAAAAACTCTTCCCAGTCATCAACCTTATTAGGCAACTCACTGAAGATCTTTAGCATCCCCCCTCAATTAGCAATATATATCTAATCGTCAACCATCCTCTTTACTTAGAAGAAATGCTTAAACAGCTATGTTGTTGGCCTTCGCAACTCTCATAAGCACAACACCCCAAATACAAGTAGTTCTGCTTATGCATTGGCATTGAGACTTTTGAGGGAAACCTTGAAATAGTAAAAAACTCCACCAAGAACTTCCAAAAGGGAAGCCGAAGATCGAGCTCAAACAGCTTCACGTAAATACTGAATGATCGATCATCCCTTATGTTGTATGCCCATTGTCTACCCATAGGCACCTCCACTCACCACTTGAGCACTTCCCCAACTGCTCGATTCATAAGCCATAGCTTCTCCTCGCTTACCACATACGTAACATGGGCATACTCCTTATCATAGGCATTGGTTACATGCAGTAGCTCCCCTTCCTTATCCTCCTTCACATCTGTAGGATACACATCATGGGACCTTTACCGCGCACATTCTCATCTTTCCTCCCAAGACAGTATCACACCATCTTCACTACCTACCCCTGCCGTCATTTTGGGGGGGGGGGGGGGGGGGGGGGGGGG